>ML777911.1:49887-135913 GCA_009831015.1 Picea engelmannii | reverse complement strand
TAGTTGATGAGTAGTTGATACATGATTGGTACATACTTGGTACATGGTTGGAGGCACTTGTTAGTAGTATTGTTGACACATGGTTTATGGATGATGTAGCATACTTGTATTGGTATATTATTAGAAGCACATATTGATATTGGCGATGATTATGAGTTGTTGTGTTATGGTTGGTTGATGCACATCTTTGAGAGTTATCTTGGTGATTAATCTTGGTGAGTAGATATGATTTGGGTGATAAGATTGATGAGACGGGTTCTTGTGATAGGTTGTTTGGATAGGATGTTGTGAAAGGTTATTTGTACAGGTTTGGTGCATGGTTGATGCACTTGTTCATGGTACAAGTTTTGTATAGGTTTGGTGCATGGTTGATGCACTTGTTCATGGTACAAATTTTGTACAAGTTGGTGCATGGTTGATGCACTTGTTTATGGTACAGGTTGATTACAGGTTGATTGGTACAAGTTTAAAACAGTATATCTCATAGTGATAGTGTGACAGTGGTTCCATCATTCTACTTATATGTCAGAGCAGTTGGACGGGGCAAGGAAAAGTGGTTGTATCCACCTTCCGGTTGTAGCCGGAGAACATAGGGGGTTGTAGCCAGAGAATTAGGGAGTTGGAGCTTCCCTCAGGTTGTAGCTTGAGAAACTAGGGGGTTGGAACCTCCTTCCATTTGCAGTTGGAAGACAAAGGAAGTTGGTGCTTCCAATGAATGTAATTCTTCAAGACATATAAGAAAAAAATTTATGTGGTTTTCTCCCACTTTGGGTTTCCACTTAAAACATTGTTGTACTGTGAATGTGTATCATTGTTCATTGCTTATTTACTCTGTAGTTATTAGATGATAATGCTACATTGATATAAAACTTGGATTATATGGTTAAAAAGGATTAAATTTCTCTATTAATGATTCACCCCCCCTCTCAGTAATCCAACAATGTGTATGAGAGCTGGTTCCTTGAAACAATTTAACCACTAAAAGGAAATCATGGATTATTCTTAGAATAGAGTACCAATGTTTAATGGTCAGAATTGTTTTAAGTATGAGATGTGGAGCATAAGGAAAGAAGTATTTTTATAGGCATGGGGACATTATATTTGGCTATCAATTGTTACAAGACATGATAGTTCAAAAAGGGAAAAGACTACAGCCAAGAAGAAATTGAGGAAGAATAAAAAAATAGCAATGGATTTCATCTGGGAAGGATTACCTAATCTGGTAAGAGAAAAGGTTGGTAAATGTTCATCAGCAAAATAAATTTGGGATAAGTTACATGACATATATTCTTCACCCATCATAGATTCAGAAAATGTCAAAGAAGATGTAGATACAAATCAAGAAGAATTATGTTCACCATGTCAAGCAGATTTAGAAGATGAAGAGTACATAATAACCAGAGGTATGTTGTTGTTTTTTAATTGTGAAAAACATGGACATCTTGAAATAAAATGCCATGAAGGAAATGAGATAGAAAAATTAATTGAAAAGGAAGACAATTATGAAGAAGAATTGATTAGTGCTTTAGATGAACTAAAAGAAGAAAACAATTCACTCAAGAAAGAATTAATGAAACAAAAGGAAAGTGTTCACATTTTTGAACAATCCCAACAAGTGATCAAGAACTTAGGAACTTAGCTAGAAGAAGCCAGAAAGATTGAAGAAAATCTTGAATATCAAAAGCAGTGTTTGGAAACCAACATAGCAACACATAAGCAAGAAGTAGAAATGAGAGAGAAGATATTGATAGATCATCTTAAGGAAAGAATTAACGATCTAAACCAGCTTGAGGCACAGTTTGGTCAAGAAGAGAAAGGACTTGAAGAAGAAATAATCACATTAAAAGTTCATCTTGAAGAAGCGAAAAGAACATAAGAATTCATGAAGTCACAGATAATGAAGAAAGAAGAAGAGCCTGAGAAGCTTGAAGAAGAAGTTGTCACATTGAGAAGTTAAATCGTCAAGCTCAACAAGAACGTTGAAGAGACAAAAACATCCACATCAGTTATGGAGAATGAAGAGAAGCACTCTAGGTTACTATAAAAGAAGAATAAAGAAAATAGAAAGAGTTATGAAGAAGTACTCAAAGGAAGGAATCATGGTCAACCAAAATCTAAGAAAACTATTGAAGATAAATCTTCAAGAAGACCATCCATGTTCAAGCCACAAAGAAGCTTCAATCATGATCATGATCAGTCAAGGCAAAAATTCAGAAGGACTACACCACAAATAACATCATTCACTCCCATGTATACAAATTTATTTTATGGTCATTGTTTTTATTGTACTAACTTTGGACATAAGGTTGTAGATTGCAGGGATTGTAAAATAAATGTTCAAGCAAGAAGTGCATATGTGGTCGCACGTAACATTGAGTGTTAAAAATGTCATAACTATGGACACATAGCCAGTGATTGTAGAAGCATGATCGATACTTCCATGAAAGAGAATATTGATATCAGATATAAGAAAGTATGGATAAGAAAATAGGAAGAACAGGTGAAAAAAGACCAGGTACCAGAGATTGCAAGATTCGCAAGAAAACGAGATGAAGAAAATTCTACAGAGAAAAAGAAATATGGCAGATACATAAAGGCTTGGAAAATAACTGAAATAAAGGAAGGACAAGTAAATAAGGAACAAGTTCAAGAGATTGTACTTTCAGGCATTGTAGTGAAAGATGAATCCATAGACAGAAAGAAAGAAGTCAGAGCTCAGAGAGATAATGAATCTACCAATGAAGATGATGATGAATCTACCAATGAAGATGATGATGAATACACATCAGAGCAGGAATTGTTCTAAGTCATTCAGCTTAGAGACTCCCAAGTAATATGAATATTAGATAGGGGGAGTCTATGTGATAACTTTGACAAACCAAAGAACCATCCTTCGAGCATGTTGCAGAGTTTGAGAAGACATATTCAGAGAAATCAGTTAGAAGAAGTACAGTTTGATAGATTAATCAAGACTTCGTGATAGTATAGTGATAAATGGGTTAACATTATGGATAGTTGTGCAAGTATAGTCTTGGACAGTATGGATAGAGATGGATTCGTAAGAACACTTAGCAAGTTTGGATAGATATATGATAGTGGACTAGAGCATGGATTCATAGATTGGTTTAGAGAGTGGTTCAAAGACAAAGGAACATTATCATAATGGATGATAATTACACAGGAAATGGGTTGAACAATGCTAATGGATTCCAAATTGACAGATATTTTTTGGACACATGCAGTGCATATATCAATTCACATTCAAAACAAAGTAATGATCAGAAACAATAATGACAAAACTCCCTACAAACTATGGAAAGGAAGCGTAGACAGCAACCTCTACATCAAGGTAACTCAAGGTAATATTTTATTAATTGAAATTTATGTTGATGATATTGTTTTGGAAGTACTAATGACAGTTTAAGACAGAAATTTGCAAAGGATATGAAGAATGAATTTGAAATGTCATTACTTGGAGAACTATCATTATATTTGGGTCTTCAGATATGTCAAATAAACCAAGGAATTTTTATTTCTCAAACTAAGTATATCAGAGAAATGCTAAAGAGGTTCAGAATGGAAGATTGCAAACTAGTTACCACTCCTATGCAAACTAGTTGCAGGTTGAGCAAAGATGACAATTCAAAGTCTACAGACTAGAGGAAATACAGGTCAATGATTGGTAGCTTACTATATGTGACAACATCCAGACTAGATGTAATGCAGGTAGTTGGACAGGTGGCATGATTTAAAGAAGCACCAAAGGAATCACATGTATTAGCAGTGAAGAGGATTTTCAGAAATATCAAAGGAACATAAGAGTTTTGATTACGGCATCCAAAAGGAAAGGATCTATAACCTATTTCCTACACAGATGCAGATTGGACAGGTTGCATTGATGACCGACGAAGCACCAATGGAGCAACGTTCTACTTGGGTGAGTGTTTAGTATCTTGGCTCAGTAAGAAACAATCATCAATATCCTTATCTACAGTTGAGGCATAGTATATTGCAACAACAACATGTTGTACACAGGTTCTATGGATGAAACAAACTTTGACAAATATACAAGTTGAGTATGGTGAGCCCATTCCAATCTATTGTGATAATACAAGAGCCATCGGTATCTCAAAAAAACCCGGTGATGCACTCCAAAACAAAGCACATTCCAATCAAGTATCACTTTATACAGGAACAGGTTGCAGAGAAGAACATCAGAGTTGAATATGTGGGAACAAAAGAACAAGTGGCATACATATTTACAAAACTACTTCCACAGGAGGCCCTTGAGTATCTTCACCAAATACTAGGAGTAATTTCTACTCCAAAATGATTTTTTTTGAACAATTATCTCATATGTATTAGATGTACACGAGGAAGCACCATAAATAGGACAAAGGGGGGGAGATTTATCATATGCAAAGGTAAATGCTTGGAGAGAGAGAATAGAGGCATGTTTCCAAGGGGAGCGATTGTCACAAGGGAAGAATGTGCGATATGACTTCAGAGTGATACCCTTTGTCAAAGGGGGAGATATTATTCATATGAAGGGAAAGAGAGTAATCAGAGGATTATAAACACAAAGAAAAATCAAAGAAATGTAGACAGGGGGAGCAACCCAAAGGGAGATACCCTTTTCCATTGATGTCAAATGGGGAGAGATAGAAACATTGATAAAGAGTATAAGCATGAATTTTATCATGACTAAGTGTTGCCATCAATGTTGGTGTTTCTATCAATGCCAAAGGGGGAGATTGTCAGACAGTTGGCTTAGGTTGATGGATAGTTGGTATGTATTGTTGGTTGTCATTGATGTCAACTATTGGAGAGTGATAATCTAGATTGATGTCAACCCTTAGTTATTGATGTCAACCTTTGGAGAAAGTTTGGTAGCGAATTCTGGTAGCACAAAGGTTTGGGTAATGGACCCAAGGTTGTTTCATGTATAATTGTATGTACTTTAATATATTTTAAGGTAATACTATTCTATATGGATAGTACATGTCATTCCATTTATAGTGGTATGTGGAACGTCACATAACTCCTCACGGTTAGAGAGTTATGGCCATGAGAAGTTGGAGAACCCAGGTTTGGGTAATGGACCCAATTTTGCTTGATGGATAATGCTATGAGTTTTGATATATTTGAAGTAAATACTATTCTAGATGGATAGTAAATTCCATTCCATTTCTGGTGGTATGTGAAACGTAACATAACTCCTCACAGTTTGAGAGTTATGGCCTTATGAAGTTGGAGGACCCTCAAATGTTGGCTTGAAGCCCCAAAAGGTCAAAGAAGTCAAAGATCTTGCAAAGAAGAAATTATTGATGAGTGATATTGTTGTGGGTGGGATTTTCGGTTTGGATCGGAAAATCCACAGTGTATTCAATAGATTGTCGACGTTTCGGATCCAGATCAGGATCCATCTTAAGAAATTATTATTTAAATGATAAAGTAAAGTGACAAAGTCAAGAAGGATTATTTAAATAATAAAGTGAAGTGACAAAATCAAAGAAGGTTATTTAAATGATAAAGCGAGGTGACAAAGTCAAGTAGGAATATTTAAATGATAAAGTAATGGATAAATTTCTAATTAGGGAAAGTGATTAACCCTAAAAATGAGGAAAATAGGTTAAGTGACCTATAAATGGGTTAAGTGACCTAGAAATGGGTTGAGTGACCTAGAAGATGCTTCTAAGGAAGATATTTGGAGAGTATAAATAAGAGGCAAGGCTCTCTCATTTTATATCACACTTGAGCATATTGAATATCTATAGGTGACTAAGGTAACCAAAGGATATATAAGCCTAATTTCAGAGGGAAGATGAAGAAATCAAGGTCAGAATTCAAGGGAGGATAAATTATTTTGATGATGTTTTCTAAGGTATGTTATTTACAGATCATCTCACCATTTTCGCAATAATTTTTTTATAGAATGATTCAGACTATGAAATTGATAGGACATTGAGGAAACATATCCAAGCATTCGTGGTAACGATTTCATCTTGTGGGTCGTTGTTTTTTTGGAGTTACACTCCGTGGAAAATAGGGTTTGTGGCTAGTCCTAAAAATATTCTAAAACAGGTGTTTCAGGTAAAAACATCGTAACTTCTTCATAACAGATCCAAATTCAGTGAGAACAAATTTGTTGGTTAGAGTATAGTATGTAGTATTCTATTTAATAGTTTTAAATCCATTCAAAAAATATTCTGTGCGGGGCATGCTCTACAAGGTCGCTCTCTAGAATAATCCAGAATTAAGTAAGGTATGCCATTTTTTCTATAACTCCTTTTCTGAGAGGTTCTAAGTAGTGACACCTGGAAGAATTTCATAAACCAAACTGAAGAACATTGTGTACTGTTTTTAGGTATTTATTCATTATAGGTACATAGTTATGATTATTTCAAGTTAGGGTTGTTGACTAATCCCAAACTAGTCATATGAGACTAAAGAAAAGTTTGATGAAAATGCTAGTCTCTTGTTGTGAAAGTTAAGGAAGGTTTGCAAGTATGTGATCATATGCACCAGGTCTATTATAGAGTTACAAATCATATTTGGATGATGAAATTGATGAGGGATTTTGGTTAAGGTACATGTTGGGTACATGGTTGAGACAAGTAGTTGATGAGTTGGAACATACACGAGGTGTATAGTTGATGATGTTGGTACATATTGGTGATTCATAGTTGATGAGTAGTTGATACATGATTGGTACATGCTTGGTACATGGTTGGAGGCACTTGTTAGTAGTATTGTTGATGCATGGTTTATGGATGATGTAGCATACTTGTATTGGTATATTATTAGAAGCACATATTGATCTTGGTGATGATTATGAGTTGTTGTGTTATGGTTGGTTGATGCACATATTTGAGAGTTGTCTTGGTGATTGATCTTGGTGAGTAGATCTAATTTGGATGATAATATTGATGAGAAAGGTTGATGTGATAGGTTGTTTGGACAAGTTGTTGTGACAAGTTATTTGTACAGGTTTGGTGCATGGTTGATGCACTAGTTCATGGTACAGGTTTTGTATAGGTTTGGTGCATGGTTGATGCATTGGTGTCCACTATATAGTGCAACCAATGGTTCTTCCATCCGAGTCTCGATTATAGTTTTGTTGCGATTTATAACTCACCTGCTCAATTCATTCAGGGACATGTTGGACATTTGGTCTTGGGGCATAAAATCCACTCTGAGTAGCATAATGGACTTTTTTAAGCTACCACACATCTTTCTGGACAAGGCCTATGCAACCATGCTACCCACAATCACCAGGGACAATGTTCTTGAAAATTGACCTCTTGTTCATAAATTGTGTTGTGCCTCACTGAGAAAAACCCTAGTTCCGAAGAAACTCCAATGAACGCTTTTCAATGCAAGGATATGATATGGAAGGGGATCCAATAGATGAAACTCATTTCCCTAGATCCAATGCAACCAATTTTTTTTCCATATGATTATTGATTAGAGTTATTTCACGAGTTTCATCTCGACTCCTCAAGTCATTCAAGGACATTTTCACAATTTGGTCCAGGGGTATAAATTCCAAACCAGGAAGAATAACGAAGCTCCATAATCTTTCACACCTCTATTTTTCCAAGGCCCACATGACCATGCTACCCACAATCGCTCGACAAAGTGTTCTTGAAAATCAACCTCTTGTTAAAAAATTGCACTATGCCTCACTGTACAAAACCCTAGTCCCGAAGATCCTCCAACAAAATTTTTTCCAGGAAATGAAATGACTACGGAGGGGCCCCACTATCTGAAACCCAATGCACCGAATCTAATGCAACCAACGGTTCATCCATGCAAGTCTTGGTTGGATTTTTATCGCATGTTGCAACTCACCTCCTCAAGCCATTCAGGGAAATGTTGACAAATTGTTTTGGGGGCATAAAATTCAAATCAACCAACATAACATAGTTCCATCAGCTCCTACATGTCTATTTCGACAAGACCCATGTGACCATACTACCCACAATCGCTTGACAATGTGTTCATTGAAAATCGACCTCTTGCTCATAAATTTCACTCTCCCTCATTGAGCAAAACCCTAGTTTTGGTGATCCTCCATGAAACGATTTTTTGGGAAATCACGTGAAAAAATAGATATCCCACTGGATGAAACCTAGTGCCCTAAATCTAATGCAACTGATGGTTCCTTCATTCTAGTCCAAGTTAGAGTTTTATCATGACTTGCAACTTGCCTCCTCAACCCATTTAGGGACATGTTGGAAATTTGCTTCAGGGGCATAAAATCCAAATGAAGCAACATAACCAAATTTTGTAATCTCCCACATGTATGTTTTTCAAATTTCCACACGACCACACTACCCACAATCACTCGAAACATTGTTCCTGAAATTGACCTATTGTTCAGAAATTACACTATGCATCATTGAGAAAAACCCTAGTTTTGGTGATCCTCCAAAAAAAAAATTTCTAGGGAACATAATGACAGTGGAGGGGCCCGAGTAGCTGAAACTTGGTTCCCCAGATCCAATGCAACTGATGATTCATCCATTCGAGTCTCTGTTAGAGTTTTATCGCGAATTGAAACTTGCCTCCTCAAGACATTTAGGGATACATTGACAATTTGGTCTAGGGCATAAAATCCAAATAGAGCACCATAACAGAGTTTCATAAGCCTCCCATACCTCTGTTTGACCAAGGTCCACATGAACACACTACCCATAATTTCTAGACACACGGTGTTCTTGAAAATTGACCTCTTGTTCAGAAATTACATTATGCCTCATTAGGAAAAACCCTAGTCTCAAAGATCCTCTAATGAACTCTTTTCTAGGGAACAATATGAAAATGGAGGGGCCCCACTAGCTAAAAAATGGTGCCCTGGATCCAACGCAACTGACAATTCATCCATCCAAGTCTTGGTTACAGTTTTATCATGAGTTCTAATTCGTCTCCTCGAGCCATTTAGGGACTTGTCAGCAATTTGTTTTGAGGAAATAAAATACATACCGAGTATCATAAAAAAGTTTTGTAATATCCTGCATGTCTATTTGGAAAATTCCTACATGAACACACTACTAACAATCGCCTGACACAATGTTCTTTAAAATCGACCTCTTGTTCAGAAATTGCAATGTGCCTCATTGAGGAAAACCCTAGTCTCAAAGATCCTCCAATGAATGCTTGTATGGGCAACAAAATGAAAATGGATGGGACCCAATAGAAAAACCCAGTGTCTAGGATCAAATGCAATCAACGGTTCATCCATTCAAGTCCTAGTTAGAATTTTATCAAAACTTGTGACTCGTCTCCTCAAGCCATTCAAGGACATGTTGGCAATTTGGTCTGGGGCATAAAATCCAAACCAAGCATCATAGGGAAGTTTCATAAGATCCCGCATATCACTTGGGATAAGGCGCACGTGACCACACTGCCCACAATTACTTGGCACAATGTTCTTGAAAATTGACCTCTTTTTCAAAAATTGCACTATGCCTCATTGAGAAAAACCCTAGTTTTAGATCTCCTCCAACAAATTCTTTTCGAGGTTGAAACCCCATGCCTCGTATGAAATGAAACCTATGGTTCATACATTCGATTCCTAGTTATATTTTTATCAAGAGTTGCAACTCGCTTCCTCAATCCATTCAGAGACATGTTGGCAATTTGTTCTGGGGGAATAAAATCCAAACCGAGCAGCATAATAGAGTTTCATAAGTTACCATATGTATGTTTGTCCAAGGCCCATATGACCACACTACCCACAATATGCCAAAACATTTTTCCTATAAATCGACCTATTTTGCATAAATTGCACTATGCCTCATTGAGTAAAACCCTAGTTAAGGTGATCCTCCAACAAACACTTTTCCTGGAAAAAGAATGATAGCGGAGTGGCTCCACTAGCTGAAACTCAATTCCCTAGGTCCAATGTAATTGACAATGTGTCCATCCAAGTCCTGGTTAGAATTTTATTGCAAGTTGCAACTTGCCTCCTCAAGCCATTCAAGGACATGTTGGTAATGTGGTCGGAGGGAATAAAATCCAAATCGAGCAATATAAAAGAGTTTTGTAAGCTCCCACACATATATTTGGACAAGGCCCATGTGACCATGCTACCCAAAATTGTCCGACAAAGTTTTCTTGAAAATCGACCTCATGTTTAGAAATTGCATTATGCCTCACTAAGAAAAACTGTAGACCTGGTAATCCTCCGATGAATGACTTTTTGGGCAACAAAATGATAAGGAAGGGGCTCCACTAGATGAAAATCGGTGCCCTAGATCAAATTCAACTAACAGTTCATCCATACGATTCATGGTTATATTTTTATTGTGAGTTGCAACGCACCTCCTCAATTCATTTAGTGCCATGTTGACAATCTAGTCCCGGGGCATAAAATCAAAACCAAGAAGCATAATGGAGTTTCATAAACTCTCACATGTCTATTTGGCCAAGGCTCATGTGACCATGCTACCCATCATCACCCAATACAATGTTCTTGAAGGGCCCCAGTAGCTAAAACGTGGAACTTCTCCAAATCCAATGCCACCGATTGTCTTCTATCCAAGTCCTGGTTAGAGTTTTATCATGAGTTGCAACTCGCCTCCTCGAGCCATTTAGCAACATGTTATCATTTTTCTCCTTGGGAATACAATCCAAACTAAGAAACATCATAGATTTTTGTAAGCTCCCACACATATGTTTGTCCAAGTACCATATTACCACACTACCCATAATCACTAGACACAATGTTCTTGAAAATCAACCTCTTGTTCAAAAATTGCACTATGCCTCATTGAGAAAAAGCCTAGTTTCGAAGATCCTCCACCAAACACTTTTCTGAGCAATGGAATGACAGTGGAGGGGCTCCACTAGCTCAAACCTGGTGTCTCAGATCCAATGCAATCGATGGTTCATCCTTTCGAGTCCTAGTTAGAGTTTTATCATGAGTTGAAACTTGCCTCCTCAAGCCATTTAGGGAGATGTTGGTGATTTTTTTCCATTGGCATAAAATCCAAACTGAGTAGCATAACAGAGTTCCATAAGCTCTCACACATTTGTTTGGTCATGTCCATGTCACCACACTACTCATAATTGTGTGACATAGTGTTGTTGAAAATCAACCTCTTGTTCATAAATTGCAGTATGCCTCATTGATCAAAGTCCTAGTTCCGATGATCCTCCAAAAAATGTTTTTTATAGGAACCAAAATGACAACTAAGGGACCCCACTAGTTGAAACCTAGTTCTCCAAATCCAATGCAACTAATGATTCATCCATCCGAGTCACGGTTAGAGTTTTATTGCAAGTTGCAACTCATCTCCTCGGGAATTCAAGGACATGTTTGCAATTTGGTTTGGGGGCATAAAATCCAAACAGAGAAGCATAATGGAGTTCCGTAAGCTCCAACATGTCTATTTTTCCAAGGCCCACACAACCATGCTACCCACAATCACCCAACACAATATTGTTGAAAATCATCTCTTGTTCAAAAATTGCACTATGACTCATTGAGAAAAACCCTAGTCCTTGTGATCCTCCAATGAACACTTTTCTAGGCGAGAGAATGACAATGGAGGGGCCCCAATAGCTGAAACTCGATGCCCTAAATCCAATGCAACTAAAGGTTCATCCATCAGAGTCCCAGTTAGATTTTTATCGCAAGTTGTAACTTGCCTCCTCAAGCCATTCAGGGACATGTTGGCAATTTGATCCAAGGGCATAAAATACAAACTAAGTAGCATAACAGAGTTCCATATCTCCCACACGTTTTATTTTCCAAGGCCCATGTGACTATGCTAACCATAATCGCCCGACACAATGTTCTTGAAAATTTACCTCTTGTTCATAAATTGCAGTATGCCTCATTAATCAAAACCCTAATTCTCGTGATCCTCCAACAAACTATTTTCCGGGCAATGGAATGATAGCAGAGGGGCCCCACTAGCTGAAAACCAGTGCCTCAGATTCAATGCAAATGATGGTTCTTCCATCCTAGTCCCAGTTAGAATTTTATCACAAATTGCAACTCACCTCCTCAAGCCGTTCAAGGACATGTTGCTAATTTGTTCCAGGGGCATAAAATCCAAACCAAGTAGCATAATGATGTTTTGTAATCCCTTGCACATTTGTTTGGCCAAGTCCCACATGACCATGATACCCACAATCACCCGAAATAGTGTTATTTATGATCCAGGAGGATCTCGGTGGCCACCCACCTTTTCCAACTGGCTCAAAACAGGTTTTTGACAACTTACTATTTTTAGTAGTTTTTCGGTTCCTGAACTTTCGGGGCTATTTTGAGGGCCTAAACGTCACTTTTTAGTTATCAGACACCTAAATGATAACAAAAGTCTTTTATTGATCCCCCTAAATGAATCTCATCAACAATACCTTTCCAACGAGTTATCATGTTCCCTAAATGAAGATCGTATGCAAAATTTACGACCCCAGGAAGTTGATGTACTAACTTACCGCAATGGGGCCAACATGACTTTTTGTGCTTCATCTCCTATGGTTAGCTTTTAGGATGTCTAGGGTTTTGGAATTCATTTTTATTGAAAAAAATGCCTTTGAAGCGTCATTGTACTCATATTCTTGCGAATGAGCGTAGCTGTCACATCTCTTCTCAGAGATAAACTACCACCATTCTAGCAAGATTGTTTTCAGTCTACATTTTACAGTTTTCATCATATTTCTTAATGAATAAAAGTCAATTTTTAATGTATCTATGTTATTGTTCACTATTTCTCTTTATTATTATCATAAATCTATGGTTTCATTTAATTCCGCTCCTAAATCCGAATCAGTGATATCAGAGCAGTCTGCTCCTTGTCATTTTTTTTAATGCATGTCCCTGACACGGTGAGCATATAGAGAGTTAGGTCTCGAGATTGTTTCTATTGAGGAAAAATTATCTCTCACACCCAAAAAAACAGCCATGGAAAGTGCAAATAAATACGACATGACATGATATCCTTTCAAAATGTTGCTCGAGGAATCCCTTGAGTGACAGAGGAATGAGATGCTGGACAACTTTGCACAAATCCTTCGACGGTTTTCGACAAGCGACACATCCACCTCAAGCAGAGGCACCGCCCCCTTAAAGTTACAAATCAATTTTGATATTCCTATATTTGAAGGTCAAATAGATGCAAATGGTGTAGATAAATGATTAAACCTTCTAGAAGGGTATTTTTTTTGTTCACAACTTTTTTGATAGAGAAAATATTACATTTTCCCTCCTCAAGGTCGTCCTCCATGTCAAAGATTGGTGGGAGACATTCTATGAGCAAAAGGAAATAGAGGGATCCATATTATTTTCAATTTCACCCATTTGGGGTTCCTTCAGGGATGATTTTAAGGAACAATACTACCATATTGGAAGTTATGATGACTTGTATACAAGATGGACCACACTGCGGTAGGAAAGAAACCAAATAGTGCCAGAGTTCACCAATGTCTTCCATACCTTGCGCATTAAGTAGGGTATCAAATATTCTGAGTGACATATGGTGTTCAAGTATCGTAGTGGTCTGCATAGATACATCCAGACGGAAATGGATTTTTTGGACATCTCATCCTTGTGCCACATGAATTTAAGGTGGGAGACAAAGTTTGGTTGCACTTGCAGAAAAAATGCCTTACATGGCCTAATCGGAAGCTTCATCCACTCCGTTATGGACCTTACACCATCACCAATGTTGTGGGTAATAATTCTTTCAATCTCAACCTTCCCCCCTTTCTTGGCTTGCACCCAGAGTTTAATGTGGACCTCCTTCGGCCTTATTTTCCACCATTATTGGACACCTCAAAGACAGTAGAGCAGTTGACACCAGCAAAGCTCAACCCTGATTGCATGGAATATGCATCCACTAATCAAATCATGGACATACAGGTCAAGGGAACTCGCCAACAGAGGATCCATCTTTATCAGGTTGTGAAAGAAAGGCAACTTCTTCACCAAGGCAAGTGGCTCACCCAGGGACAAATTCAGTAGAAATTTCTTCATCTGATGGGGGTGCTCAACACAATGGAGACCATTACTTCCTAGGGGGGAGGATTGATCCAAGAGGATCTTGGTGGCCACCCACCTTTTCCAACTGGCTCAAAACTAGTTTTTTGGCAACTTACTATTTTTAGCATTTTTTGGTTCCTAAACTTTCGGGGCCATTATGAGGGCATAAACATCTCTTTTTCATGATCAGGCACCTAAAATATAGCCAAAGGCTCTGATTGATTCCACTAAATGAATATCCTCGTCAATACCTTTCCAATGAGCTAGTGTGCTCCCTAAACAGAGATTGTATGCAAAAGTTACGAACCTGGGATTTTGATGTACAAACTTACCCCAACGGGGCCCACATCACTTTTGGTGCTTCATCTCCCAAGGTTAGGTTTTTGGATGTATAGGGTTTTGGAATTCATGTTTATTGAAAAAAAGTACTTCAAAGCCTCATTGTACTCATCTTCTTTCGAATGATTGTAGTCATCACATCTCTTTTCAGAGATAAGCTGCCACCATTCTTGCAAGCTTGTTTTTAGTTTGGATTTTACAGTTTTCAACATATTTATTATTTAATAGAAGTCAAGTTTTATTGTATCTCTGTTATTTTTCACTGTGTCTCTTTTTTATTGTTATAAATCTGTGGTTTCATTTTGTTCCACTCCTAAATCCAGATCAACTGAAAATTGACCTCTTGTTCAGGAATTGCACTATGCCTCATTGAGCAAAGCCCTAGTCCCGATGATCCTCTAACAAATGATTTTTTGGGAAATAGAATGATAGCAGAGGAGCCCCACCAGCTGAAAGTCAATGCCCCATATCTAATGCAACCAACGATTCATGCATATGATACCCAGTTCAAGTTTCATTGCGAGTTGCAACTCACCTCCTCAAGTCATTCAAGGACATGTTGGTAATAGGCCTAGACCTAAACCATGACCATCAAATAGACCTATAACTAGACCTAAACCATGACCTATAACTAGAAAAATACCTATACCTACACCATTACCATAACTTATACCATGGCATAGACCATGACCTAGACCATGACCTAAACCATGGGAAGACAAGGCATGACAAGGCAAGGCAATGTCTATGTATGACAATGCAAGGAAAGGAAATGTGAGACAATCCAAGCCAAGCCAAGAAAAGACATGACAAGGCTAAGAAAAATTATACATGGAAAGATAAGATCAGGTCTAGATCTAGGTCTACATTCTATATCTTGTTATAAAATTTATTGAGTTGGAAGATTAGTTTTTATTTATTTGATTTTAAATAAGGCCTTAAAGCTGTGTTTTTTTTCATCCAATCAAAAATAAATTATGGATAAAAGTATAATGAGACTACACCATAAGGATGGAAGACAAACCTATTTAGTGACATCCCTTTCTATGTAAATCCTATTAATTATTATAATCCATGTTTCACAACTATGAATATACCTAAGATATATGAATAAAGAGAGCTTATGTAATGGCATTGAAATTCTCATACAAGTATTTTTATGTAATATAGATGGGATAACAAGTTGTATAATTACATGCCTAAATAATCCTTTGATTGTAATTTTTAGATATTAAAATTGTTCATTTAGTACAAGCATTATTTTTTTTAAGCAAAAAAAAAAAGGTATGATATATGAATGTCAATATTTTTTTATTAAGTTAACTTGAAAACAAATTTATTAGAAGTTAATTGACTTTGGAAATAATTTAATGGTGTTTATGATTATAGATACAAATTTCTTGTGGGCAACTCAAAGGAAAATAAATTATCTATAACAATGAAAATAACTTACAAACAATTGGTTTTATGAATATCGTAATGAAAGTACCCTTTAGATGAATTGTGGTTAGGAAAGACAAGGGAAGGTAATGCAAGGCATGTCATGGCAAGGAAAGGCATGGCATGGCATGGAAAGTTAATGCATGGCATGGAAATTCAAGGAAATTCAAGGCATGGCATGGAGAGGTAAGGTATATCATGGTATGACATGACATGGAATTACATGGAAAAGAAAGGCATGGATTGGGATGTTAATATTTCTCTCTCTAAACTCAGCTCTGATATGATTCTAAGGATGATAGATGGATTTTTCTCCCAATGAGCTTTCCAACGAATGTAACCATGCCTAAATACAATATCTAGATATAAAGTTACAACCTCTCAAATGATCTATATCTCTTCCTCGTGGCATCCACATGTCTTCCTACCACCCGTACCATTTGATGTGGCACTGGCATGAGTTTGATGTTGCACCTGGCTAACTTATTGTTCCAGGGTTCCAACTTCTCTAAACCTTTCGTCGTCATCATCAAGGTTTTACTCACATGGAGTACTAAAAATTCAACATTGAATGCTCCGATGATGACGCACCCATCGAATCATTCCCAGATATGACGAGTCTCGGGTCTAACCTTCAACAACTTCAATCATGTCAACGCCAAAACCTACATGCCAAATGACGTCCAAGTCCTCGACCTCTCTCATAGTAATTGGGTAGGACCTACACAAATCCACAACATAGATATACTCATATTACCCACCTGTCAATCAATGCCTGGATTTTAATCTCAGGATCTCATTGTTGTCGGCACATGCTCCTATACACACTTTTTGACCCATGCCCAACATCCTCCGATGAATAGCTGGGATCTACTAACATCTAGATCTGACGGTCTAGATTTGAGTCAAAGTTATAAGGGATTTTGTCCCCCTTCGAGACACCTCATATCCATCAACCACTCCCCTGGTGACATATTCCACTACAATGGACACACTAGTAGCCCTATTGGCTCGCCACATTACCATGATATCATTACACCCTTCTCACTTAATGGAAACTAAGAATGATATCAACTCTCGTCCACGTACCAATCAATGACTCTCATTTCTTTCCCAATTCCTCATCTTCATCAACACTATTTTTGGTACTTTCACTGCAACTTTACTGATCTCCACTATCCCAACGACGATGTGTTTGGCACCAATGGTCCATATCCTCCATGGGTCACTCCCAAAAAATAAACGCTCTTCATCTCATATTATGGTTTTATTCATCATCAAACTTCTCATAAGTACAAACACTTGATCATTCTTCACAATGATTCCTTTCCAATGAATGGTTTCTATCTACTGACCCTATCAAATCAATGACCATAAGATCTCCTGACCCACAAGGTTGTTTTTCTATTGGTTAACGCTCAATTAGGGACTTAGCCAATTTTCAGGTTTCTTCAATAATTTCACTAAGTCTTCGAGAGTCGAAAACCACTCTAATACCATCAAAGGCCTTTTGACTTCATTAGAGATAAAATTCTTACATATCTTGCAATATTTCCAGATACGTAGAGTGGTTTTCTCAAGACTCAAGGTCCTCCATTCCTCACAGGGATCTCTCTGGATTTCAAGAAAGTTGCATCACCGGGCAAACGATGTTTTTGTCCATGTCCTACAAACTTTCCTCCAAATATGAAAGGTCCTTAAGGACATAGGCTGTCCACACTTATTCATTTTCACTATTTAACATGTATATATCATTCATACACAGTTAAACATACTAAGCTAAATACTTATATGAATCAAGAAAATTTCCAACACCAATGGACTCAAAGAGGACTTCTTTCCTCCTATTGGCACAGGGGCATACCTAGGGTTCAATGCTTCAACAATGCACCAACAAAACCCTAACTATCGGCCCTTTCAGCAACACCTGCGAAGTAGGAGAAGTCTCACCCAAGGTAGAGCAGGGGGGTTATAGGACTTAGGTGTCGGTAACCAAGTTGGGACACAGATATGTGATAATAACACTTCGTAGAGTACTCTATTAACACTTATAAGGTGATATGAATTAATTCATTAGCTTCATTAATGTTGCGGAACAAACCCTAAGATAGATCGGTGCAGTAACAATAAAGGTTAAGCACTTCGATCGATTAGCACATAGCACTGATTTAGATCTAACATTCATTCATTCTTAACACAACTAAAGCACTAAGCATCAAAAAATCTATCTAACATAAATAATAATCAAATCACTGAGAAAATTCATAACATAACCAACTAAGCACAAAGAAAACCAAAGACACAAGATATATGTGGTTCACCCCAGTGTGGGGCTACATCCACCAATTGCTTCATCTTATTTATTATTATTCAATCTCTTACATTCATCCGCTCCTATGCACTAAGCCACAAAGCCAAGCTTCGCACCAGACAAAAGATATGTGCATTGCACACCATATCCTCCTTCCCAAAACTAGTTCAAAGCATAGAGCCAACTTCTTTATCGAGCAGAGAGCCTTACATACACACTATGTTGCACAAAGCACTCAGAACAACTTACACTTAGCCTCGCAAGATATTTTCTCCCCTTTTACATCACATTCTTACTTATTTATACTTTTACAATTAGGCCTAATCATGGGTAAACCCCATGGGCCGAAATCCCATAACCCATTACAAAAACCCTAAGGGATCCCTTGTTGGGTCCACATAGATTGGAAAGTAAGTGAGATCTACGATCTCATCTCTTCCTAGGCACTCCATCTTTGACTAGCCTGTCGGAGTCCAAAAAGTGTTCAAGCCTAACCAAGGTTTCCTCAAAACTTGGTCGAGGTCCAACAGGCCCCCAACACTCACCTGTGACGCGTCCTGAGTCACTCAGGTCTGGTCAATGTCGCATCGAAGGCCTCGAGATTCACTTGAGATACCTCGACTTGCTACTTCACCTGAGCCTCCTACTCATCGAGCTTCTAGATCATTTTTTCTATAAAAGGCCCTTACAGGTGTTGTTCCACTGTTGCAACAATTTTGTCTAGTTGTGAGCCCTGTCACTCAATTTATTTGAACACCTTGCAGGCTTCATCCTTCATAGGTTGTATCTTTTAAACGAATTCCATTACCTTGCCCTAAATGGTAGTAATATGTTAATGTACCATGTGTTGTTCCTGGGACCTCTTCATTCTTTTAACTGCGATGAGCAAATTCATCTGTGCCTGCACGGAGGATGCCTATTGTTGCGCCTCCTCTAACTGTGCTTTTGGTTTCCTTAGTTATGGGTCTTCTGCGAGATGTTCGTAATTATGCATGCTTCTATCACTTAGTTGTTTGCATTCTGAGGTGAGGGCTCTGATCCTTACTACTACATTCTTAGCGGCTTCCTCCCTCTGTTCATGCACCTCCTGTGGGGTGCTTGGTACTACTTGGATCTCCAACTCCGTTATCCTCGCTTGAAGTTGTTGGATGGTCTCAGTGAGCTTTACCACTTGAACCTCAACCGACTCTTGCTCCTCCTGTGCCAATCCTGGCACAAAGAAACATGCTCTATTCACTTCTTATTTGGTCATAGCTCGTTATGTGAGCAACTGCTCATTTTATCTCTGTAGCTTCGCCTTGTCCTCCTGGAGCATCACCCGAAACTCTTCTTTATCATTTTCATAGGCAGTTTAGATAGTACCACACTACTCGTAATTTCTCTAAGACTTCCTCTTTCTTTTGTTTCAAGGATTTTGTAGCCCTCTCCTTGTCTTGCTAGATTTTCTGAAGTCGAGCCTCTGTCATGTATGCAAGTCCCCTTAATTGGGTTGGTTCATCCCCCAATTCTATAATCTATGATGAGGAAGGCACAATAGGTACTACGTGGATCAATTAAATATCGTGTTGTATTTCCTTCAGTTCCTTATTGATCCTTTCATATAGCTCCTCCTGCTTTGCTCCATATCTCTGCAAGATGTCTTGGGAAGCATCCTCCATGGCTCCGCGAACAAAACTGATGTCGTCCTTTGTGAGCATGGCCTCTAACTGAGGCTTACTAGCGCGTGTCTTCTTTCTTGCTGAAGTTTTCTATGGAGAAAACTTCCTCTTTTGTGGTGTTACTGTTTTAGCAGGGAGATCTTTCTATGGTGCAGCTTCACCTCCTCCTTTCTTTTCTCCTTCATCCCCTCCTCCTTGTCCATTTTCTTCATCTCCTCCTCCTAGCGAGCGAGATCCATTTTCTTCAGAGGCACTATCCTCCTCATCAATCTCTATATTCTAGACTTCCTCCTTCTTCTTCTTCTTCTTTTTCCCACTAGATTGTACGACATGCTTGAACCGAGTGACCAAGGGGCTTCCTATGATGTCAGTGTCGAAGAGTTCCGCATCAGAAATAGGTACAAGGAACTCTTCCAGCCATTCCTTTGTGATTTGCTCCATGTATTCATCTGTCATCTTGTAATATGACTGTAACTCTTCCTTTCTCTCATCTCTATATGCAGTGATATAGATAAAATGTCGATCTGCGTGGAACTTGGCTATCAGTTTGTACTGGTGCAAGATGAACAGTTTCATGCATGGAAATGCTTCAATGGAAACCTGCAGTTTCTAATAATAGGCATGCAACACAATGTTGGACTACCATCATTTCGATATGTCATTGGTGTACCACAAGGTAGAGAACCTAGCAGGCAACGACTCCAATGGTTCAATCTCTGAAAAGGTGGCTCCTTCATGCATTTTCCAAGTGAAAAATGTAATAAGCATGATCAACCAGTTAAAGTGGAATTTGTATCCCTGATTGTGAGCTTCACGATAGTATTTCTTGAGTTCATTAACGAGGTAACTCATCCAATTCATCTGCATTCCCTCCACACATTTTCCTGCGAGGTCCACTACAAACCCGATAAACTGTGTAGGGAGGTTCTTCCTAACGAGCTTCCCAGCTATGAGTTGGCAAGTGAGGCACATTGAGCCACCCTAGATAGAGGCTACCTTGTAGTCTCTCTTTCCTTTTTCGACTTTGTCGTATGCTTCCTTGATGTGTTGTGCCAGGGAGCAATTTGAGGCCTTCCTTGGGTAAAATTGTTGAGGGTCGGGTCCCTTAATTCTTAATCCTGTAATCAAGTGGATCAACGTCAGATCCATAGTAATCTGTCAGTCGAGCCACAGGTATCCG
Organism: Picea engelmannii; assembly: GCA_009831015.1. NCBI lineage: Eukaryota > Viridiplantae > Streptophyta > Pinopsida > Pinales > Pinaceae > Picea > Picea engelmannii. Next base: position 114,986 of record ML777911.1, on the reverse strand, counting down.
CCATGGTAGAACGACAAGAGGAGTTTAACGCAAGCATTAACCTCTTGGTGACAACCAAAATGGGGAATCTTCGAACATTTAACACAGTGGAATGTGCCAGCTCCTTAATCCATGGCTGGGATACCAGGCGAGGCTTCTTCCCATTTGTATTTGTCAAGTATTGGTGGGGTGCAAGCATATCATAGTTCTTTCTGTCGCCGAGATTGAATTCATTGTTCTTCAATAGTGGGATCTATCCTAACTGACTCCCAACTATGCGCATTCCTTTCAAAATGTACGTAGTGATCAAAGTGTACTCATAGTCATGTGGAATGTTGTCATGGTTAACTGTGCCAACCAACAGTGGGATATAGTTTGGTAAGATCGACGAGATCTACTTCACATTAGCCATATCTCCGCGATTCTTACTTTGTTGCTTAGTCACGGGGTTTACATGACCAGAACGTTGTATAGTCAAAGGGGAAGCCTGCAGTCCCCTAGTCGATGAGGCATGTACTCCTTTAGATAACGGTTTATCAGCCATCATCTTCTTGAAGATCTCCTTGACAGACTTCTTTAATTCAGTAGGTTCACCCGACATTCTCACTATTAAACAGATAGGTCGGGGTAGGTGAATGGATAAGTAGATAAACGAACATTGACGTCTAGTTTCTAATAACACAGCTCGACACACAATCAATTCTCTGTTAGCTCAGATAATCATGGGTGGTAAAAAGTGGTCCCGATACAGTGTTCGATGGGTTAAATAAGTGAGGCCTCGTAACGGATTCTTCCAATAGGTAGGAATGCTTCCATCAATGCGAATTTGTTCATTATGGCATGGTCTGAAAGTCCCAAAAGAGGTACATCCACCCATAAATGCATTTCCTAGCCATTCCAGAGTGTCTTTCTAATGGGTGGAGCACCTCCATTGGTCATATAGCTTTGCCAGGGTGAAGTCCCATTCTGTGCGGTCCTGTTGTTCTGGCGAGGTTCAAATCCTACAAACCTGCCTCCTGCGAGGTTCCAATTTGTGAAGTCTTCCACCTGTTCTTTGTAGCTTCCTGTAGATTTTCTACCTTGTCTTTGTTTTTACTGAGCTTCCTTGCCTTATTTCCTGTGATTTGATTTTATCTAACTATTTCTGGGTTCCTCTTTCCATTCTTATTCTTATCTTCTCCTAGCATAGTGATTTCGCACTGTTGATGTGCTCTCAAAGGGTTCAAAGTTAATATCCCTTCTCCTATTAGTTGCAGGGTGGGTATTATTCTTTATTGCATGGATAGATCCTTCAAACCTTCTTGTGTTCTTTCAACCTCGACAACTAATTCTCTTGCCTTCTGTTGCTTTGACTTATCTTCTCACTCTTCTATTAGTCGGTCTATTTTTCTAGATATCAAATCCCTTAGTTCTTGCTTTTTGTTTTCTGTAGCTTCTTCCTCTACTTTCCTTCTGATCTGATCCTTCTCAATCCAAGTCTTTCCTAACAAAAGAGGGAAAGGTTCGTTGTTCTCAACAAACTTAATGACTTCAAATTCCTCTTCAGTCGATGTTCCATGGATAATAATAGGTACATTAGTAACTCTTCCACATAGGGTTATCATCTTTCCCTTAAACATGCCTATCCTTCCCAATGAAGGTACCACAGTAGGCTTTCCCAAAATTTCCCAAGTGTCTTCTGTCATAATATTCATTGTTGTTTCCCCATCCAAGACACAATCTATGTCGAAGTCTTCTATTCTTGTACTTATGCATTGTTTTACTTTCAGGACCTCTGGTAAGTTGACATCCTCTTTATAATTCATTATTTCTTTCAACTGTGATAACATAGTCTGAGCTTTCTCTAATTCTTTCTCTTTATGATTCTCTAACATGCTATTAGTCTCTTGATTTTCTTCATAGTTTTATTGTCTCATGTTCATCCTTTCAACTTTAGCAATCATTCTTGGACAATCCTCAACTTCATGACCAACAATTTTACAACAAAGACAAATAGGACCTGTACCAGGGCATTCCTTAGCAATATGTCCCAGTCTTCTGCAGTTATAAAATAGTGTCATTCCTCTTTTTCTTTTATATGTTCCCCAACCTCTTCTGTACTGTGCACTAGGATCACAGTGTTGGACCTGCAATCTGCAAAAATTCTTTCTAGGTTCCCGCATCCACTTATTAGTTCAAAAATTATTTCTATGCATAGGAATAACATATCTTTCTTCATTTCTATTATCTCTACTTAGATCAACTCTTTCTTTCAATTGTGCCCTAGCTTTCAGACTAGGATAGAATCTGTTAAACATACTTAAATTCATTCTTTTGGAACAAACATTTTCACTTATCTTACTCTTATTAAAACACAGAGATTCACCTCTTTTAAGATCTTACCTCTTTTCTTCATATCAGGTTTCTTTCTTAGCATAGAGCTTCGCAAGTCAAGTAGAGTACTGCGCACTTCAACAATAGATCTATGCACAAAGCTTCTCTTTTCTTTACTTCATTTCCCAACAATCACAGTTTTGGGTCCCAACAACAGAACCATTTGTTGGCACAGGGGCAGACTCGGGGTTAAACGCTTCAACAACGCACCAACAAAACCTTAACTATCGACCCTTTCAGAAACACCTGCAAAGTAAGCGAAGTCTCACCTGAGGTAGAAGTAGGGGGGGTTACAGGACTCAGGTGTCTGTAACCAAGATGGGACATAGATATGTGATAATAACACTTCACAGAGTACTCTATTAACACTTAGAAGGTGATATGCATTAATTCATTAGTTCATTAACATCGTGGAACAAACCCTAAGATAGATCGGCGCAGTAACAATAAAGGTTAAGCACTTCGATCATTTAGCACATAGCACTGAGTTGGATCTAACATTCATTCATTATTAACACAACTAAAGCACCAAGAATCAACAGATCTATCTAACATAAATAATAAGAAAAGTGATAAGAAGATTCATAACATAACCAACAAAGCACAAAGAAAACCAAATACACAATATATACATGGTTCACCCCAATGTGGGGCTACGTTCACCAACTTCTTCATCTTCTTTCTTATTATTCAATCTCTTACATTCATCCGCTCTTGTGCATTAAGCCACAGAGCCAAGCTTTGCACCGGATAGGAGATCTTCACACTCCACACCATATCTACCTTCCCAAAACTAGGTCAAAGCACAGAGCCAAATTATTTATCGATCAAAGAGCCTTACATACACATTATGTTGCACAAAGCACTCAGAACTACTTTCACTTAGCCTCGCAAACTATTTTCTCCCTTTTTACATTACATTCTTACTTATTTATACTTTTACAATTAGGCCTAATCATGGCTAAACCCCATGGGCTGACATCCCATAGCCCGCAAAATAAGTGAGATTCGTGATCTCAGCTCCGCCTGGGCACTCCATCTTCGACCAGCCTGTCGAAGTCAAAAAAGTGGCCAATCCTAATGAAGGTTTCATCAAAACTTGGTTGAGGGCCAACACCTCCCAACCTTAGGCCATACCATAGAGTGCCTTCCTACATTATGCAACCCCCGTGACAAGCAGTGATACCACAAGTGGAATGATTCAATTGGATTTCAAGCTCAAGATAATCCAGGAAGGTTACTCTCCTTCCTCCGCTGACAACAATGAAAGTTTCCCCCTTACTACTGGGTTCATGAACTGTATATGTTTATCAAGTGGTTTATCAACTAGATTTTCTCTACAAAAGGGAGTCCCTTAGCGACCTCCCCTTACCACTGTTGGTTTATGTCTAGTAAGCACCAATTTATAGTCCTTTTTTTTTGTTCAATTTGGGTATTGGTCTTCTCTGTTTCAGAGTCGTCATCATAAAATTGGACAATCTTCCTATTTTCCTCAATGAAATATTTCCATTCTATTCTCTTCTTCAATCCATTCTCATGAACACCTCTTTTTGTTGCACATTTTCTCCATGAGCTTGCTGCTCAATTTTTCTTTTTTGGGTTGGCTCTTCTCAACCTCCTTCATGCTTTGTTTTGTTTGTCTTCTTCTTTCTTGGTTTTCCATCTTCTCTTACGTTGGGTGTCTAGTTTAGTGTTGTATTTCCACCTTTGGTATCTTCCTCATCCAATCTTCTTAGGATTATTCTGGCTTCCTGCAGACGCAAACTATAGCCTACAGTTCCCATTTTGAAGGGGAAATATATGGTGTCCACCTATCAGGTCCATCAATTGGCCCTTTCCTTCCCCAAGATACCAATCCATCAACAATTATTAACTATTCCAACCACCTCGATGACTTCCATTGCTAGTCACATTGCTCCATACATATATGGTACACTAGAAGGTTTATTCTTATACTTTGTAAACATAAGTTGACTTGTTAAACAAGATTCTTGTTTTCTTCATAAATACATCTCAACTTTATCTGGATTGGAGAACAACATGAAGGAAGAAATATAAACAGGATATAACAATGAAATACATAAAAATATAGAATAGAACATAGAAATACAATGAAACCCAACTTCTATTACTAAATAAGATAGAAAAATATTGTAGAACACAAACTGGAAAAATGGGGTAGCTTATCTCTAAACAGAAAGAGATGTTGGCTACGCTTCATTCACAAAAAGAGAAGCTTTACATCACCCTCTATTGCATGCTTAAAGGGCCTCCTTCACCTCAATTATATATGAGAGAGTGAGAGGAGAAAAATTCCCATGATGCATGTGGGATAAATTGCACTAAATTTATAAAATTCCATAGGCCTGTAAAACAATAGGAATTCCTAGGTGGTCACCCATCCTAGTACTACTTTATCCTGAGCGTGCTTAACTGCAGAGTTCTAATGGGATACGGTGCATTAACGCTATGTTGTAGGCATGTACATAATACCACTAGGAAATCATTACATGATGTATGTAATTAACAAATGAAGATGACATTACATTCCATTCCCCATCAAAAGGGTGAATATCATGGTTTATCAAAACCATAGGCTCAAAATGATGATTCAAAGGAAAAGGTGGATGGCCACCAAGATCCATCTAGATCATTCCTCCCCCCTTAGGAATAAATGGTCCCCATTGCATCAATTTCCCTTGGGATATGGGGAGACTTCTACTAAATATGAAGCTTGGAGCATTTCTTTCCCTACTGAAGAAGTTGTCCTTCTTAGCTTGTTGAAGGTTGTCATGAACCTGTTGCTGGAGGGGTTGGATTTTTTCAAACAATCTAGATGCATGATCAACCTGAGTGTGGTAGGACTCTGTCGATGAAGATGAAACATGAAGAGTATGAAGGGTTATGTTATAACCTTGCTTGACTGGGTAGTGAGGAGGCACCCCTGTAGGTGCAGCAAGAACATCTTGGTACTCTTCTACAATCTCATCGATCTTCTTCTGTTGGATAGAAAGGTCTTGGGTTGAGGTTGTCGTGTCCTTGTATTCATCTTCTAATTGGATTGTGAAGAGGCTAAAATTTGCAGTATGAGATATTAATTTATCTTCTGTTCAACTTATGTTCACCTTTGCTATCCTGTATAGTTGACCCCCCAAAGTAACAATGACATTATGGGGTCAAGACTCATAAACAACATGACACCTCCACATACATGGCTGGCCTAATAGAACATCACATAATTCCAGTGGGGCAACATCACACAATACCTCATCCTTGAAGGGCTTGATATCGTAGGACATGCGACATTGTTGGATGACACGAATATATTGACCCTGGCGAAGCCACCCAATGTTGTATGGATGTGCGTGTGGTGTTGTTGACAAATCAAACTACTTGACAACCTCTACTGAGATGATGTTCCTTTTTCTTCCATTATCAACAATAAAATGTAGTGGGGTCCCCTTCAACCAAATTTGTGAATGGAAGAGGCTCTCCCCCTCCTCAGGATCCTCTTCTAGTTGGATTGTTGTAGTTGCAACAGTAGTAGTGGGTTCTGCATCAATGATCTGTCTCCTTTTATTATTTTATGAATTAGGGTCCAAGTCGTGGTTTGGCTCTTTTTCTTTGAGCTTGGACACCAATGACTTTATTGAGTGACATTCATCAGTATTGTGCCAAGGGATATTGTGGAACTCACACCACTTTCCAGTGTCTTTCTTAGGCTTCTCGTTACCCTTTTATGCCTACATCTGGGACTGGATCTATTGAGGTTTTCCTTCCTTTCTTTGTCCTTCATTATCTGAGTTAGAGTTTCCTTTTCCATGCTTCTCCCACTTACTCTGTTGCTTGAATTTCTGTTCAATTTTGTATGCATATCAATAAGAAACTCCTAGTGAGGAGATGTCCAAGAAATCCATATTTGTTTGGATGTACCTGTGTAGACCACTGCAATACTTCAAAAACAGGTGTCGCTCAGAGTCTTTGATACCCAACTTTGAGCGCAAGGTATGAAATATGTTGGTGTATTGTGACACCATTTGGTCTCTTTTTTACGTAGAGTTGTCCATCTCATGTATTAGTCATCATAGTTTCTGAGAGGGTAGAAATCCTCCTTTAGGGCATCTACAAAGGCCTCCCAAGTGGTTTCTCTCCCAAATAGTGTAGATTCATCTGCAATGTACCTCTCCCAATATCCTTCCCACCAATATATGAGATGGGGAAGGGCCTTAAGGAGCACAAAGGTGATATTTTCACTGTCAGAAAATTTTTAGACAGAGTAATAACCTTCTAGAAGATTCAACCATTTTTCTAGAGCATTTGCATCTATCTGACCTTCAAATAAGGGGATATCAAAATTGACTTGTACCTTGAAGGGTGTCACACTTGCGAAATGGCTTCTTGTTGAAGATGTCTCCACCACCACCATCGGTAGTCTTCGAAGGATCTGAGCAAAGTTGTCCATCATCTCATTCCTCTGTCACATGAGGGAGTCCTTGAGAAACATCTTGAAAGGATCTCCTTTTTTCTCATCTCTCTTTTCTTCTGCCATGGGAGGTCGCTTGGGCTAGCGAGAGCAGTTTTCCTCAAGTGAAACTAGCTCGAGACCCAACTCTCTATACCCTAACCTCTTCAGGGACCTGCTCTGACAAACGATAAGGAGCAGCTTGTTATGATACCAATAATCCAAATTATTTTGAGAACGACATGAAGAAATAAATATAATCGAGATATAACAATGAAATACACAAAAATGTAAAAGAGAACATAGAAATACAATGAAACCCAACTTCTATTACTAAATAAGATAGAAAAACACTCTAGAACACAAACTGGAAAAATGGGGTATCTTATCTCTAAACAAAAAGATATGTTGGCTATGATTCATTCACACAAAGCTTTACATCACCCTCCATTGCATTCATAAAGGACCTCCTTCAGCTCAATTATATATGAGAGAGTTAGAGGAGAAAAATTCCCATGATGCATGTGGGATAAATTAGACTAAGTTTATAAAATGTCATAGGCATGTAAAACAATAGGAATTCTTAGGTGATCACCCATCCCAATACTACTCTAGCCTGAGTGCATTTAACTACGGAGTTCTAATGGGATTTGTTGCATTAATGCTATGTTATAGGCATGTACATAATACCACTAGGAAATCATTACATGATGCTTGTAATTAACAAATGAAGATGACATTACATTCCATTCCCCATCAAAAGGGTGAATATCATGGTTTATCAAAACCACAGGCTCAAAATGGTGATTCAGAGGAAAAGGTGGATGGCCACCAAGATCCATCTGGATCACAAATCCACCTTACCCAACCACTCAATCAATCCTTGTTTCATCAATTCCCACTTGTGTATCATTCCAAGTACTTTCAAGGTTGTTCCCTCTCAATCACTGGTTTGTTGTTTTTCATTAATTAAACACAATTACATTTTTCATAAACACAATGATATGAAATATTGGAATAATTACATTCTTGGGGGGGAACGAGTGTTACATTCCCCTTCCCCTTTAAAAAACACCATCCTCAGTGTTTAGAACACCATGTATACACAATTATATAGAAAACAAAAATGGGTATGCCAATCTCATGGCATGTTCTAGCTCCCATGTAGTCTCATCTGCTCCAAAGTGTTTCCATTGCACCTTGACCTACATGATGGCTCAGTTCCAGAGAATTGTGCCTCTACTGTCCAGGATGCATTGAGGTTCAGGCTAGAATTCTCCCTCTGGCTCCACTTGTATCACAGTCTAATCAATAACATGATTAGAATCATGTACATATTTCTTTAACAAAGACACATGGAACACGTTATGATATCTAAAATTAGGTGGTAAAGCAATTATGTATGCTACTGGTCCTATCCTCTTCAAGACTTAAAATCGTCCACAATAGTGGGGTAATAACTTAGAAAAATTCCCATTTTCAGGGAAATTCTCTTGGGTTTCACTCGGACACACATGTGATCCCCCACTTTGAATTGTCTTTGACTTCTCTTGTTATATGCATAACTCTTTTGTCTATCTTGGGAATCTTTCAGATTATTCCTTTTCATAACCATGGCATGTTCCATCTCCTTCAACAATTCTGGTCCAACTGTGATTCTATTCATTGTATTGTCCCAACTTATTGGAACTCCACACTTCCTCCCATATAGAACCTCAAATATGATCATTTTGAATGATTCCTGATAACCATTGTTGTAGGCAAACTCTACCAAGGGTAAATACTCTTCCCACTGTTTAGGATGATGCTTGACACACATTCTCAACATGTCTTCTAATACTTTGTTCACCCTCTTGGTTTGACCATCTGTTTGAGAATGGTAGGTCGTACTAAATGCCAATTGTGTTCCCAAACCTACAAATAATATTTTCCAAAAACTTGAGGTAAACTTGGTGTCTCTATCTGAAATTATGGTCTTGGCCAAACCATGCAATATGAAAATTTATTTTATAAAAATGTTAGCAACATCTATGGCTTCAGAGGTAGATTTAATGGGAATAAAATGAGCCACCTTGCTCAGTTTATCTACAACAACCATGATGCATCATGTTTCTTGATTGTCCTTTGTAGACCTGTAATGAAATCCATGGAAATTGTTTCCCATTTCCATTCTGGAATAGACGAAGGTTGCAATAACCCAACAAGATGTTTGTGCTCAACTTTTACCTGCTGACACTCTAAATTTTTTTCAATGTATTGAGAAATGTCCTGCTTCATTCCAAGCCAATAATATACTTTCCTTTATGTGGTCACCATTTTATCGTAACCATGGTGACCTACATATGGTCTCCTATGGAGCTCGTCCATAAACATATGTCTCAAATCTATTGAATTAGGCACATACAACCTGTTGTTATACAACAACAACCCATCAGCCCCAAGTTGATATCCTTCATGCTTATTTTTCCCAAGTTCTTGTTTTAGCCATTTTATAAATTGATTGAAGAACTCATCTTCCTCCAAGAGTATTTTAATACTCTTCTTGATTTTAGACTCTCTTACACTCGTTGTTGCTAAGTGTATAGTCTATACACTTTAGCTGAGTGTGTCTACCATTCGATTTCCTTTACTTTTATGTGTTTGATTTCAAAATAAAACTCGCTCATCAACGCCATCCACTTGGTTTTTCTATAATTCAAACTTGGTTTGTCAAATATCTACTTCATACCACAATGGTTTGTCATTAGGACAAATCTTCTCCCGAGAAAGTAATGCCTCCACATATTCAATGGATGCACAATTGATACCAACTCTAGATCATGGTTAACATACTTCTGCTTATTCTCATTGAGATTTATTGTTTCATAAAAAAACACTTGCCCTTATTGCATAAGGAATCCTCCTAGTCCTTCCTTGCAAGCATCAGTACAAACCAAGAAATCTTTCTCTAGGTCTACAATCTTTATAATAGGGGCATTAGTCAAAATATGCTCCAGTTGTTGAAAGCTATCTTCACACTCTGGTGACTATACAAATTTATTTCCATTTCTCTGCAATGAAGTAATATGATTATCTATCTTGGAAAATACCTTTATGAACCTTCTATAATATCCAACCAATCCCATGAAGGATCTTACTTCTATCAAATTTCTAGGAGCATGCCAATCCATGATTGCCCTAATCTTTTTCAGGATCCACTGCTACTCCTTTTGCTAAGATTACATGGCCTAAATATTGGATGTCCTTTTGAAAAAAATCACATTTGTTGAACTTAACATAAAGTTTGTGCTCTCTCAACACTTTTAGAACCATCCCAAGATGGTCTTCATTCTCTTCTTTGTTCTTGGAATACACCAAAATGTCATCCACAAATACTAAGACAAACTTGTCCAAAGACTTACTAAGCATGTTATTCATCAAACACATGAATGTGGTTGTCGTAGTCTTTGTACCTTGTTCTAAAGGATGTGTTTTGGATGTGCTCATCCTTGATTCTTAATTGGTGATATCTTGACCTTAAATCATTTTCTAAGAAAACTGCACAATTCCTCTGAGATGATCAAAGAGGTCATTTATTCTGGGAAAACAATATTTTTTCTTGGTGGTCATATTGTTCAACTACCTATATCAATGCATAATCTTAAGGTACCATCATTCTTCTTCACAAGTAGGGTTGGTTCTCCCCATGGAGATACACTTGGCCTAATGTAACCTTTATCCAACATCTCTTTCAGTTGTACCTTCATATACACCAACTCTCGTGTGCTCATATTGTAAGGAAATTTTGAAGTTGGTACCACTTCAGGTACGAGATCTGTTGAAAAATCAATATTTATTTTCCTAGGTAATCTTGACACTTCCTCTAGAAACACATCCTTGAATTCCCATAACACTAGGTGATCTCCAAACTTCATCTCTTTTCTTTCTTCTCAATTAATTACCTGTACAACATACAAGGGGCACCCTTTTCTGTTGAACTTCTTGATCTTGAACACTAATATTTTCCTTATTTAAACTAGCTTCCAAATTCCTTGCAAGGTTCTAGTATTGCCCTCATTATCTTCATATTCCAAAATATTCTCTTAACAATTTAATTTGACCTTGTGTGAAGGTAGCAAATCCATAGCCAACAACACATCATATGAGCCTAGGGGTAGGATATTCAAGGCTACCTAAGTCTGTGATCCACTCATTTCAAATGGACATGCTCTAATCACTTCAACCACTTTCCTTTTCCTTCCAGTGGATAACTAAGCCAACCATTCTCTTGCATGTTTCTTTCTCTCTAATCAACATGCCTCAAAAACATGAGGTGAAATATAACTGATTTTATATCTCAGATCAATTAAAATAGGAATATGTTTCTTAATAATAACACCCTCCAATTCCAACATAGAGGCTAGGTGGTCTTCCTGTTGATTCTCCACAACTGCATATATCCTCAGTACACTTCTAGCCACATCATTAACCTTATCTTCTTCCTGTACATTATAAATCTTCTTTCCATCATGTTTTATATGGGGACTAACTCTCATCAGGTGTGGTTCTCCACATCCTTATCATTGTAAAGGCTCCTACGCTTGATCTGAGACTGGGGGTGACTGTGCTACCAACCTTTACTCGATCTTATGCCACTCCTTTAAAGGTCAAATTTAAGATCATTTTTATTCAACTGATTGCATTAAAAGGTGAAGTTGAAGTGTTTAAGAGGCTTGAATCCAAATTTAATTTAACTTTGTGAAGAAACTTATTGAATATCATGTGCCATTTACTTAATGTATCCAACAACTTAACTACAGAAATAATGAATCATAATAAACATCAGATAAGGAGTCACACATAAGGACAAGAGAATCACCAATTGTTAATGGATTTCACCTTGGGTGGGCTACGTCTCCAGGCTTCACTCATCCTCTTAGCCACTTTATTCTCCTCTTTAAAATATGATTCTCCTTTAGAAATAAAAGGGCTACAGTCCCACTCCTGCTGGAAAAATCGAAGAAGTGCTCTTATGTGTAATTAAAAGTTTCTCACAACATGTGGCAAAGTCCCTCATGCAATGAGGCAAATATCCATGGAAAATCCAAGGGAAAATTTCTCACAAAGTTGATTCTCACAATCTGTGGAAATGGTATCTTCTTCTCAAATACAAGGATTAAGTTCTCAAAACAAGTGGCAATGTCACTTCCATAAAGATGTGATCTCTTCTCCTAAAGGTTGATATCTCAAAAGTTGTGGAATAACATGGACTCTTTTTCGATGGGAAACCATGGTCCTCTTTGAATCTCCTGATTAGATTCAAGAATCAGCACTGGCATTACATTTGCCTCACAATTGATGAGTTTCCTACAATAAACAAATACTTGCTACAACACTCTAGGCTCATCGAAATTTGTAGCATGCATAAATATGTTGCAAAATATCATAAATAAACCAAATTTACAAATGCACCATGCTTACATTGTGCTTTCTATGATAACCCTTCTGATGCTCAACCCTGATGCCGAAACAGGTGTTGCCTTTATGATCATGGAATTAAATTGGTTAATAATGATTTTCAAATCATATCAAATGGATGATGTCACCTTCAATCCCCTATTGGGCCCTCTGCCTTGTAAAGCATGCCTACAATCTGCAATAATTACTTTTTCTGCATTGGTTTTCTTGTTTTTGTATGGCCTCTGGGCATGCGCATCCCCCCTTTCTCTGGCGATATTTGATTGAGTTTAAAATAATAAACATGGGGTGGACTTAACAACTTGGGATATAGTCCACTTGGTCGTTGATTGGATAATAAAGGTGTTTGTTTGGGGAGGTCTTGAGGTGAAGCCCACATGCCTCCCCTTTTGGCGCCCATTACAACCACTGTATTAAATAGGGCAGACCATATGTGTGTGTGTGTGTGTGTGTGTGTGTGTGTGTGTGTGTGTGTGTGTGTGTGTGTGTGGTATATATATACCAATCCAACAAAATAAACTCATTTTAACCTTTGGCACCATCCATTCGATAAGATAGGTGCACGAAAATATGAAGGATGTGATGTGGTTGTCGAATATGGTACATTCACCAGATTTTATGGTGAGGATATCAGAAACTACGAGATGTTGTCAGAATGCGACTCTTGCCAGTTTCTATTTTGAATGTGGCACAACCATCTAATTGGTGACTGGATTTTGGGGCCGCTGCTAATTTGTAGACTATTGTCCAAATATGGTTTGTGACCGTCGGAATAGGGCATTTTCAGCTGGTCTGGTGCTGACCAGCTCGGCGCCCAAACGTATATTTTTTTTTACTTGTTTGGACCTAGCCCTCCTTGGGAATTTTTAGGGTTCCATGTGGCACCCAATGATTGGGCCACGTGGAACCTTTCCACTCATCGAGCCTTGTTCATTCACTACCCACGTGTCGTCCATGTCATCAGGACACGTGTCAGATTGGTACGTGGCATTTGCCACACCGACGCCACCTATCGCATTGTCATCCTGTGTCACCTAGGGGTGCCACGTGGCATCACCTAGGGGTTCCATGTGGCACTTGTCGATAATCCCAAATGGCCACCCAAAATGTCAAAAATGCATGACACATGGCAGCCTCTCATGTTTCCATGTCATCATGTTGATGTCATCATGACATCATCTCTACACACTTACTTGTTGACGTCAACAGTATGAATGATGATGTGAGTTGTATGGACAACTTGACTTTGACTGGACATAATTTCTTCGTCCTAGATTAGTTTGAGGTGTTATTTGCGCCATTAGAAAGATTGTGATCAACACTTTGACTTGACGTTTTTTTCAGTGGATTCCAAACAATTTTGATTTTTGGGCCTTCTGGATCCTCCTAGCTCATTCCTCCCCACTACATGACTTTTGGAAACCAAAAGTGTACATCATGAGATCATGCATGTATCTTTGATTTACAAGATCACTCATATCCTTTTCTACCTCAAACAAAAGGCCTAAAATATCATCATGTTCCATAAATAAGTGATGTTATACATTTCATCATTTTTACAAAAGTTCCCTTCTATGGGGTCTTAGAAGAAACAAGTGATTTATAATAATGGCCGCTATCAACTAACTCAAAAAAAAATTCCATCCTTTCAGTCATCAAGATGAATGGGTCCTTCTTCTCGAGTTGTCTCTTTTTCGGTAGCTAGCCTTCTTCTGATTGTTGTCTTCCTTCCTCTAGTTCGCTTCCCTTATGAGTTGCTTCATTGACTGATTCCTTCACAGGTGCTTGCCTAACCTTCTTGTCCTTCTTGGGATGCATCTCTGGGTGGAGGGTCCAATAGGTGGCTTCATGACATCCACCCTTGTTACAATGGGTGCTATGGATTTTCCTCTTCCAGGGTTCCTTGCCCTTCCTTTGCCCCTAATGTGGAGAAGGGTATTTATGTCTTGGAGTCTTCGTGGTTTCCATAAAATCCATATATACAACCATTCTTTTCCAACACTTGGCCACATCATGTTTATCCTTACCACAAAACGTGCATGGTTTTCTATTCCATAAGCTTTGTTAAATACATGGTCAATTTGTTTGTAATCAAAAGGAACATTAGAATAAAGAGAACTCTTATACCTTGATGGGATGTCTCTAGTGCTGGAATGGCAAAGGGAGATAAATACTACAAAGGATCTTCCTTTGTAGTATTCATATCCCTTTAGAGATGTCTCACAATCACGATGATGAAATGATGTGCTCTCAACCTGCACTGATTTGGTTCTGTCGCTTGAAGACTCACTTACTTCTCGGGCCTTGGATTTTTATTCCTCTTTGGCTTTGGAGCATTCTATAACCTCTTCTCAGACATATCCTATCCCTATATATCAAGGCCATTCCACCACCTTTATGGGCTTCATAATTCCTTGGCCATTGGCTCCAAGGCCTTTCCCTTCGTACCCCATCTTCTTCCTCAGTTTCGAGCCAATACCTGTGGTGTGATTTTCAAAAGAACCAAAACCATAAGTATCACTAAGGAAAGGAATTAAATGTGGAGATTATTTTACCTCCATTCTTTTTTTCGACCCTTGGGCATCTTCCCTATCTGCGTCCAACTGCTCTTCCTAGTGGAAAGGAGTTGTAGATGAAGCTTCTAAGAAACTCCCTCAGTTTCGTAGTGTTTAGATCACATCCTCTATCATCTGATAGTAGGAACAACCATCAACAGTGTCATGATCATATCCATAATCAGTGTATCCACCATGGCCACAATATGGCCTCTTTACTGCCCCTGACGTGGAGCCTTCTCCATCTTGCACCTTCATAGCTTGTAATTGAAGTTGCAACCTCTGATTTTCCTCTTCTACATCTTGAAACATTTTCTTCAACGCTGCATTCTTTGCTTGAATGCTTAGGTTGATCTCTTGTAGCTCATTGAGCCATGCCTTTTTTGGCATTCTTTCCATCATGTCTTCAAAACATGCAATCTTCGTCAACCCTGCTCTAATACCTTTTGATCTAAGACCGTGGGTGACCCTATTACCAACCTTTACTTAGTTCTATGTCATTCCTTTAAAGGTCATATTTAAGATCATTTTTATTGAACTAATTGCATTAAAAGGTGAAGTTGAAGTGTTTACAAGACTTGAATCCAAATTGAATTTAACTTGGTGAAGATGCTTATTAAATCTCATGTGCCATTTACTTAATGTTTCCAACAACTTAACTGAAGAAATAAGGAATCACAATAAACATGAAATAATAAGTCACACTTAAGGGCAATAGAATCACCAATTGTTAATGGAGTTCACCTTGAGTGGGCTATGTCTTCGGGCTTCGCTCAACCGCTTAGTCTCTTTATTCTCCTCTTTAAAATATGCTTCTCCTTTATAAATAAAAGGATTGCAATCTGACTATTGGTGAAAGCGTTGAAGAGATGATCTTCTGTATAAAAAGAAGTTTCTCACAACATGTGGCAAATTCTCTCATGAAATGAGGAAAATCTCCATGAACAATCCAAGGGAAAAGTTCTCACAAAGCTGATTCTCACAATATGTGGAAATGATATGTTCTCCTCAAATACAAGGATTAGGTTCTCACAACAAGTGGCAATCAATGTCTCTTCCATAAAGAGACAATCTCTTCACCTGAAGGTTGATCTCTCACAAGATGTGGCATATTATGGACTCTTTTCCAATGGGAAACTATGGCCCTCTTTGAATCTACTCATTAGATTCAAGCATCATCATTGGGATCTTTGCCTCATAAAGTGTGTTTGCAACCTACATTAATTACTTTGTTTGCATTGGTTTTTGTGCCCTCGTACGACCTCTGGGCGTGTGTGTCCCCCCCTTTACTCTAGCGAGATTTGGTTGAGATTAAAACAATAAATGTGGGGCGGATGTAACAATTTGTTATATGTCCCACTTGATCGTCGGTTGGATAATAAAGTAGTTTGTTTGGGGAGGTCCAAGGGTCAAGCCTGCAGGCCTCCCCTTTTGGAACACATTACAACCATTGTACTCAAGAGGGACGATCATATATATATATACATACCAACCCAACACAATAACCCCATTTTAACCTTTGGCGTCAACCATTCAATAAGACGGGTGCACGGAAATCCGAAGGATGTGATGTGGCTGCTGGATATGGTACGTTCGCCAAATTTTATGGTGAGGCTATTGGAATTTGCGGGATGCTACAAGAATGCGACTCTCGTCGGTTTCTATTTTGAATGTAGAACGACCGTCTAATTGGTGACCGTATTTTTGGGTCGTCACTAATTTGTGGACCGTAGGCCGGATATGGTATGCAACCATCGGAATAGGGGGGCTATCAACTGGTCTCACGCCGTATCCAGCACTGCCCGGCTAGGCACCCAAACATAAATGTTTTTTTAACTTGGTCAGACCTATTCCTCCTTAGGAATTTCCAGGGTGCCACGTGGTACTCAATGATTGGCCCATGTGGCACCTTTCCATTCATCGAGCCCTATCCATTCATTGCCCGCATGTCATCCCTGTCAGTAGGCCACACATCGTATTATCAGAATGCTACGTGGAGTTCACCATATCAGTGCCACCTATCATGTTTTCATCTTGCCATGTGGCGGCTCCTTAATGGTGCCACATGGCATCACCTGGGGATGCCACATGGCACTCATTGATAGGCCCAAGTGGTCACCCAAAATGACAAAAATGCATGACATGTGGTAGCCTCTTATGCCACCGCATAAACATGATGTCATTTCTGCACAATCATCTTCTAACGTCAGCAGTAAGGATGATGATGTCAGCTTTACGGACAAGTTGACATTGATTGGGTTACACCAAAACTTTGACTAGCGATAACTTCTTCGTCCTATCTCTATTAGAGGCATCGTTTGTACCATTGGAAAGCTTGCGACGAGAAATTTGACTTGGTGCTATTTTCAATGGATTCTAAACACTTAGATTTTTGGGCCTTCTGGATCCTCCTGGATCATTCCTCCCCACTAAAGGACTTTTGAACCCAAAAGTGTACATCATGATATCATACATGTCTATTTTATTTACAACAGAACCCATATCCTTTTCTACCTCAAAAAAAAAGGCCTAAAATATCATCATGTTGCATAAATAAGTGATTTTATACATTTCATCATTTTTACAAAAGTACCCTTCTATGGGGTCTTAGAAGAAACAAGTGATTTGCAATAATGGCCACTATCAACTAACTCAAAAAAAAATTCCATCCTTTCAGTCATCAAGACGAATGGGTCATTCTTCTTGAGTTGTCTCTTTTTGGGTAGCTGGCCTTATTTCGGTAGTTGGCTTCCTTCCAGTAGTTGGCTTCCCTTCTAAGCTACTTCGTTGACTGATTCCTTCACAGGTACTTGTCTAACCTTATTTTCCTTCTTGGGACGCATGTCTAGGTGGAGGGTCCAACATGTGGCTTCATTATGTCCACCCTTGTTACAATGGGTGCAATGGTTTTTCCCCTTCCAGGTTTCCTTGACCTTCTTTTCCCCCTAATGTAGAGAAGGGTCTTCATGTCTTGGATTCTTCCTGGTTGTCATAACCTCCCTGTACATAGCCATTATTTTCCAACACTTGGCCACAACATGGTTATTCTTACAAAAAAACATGCATGTGTTTCTATGCCATAATCTTTGTTTTACATGGTCAATTTGTTTGTAATCAAAAGGAACATTAGAATAAAGAGACTTCTTATACCTTTATGGGTTGTCTCTAGTGTTGGAGTAACAAGGAGAGCTTGCCTTAGATCTTCCTTTGTAGTATTCATCTCCCTTTGGAGATGACTCACAATCAAAGTCATGAAATGATGTTCTTTAAGCTTGCACTGATACAGTTTCGTCGCTTGAAGACTCGCTTACTTTTGGGGTCTTGAAGTTTTCTTCCCCTTTGGTTTTGGAGTAGTCTCCAGCCTTTTTTAGATCATATCCTAGCCCTGTATATCGAATCCATTCTACCAACTCGATGGGCTTCACAATGCCTTGGACAATGGCTCCAAGGCCTCTTCCTTTGTACCTCATCTGCTTCATTAGTTTCGAGTTAATACATGTGGTGTGATTTTAAAAAGCACCAAAATCATCAGTATCATTGAGGGAAGGAATTAAATGTGGAGAGTCTTTTACGTCCATTATTATTTTTGACACTTGCTCGTCTTCTCGATGTGTGTCCAAATGCTCTTCTTGGTGGGAAGGAGTTGTAGATGAAGCTTCCAAGAAACCTCCTTGGTTCCCTAGTGTCAGGATCACATCCTCTATCATCTAACAATAGGAACAACCATCAAAACTTTCATGATCAAATCCATAATCAATATATCCACCATGGCCACAATATGGCCTCTTTATTTCCCATGACGTGCATCCTTCTCCATCTTGCACCTTCATAGCTTGTAATTGAAGTTGCAACCTCTAATTTTCGTCTTTTGCATCTCGCAACATTTTCTTCAACTCTACATTCTTTTCTTGAATTCTTTGGTTGATCTCTTGTATCTCGTTTAGCCATGCCTATTTTGGTGTTCTTTCCATCCTATCTTCAAAACCTAAAATCTTCACCAATCCTTCTCTAATACCTATTGATCTAAGATAGTGGGTGACCTTGTTACCAACCTTTACTCATTTCTATGCCACTCCTTTAAAGGTCATATTTAAGATCATTTGTATTGAACTAATTGCATTAAAAGGTGAAGTTGAAGTGTTTGAGAGGCTTGAATCCAAATTGAATTTAACTTGGTGAAGAGGATTATTAAATCTCACGTGTCATTTACTTAATGTATCCAACAAACTAACTATGGAAATAAGGAAGCATAATAAACATAATATAAGTAGTCACACATAAGGACAAGAGAATCACCAATTATTAATGGATTTCACCCCGAGTGGGTTACATCTCCAGGCTTCGCTCAACCACTTAGTTGCTTTATTTTCCTCTTTAAAAAATGCTTCTCCTTTATAAATAAAAGGGTTGCAGTCCCACTACTGGTGACAACATCGAAGAGGTGCTCTTATTTGTAAATTGAAGTTTCTCACAACATGTGGAAAAGTCTCTCATGAAATGAGGCAAATATCCATGGACAATCCAAGGGAAAAGTTCTCACAAAGATGATTCTCACAATTTGTGGCAATGATATGTTCTCCTCAAATACAAGGATTAGGTTCTCACAACAAGTGGCAATGTATCTTCCATAAAGAGACGATCTCTTCTCTTGAAGGTTGATCTCTCACAAGCTATGGAATAATATGGACTCTTTTCCAATGGGAAACCATTGTCCTCTTTGAATATGTTGATTTGATTCAAGCATTGTCATTGGCATTACATGTTTCTCACAATTGATGAGTTTCCAGCAATAAACCAAGACTTTCTTCCCTGTTGCAACTATCCATGCTCATTGAAATCTATAGCATTCATACATATTTTGAAAAATATCATAAATAAACCAAATTTACAAAAGAACCATGCTTACATTGTGTTTTCTTCCATAAGCCTTATGATCCATAGATGCATAAACGAATGTCGCTATTGCGATCGCAGAGAAAAATCAGTTAAGAATGACTGTCAAATCGTATCAAACGGACAAATTCACCTTCATGCCCCTGCTAGACTCTCTACCTCATAAAGCATTCATACAACCTACATTAATTGCTTTATCTGCATTGGTTTTCATGTCGTCGTATGGCCTCGGGGCAGGCATGTCCTCCCTTGTTATGGTGAGATTTGGTTGAGTTTAAAATAATAAACATGGGGTGGACATAAAAAATTGGGCTATATCCCACTTGGTCATCGATTGGATAATAAAAGAGTTTGTTTGGGGAGGTCTCGGGGTCAAGCCCGCGGGCCTCCCCTTTTGGCACCTGTTACAATTCTTATATTAAATAGGGCCAACCATATCTATCTATCTATCTATATATCTATCTATCTATCTATATATATATATATATATATATATATATATACCAACCCAACACAATAACCCTGTTTTAACCTTTGGTGCCAACCATTCGATAAGATAGGTGCACGAAAATCTAGAGAATGTGATGTGGATGCTAGATATGGTACGTTTGCCAGATTTTATGGTGAGTCTACCAGAAACTGCAGGATGTTGTTGGAATGCGACTTTCACCAGTTTCCTTTTTTAATGTGGCAGGACCATATAATTGGTGACTAGGTTTTGGGGCCATTGCTAATTCATGGACCATTTTCTTGATATGGTATGCGACCATCAGAATAAGGGGATTTTCAGTTGGTCCATCACCACCCAAATTGGTTCCCAAACGTATAGTTTGTTTTCACTTGTTCATACCTATCCCTCCTTGGGCATTTCCAGGATTCCACATGGCACCTTTCCACTCATCGAGCCCTGTCCATTCACTGCCCGCATGTCATCCATGTCAGCAAGCCATGCGTCATAATGTAAGACTCCTACATGGTGTTCACCATGTTAATGCCACCTACCACGTTATCCTCCTGCCACATGGCAGCTCCTAGGTGGTGCCATGTGTCGTCACCTGGGGGTGCCACATGGAACTCATCGATAGGCCCAACTGGTCACCCAAAATGCCAAAAATGAATGACACATGGAAGCCTCTCGGGATACCACATCATCAAGCTAATGTCATCATGAAATCATATCTGCCTAATAAACTTCTGATGTCAAAATTATGGATGATGATGTCAATTGTATGGACAGGTTGACTTTGATTTCATTTGAATGAAACTTTGACTGGCCATAACTTCTTTTTCCTAGCTCCATTTGAAGCGTCGTTTGCACCGTTAGAAATATTGTGACGAGCACTTCAACTTGTCATTGTTTTTAATGGATTCCAAAAAATTTGATTTTTCATCCTTTTGGATCCCCCTGGATCATTCCTCCCCATTGAAGGACTTTTGGATCCCAAAAGTGTACATCATGAGATCATAAATGTATCTTTGATTTACAACAAAACCCATATCCTTTTCTACCTCAACACAAAGTCCTAAAATATCATCATGTTGCATAAATAAGTGATGTTATACATTTCATCATTTTTACAAAAGTTCCCTTCTATGGGGTCTTAGAAGCAACAAGTGATTTAAAATAATGGCCACTATCAACTAACGCAAAAAAAAATTCCATCATTTCAGTCATCAAGATGAATGCGTCCTTCTTCTCGAGCTATCTCTTTTCTAGTAGTTGGCCTTCCTCTGGTAGTTGGCTTCCTTCTGGTAGTTGGCTTCCCTTCTAATATGATTTGTTGGATGATTCCTTCATAGGTTCTTGAATAACCTTATTCTCCTTCTTGGCATGCATCTCTGGGTGGAGGGTCTGATAGGTGGCTTCATGATGTTCACCCTTGTTACAATGGGTGCAATGGTTTTTCCTCTTCTAGGTTTCCTTTCCCTTTTTTTCCCCCTGATGTGGAGAAGGGTCTTCATGTCTTGGATTCTTCCTGGTTGCTGTAACCTCCCTATACAAAACCATTCTTTTCAAATAGTTGGCCACAACATTTTTATTCTTCCCACAAAATGTGCATGGTTTTCTATGCCATAATCTTTGTTTTACATGGTCAATTTGTTTGTAATCAAAAGGAACATTAGAATAAAGAGACTTGTTATACCTTGATGGGTTGTCTCTAGTGTTGAACTAGAAAGGATAGATTTCCTTATCTATTCCTTTTTATTATTCTTATCCCTTTCGATATGACTTGTAATCACGATCATGAAATGATGTTCTCTCAGCCTACACTAATTTGGTTCCATCACTTGAAGACTCGCTTACTTCTGGGGTCTTGGAGTTTTCTTCCTCTTTAGTTTTGGAGAATTATCCAACCTCTTCTCAGACATAGCCTAGACTTGTATATTGAGTCCATTCCACCACCTCGATGAGATTC
Organism: Picea engelmannii; assembly: GCA_009831015.1. Taxonomy (NCBI): domain Eukaryota; kingdom Viridiplantae; phylum Streptophyta; class Pinopsida; order Pinales; family Pinaceae; genus Picea; species Picea engelmannii. Next base: position 92,850 of record ML777911.1, on the reverse strand, counting down.
AAAATGCCTTGACCATTGGCTCCAAGGCCTCTCCCTTCATACCCCATCTCCTTCATCAATTTCGAGCCAATACCAATGGTGTGATTTTGAAAAGCACCAAAATAATTAGTATCACCGAGGGAAGGAATTAAATGTGAAGATTCGTTTACCTCCATTCTTGTTTGTGACACTTGGTCATCTTTCGGATGTGTGTCCAATTACTCTTCCTTGTGGGAAGGATCTATAGATTAATCTTCCAAAAAACCTCCTCAGTTCCCTGGTGTCTGGATCACATCCTCTATCATCTAAAAATAGGCACAACCATCAACATTGTCATGATCAGATCCATAATCGATATATTCACCATGGCCACAAGATGGCCTCTTTACTACCCCTGACATGGATTCTTCTCCAACTTGCACCTTCATATCTTGTAATTGAAGATGCAACCTATGATTTTCCTCTTCTACATCTTGCGACATTTTCTTCAACTCCGCATTCTCTACTCAAATGCTTTGGTTGATCTCTTGTAGCTCATTGAGCCATGCCTATTTTGGTGTTACTTCCATCCTATATTCAACACCTACAATCTTTGTCAATCCTTCTCTAATACCTCTTGATATGATACCATGGGTGATCCTATTACCAACCTTTACTCAATTCTATGCCACTCCTTTAAAGGTCATATTTAAGATCATTTTTATTGAAGTGATTGCACTAAAAGGTGAAGTTGAAGTGTTTAAGAGGCTTGAATCCAAATTGAATTTAACTTGGTGAAGAAGCTTATTAAATATCATGTGTCATTTAATTAATGTATCCAATAACTTAACTACATAAATGAGGAAGCATAATAAATATGAGATAAGCACTCACACATAAGGACAAGAGAATCACCAACTATTAATGGAGTTCACCCCGAGTGGTCTACGTCTCTGGGCTTCACTCAACCGTTTAGTCGCTTTATTATCCTCTTTAAAATATTTTTCTCCTTTACAAATAAAAGGGTTGCAGTCCCACTCTTTGTGACAACATCGAAGAGGTGCTCCTATGTGTAAAGACAAAGTTCTCACAACATGTGGCAAAGTCTCTCATGAAATGAGGCAAACCTCCATGGACCATCCAAGGGGAAAGTTCTCACAAAGATGATTCTCACAATCTGTGGAAATGATATATTCTCCTCAAATACAAGTATTAGGTTCTCACAACATGTGGCAATGTCTCTTCCATAAAGAGATGAACTCTTCTCCTGAAGGTTGATCTCTCACAAATTGTCGAATAACATGGACTCTTTTCCAATGGGAAACCATGGTCCTCTTTGAATCTACTGATTAGATTCAAGGATCATCATTGGAGTTAAATTTTTCTCACAATTGATGATTTTCCTGCAATAAACCAAGACTTGTTTCTCTACTGCATCACTCCATGCTCATAGAAATCTGTAGCATGCATACATCTTTTGCAAAATATCATAAATAAACCAAATTTACAAAAGCACCATGATTACATTGTGTTTTCTTCCATAATCCTTTTGATCTGCAACCCTGATATAGGTATGGATGTCTCCATTGTGATCATGGTGCAAAATCGGTTAAGAATTATTGTCAAATTGTCTCAAACGGGCGAAGTCACCTTCAGGACCCTGTTAGGCTCTCTACCTCATAAAGCGTGCTTGAAACCTACATTAATTGCTCTGTATGCATTGGTTTATGTTTCATTGTACGACCTTTAGGCACACACATCCCCCATTTCTGTGGCAAGATTTAGTTGATTTTAAAATATAAACGTGGAGTGGACTTCAAAACTTTGGGCTATAACCCACTTGATCTTCGATTGGATAATAAAGGAGTTTGTTTGGGAAGGTCCCGAGTGTTGATGTTTTCATATCTGCGGGAGGTATTAACCTCCATGGATAAACCTTTGACTAGAATAGAATATTATGGAACCAAGAAAAAACCTAAATAGATGTGTGAAAACCCTGGAAGACAATTCGGCTCAACATAATAAGTAATATTGAAGTATTATATGCAGAAAAGGACAGGTCAACCCTGCTTGAAGAAACACATGTTCACCTGGCTAGAATAATGTAAATAGAAGGCGCTTGAGATCATTTGGTAACACACTCACACTCAAGAAAGTGGTGCACAAGTCTAGAGGAAGAGTGTAGCTGCAATGACTACAGTTGCGTACTGGTATTGGTCTATGGTTTGGGACTTTCTTCTTGGTGCGCTACCTTTGGAGAAAGGTGTTCTCTCTCTCTCTCTCTTGGTTATCCTTTGGGTCTAGTGTTGTTTCCATAATAATTCTATATTTCAAAGTTTACGGTGCTCGGGGGTGGCTGCGTGCCTATGGTTGGGTGAGAATATTGTAATATTGTCTATGATGAAACAAGCACAACATTCTAACAGGTTATGGTCCCACACCACCTTCAGAACAGTCTAACCACTAGAAGGTAGATCCACAGCTCTTTTTCAAGTTGGTTTTAGCACAATTTCAATTGCAGTTCCAGTTCCTTCATTCCATTTCCTTCGTGCCAGTTGCAGTGTCAGTTATAGTGCCAGTTGCAACACCAATTGCAGTGCTAATTGTAGCACCAGTTGTAGTGCCGACACCAGTTGCAGTGAAAATTTTCATGAAGTATTGGGACTAATTTTTGGTTATCCTAGTGTTACCTAACCCAACACATCTCTTGGTTTTCTCAGCCATCAAAAATGTCAAAGTTGATTTTTTAGGTCAAAGTAAAGGTTTGATTGGTCAAATTCAAAATATTGGTCAAGCTCAAAGTCAAAGACAGTCATGACTTCCTCCATAAAATTAGAGTGGCACAACAGAAGCTTGGTCTCTTGGTAGATCATGGAAGATAAAGATTGACATCATCCTTACAACGAACAAAGGGAAAAATTATGGAACCATAGACAAAAGAGAAGGCATCAAAAGATGGAGAGTTTGATTTTTGGAGCTTCCAAACACATGAACGTGGAGTAGGAGAAATAATAATAAGAAACTATTGCAGATATGAATCTCTAGAAAGAAAATTTATCTTTGTACAAGAAACAATTGTAGAGCCAGAAAGATCTCATATCTAATACATTCAGAGGAACAACACACTCCCTGGGTTGGAAAGAATACTTGTCTCAGAAAAAAATCAACTCAAGCAAAACAATAGCCAGACTCGAGGTTTTCATATTAGGTTTGATATTTTTATTATTTCTTCTTAAGTAATTATTACAATCCTTTAGATTTTATTAATGCTAGGAACAAATGAATACTTAGGAGCATGTACTATTAATATAAATTCTTATTGTACTTAAGTGCAATATGAATTAACATCTCCTCTAGGAAATACTTATTGTTCTTGTTCTCAAGAAGGACACCTTGGTAATGCTATAATGAATTACCATGAAATTGATATGTTCTTATATAGAATGTTATTATATTGTAAATACTTTTTCTCTTGTTGTTTCTGTTTCGGGAAGGTTATTCTACATATTCTAGGAAGGTTACCACATAAAATAAAGACTTGAAAGGACTCAGTGATCCAAATTATTTTCGGCATGAAATGAGAGCGGAGGTATAACAAAAAAATATTTAGAGATATTGCAAGAGAGACAACAATATAACAGAGATATAGTGGAAATAAACAAGAGTCACAGATATACAGTAATACACAATTTCTATTAATGAAATAAATGTACAGAGACTGTAAAAGTACAGAGTGAAAGACTCGCTAGAATGGTGGCAGCTTATCTCTGAGAAGAGATGTGACGGCTACTCGCATCTGTGAGAAGATGATTATTACAATGAGGCTCTAAGGGCCTTTTTAACAAAAGTAAAATCCAAAACCCTAACCCCGGAAGATGAAAAGACGAAAGGTTTGTGGGCCCCGATGGGGGTAGGTTATATGTCAACTTCCCAGGGGCGTAACTTTTGGATACGATCTTTGTTTGGGGTGCTCAATAGCTTGTTGGAAAGATCTATCCGAGAAATACAAATTTTGGGTGAGAACCATTGATCTACAATCCATGTTGCTCCCCGTTTTCTCAAAAAACATCGTTTAGGGCCTCAAAATGGCCCCAGAAGTTAAAAACTGCTAAAAATAGTAAATTACCAAAATTGCCAGAAACATGTTTTGGGCCAGTTGGAGAAGGTAGGTGGCCACCGATATACACCTAGATCAATCCTCCCTCCTTAGGAAGCAATGGTCTCCATTGCGTTGAATTCTCGGGGGAGAGGGGAAAGCGATTGTTGAATCCGAATCTTGGTGAGCTACTTGCCTTGTTGGAACCGTTGCGCTGCTTGGTTTGTTGAAGGTCATCATGAACTTGTGGCTGGAAGGGTTGGTCCTTTTTAACTAGTCTAGCTACATGAGATGATTGTGTGCAGAAGGAATCTTTTTGCTTTGCTACAACCTTGTCGACCTGCTTCTAATGGATATAAGGTGCTTGGGCTGAAGCTGTGGTGGTTGCAGTATCCTTCTGTTCACCTTTTGAAAAGATTGTGGAGAAGATGAATTTTGTAGTATGAGATACTACCTTGCGACACTATTTAGGTGGGGCAGTAGTTGGAACTACCTCTAGTATCCTATAGAGATGACCCCCCAGAGTAATAATGACACTACAGGGTTGAGAATCATAGATAGCATGGTGTTTCCACATATATGGCTGGCCCAAGAGAACATCACAGACATCCAGTGGGGAAACATCACATAATACCTCATCCTTGAATGGTTGGATGTCGTATGACAATCGACACTGCTGGTTGACATGAAGATCTCATCCTTGGCGAAGCCACCCGATGTTGTATGGTTGTGGATGTGGTGTTGTCGAAAATCCCAACTGTTTGACGACCTCTGTTGAGATGAGGTTCTTCTGGCTTCCACTATCAACAAAAAAATGCAGTGGGGTCCCCTTCAACCACATCTGTGAATGAAAAAGGTGCTCCCCCTCTTCAGGATATGTTGGTTCTTCTAGTTGAATTGTTGCAGTCACGACAATAGCAGTGGGATCTGTGTCGATGATCTGTCTTTTACCATTATTTTCAGAATCAGATTCTGAATCAAGGTTTGGCTCCTTGTCTTTGATCTCAGCCATCACTGATTGTTTTGAGCGACATTCATCAGTGTTGTGCTAGGGGATTTTGTGGAAATCACACCATTTTCCGGTGTCCTTCTTTGTATTCCTGTGAACCTTATTTTCCTATGGCTTGGACTGGTTTTTGGGAGACTGTTTGTTAGGGTTGTCTTTGTCATAATTTTTTTGTTGCGGATTTGCAGACCCAAACTCCCATTTGTTCTGGTGCTTAAATTTTTGCTTGATTTTAACAACATATCGATAAGAAACATCGAGTGATGAGATGTCTAGAAAATCCATTTCAGTTTGGATGTATCTATGTAGAGCCCCATGGTATTTCAGAACCAAATGTCGTTCAGAGTCTTTGATACCCAGCTTGGTGTGTGTTATCACACAGTTTGTAGGAAGGGTTTAAGTAGCTTGAAGTCAAGGCTCAAACTGGCATAACAAGAGCTTCCCCACCCACTGTCACCTTGATGGGGAGCTCTTTCTATTTAGGGTGGCTAATCCCAAGGGAGACGTCCCTAGTAATCTGGATTTTTGAAGGAGAAGGATCAAGGTTTAAGGCTTTCAAAGGTTAAGATTAAGCTTCCCTTCACAGATTACTGCCAATATGATAGTCAAAAAATAAGAAGATATTCCACTGGATGGCACCTGTTTGCGAGACAAGACAAATAAAACTAAAATGTGCTGCAGTGGTTAGTACTTCAAGTATTAATGACTATCTCCAATATATATATGAGCAATGATTAAATGTAATTATTGACAAAGTCAATGATTACTAATAAAGAAAAAGGCTTATAAAACTTCTTCAATAAGTACAAACTGATACTTTCATTCAATATACAAAATTAACCTTATTATATCACAATGCAGTAAATATGCTCATAAACCAATATTGTTGCTGCGTCACTATGTAGATTAAGGGTGACGTCAGCTCTATTATTAAGTCAATTTGAAGACAATGAGAGGAATGTTTTGTCAATTAAGCTTATGAATACAATCAATGACTCAAAGTCTATCAAATGGAGGTGACAATGTCAAAACGTTTTATGCCAAAACAAAAGATCAAACAAGTGTGACGTCACCTATATTGTTGTTGTTTTTAGGGTTAGGGTTAGCTAGTCAAGAGGTGGACGTTTTGACAAATCAACCAATGAAAGTACTTAAAACCTCTATGGCTACAAAGGGATGAGTCAGCTGCAACTTTTAGTCCAAGCAGAAGTTTAAAAGAGGCAAGACGTCATCAAGGTTAGGGTTAGTCTAGATGCTAGGGTTAGTTAGGGTTTCAAATAAAGGGTGTTTAAAAGAGTGTTTAAGCACAAAAAAAACTCAACGTTGTACTTCTAGACTAGTGCCTTGGGTAAATGGAGTCAAATGGAGAGAAGCTATTGGCTTGGAGAGATTTAAACCTAAGGACAAGAGGGTTAGGTTTAATGGTGCTTCTATGGAAGGGCCACCAAATCAAAACCCTAAGGGGAGGAGGCTCATTCCGGTGTAGCTAAAGCTAGGCCTCATGCTCCTCCCTCTTTCCTCAAGACTCTTTGGCAAAATGGCTAGCTAATAAACACAAATCTATGGCTGAAAAGTGTTGCTTGGGGACAAGGCTTTTCAAACCCTAGAAGCAAACCCTAGGTGTAAAATAAATTAGGCCTAGGTTGCCTTCTTTCATCAATTTATGTTCAAAACTAACTCAAGAAAAGAGAATAGCTAGTGTAGCTATGGCTAGGCTAAACCTTCTCTAATCAAATGGCTAATCAAGCTTTTACCATGGGGACATGAAGCCACAACCTACTTGTGTGTTGTCTCCCTATGGTTTTAATGATTAAGCAAATAACAACAATGTAACCATACAAGTAAGCAATTCTACCTACAACCATTCAATAAAGAAGTTTTGCATGCAAAATATACTTACAAATCCATGAAGAGCATAATCAAACCCTAGTTGTAACACCTTCCAATGATAAAAATCACCATGCATATGCCAAAGATAATCCTCCAAGAGTAGCGCCTCACTCCAAAAGACCAAAAATATCCAAGACAAGAGCTAAAAGAATATCTCTCACAAGAGAGCAAGTTATGTTCTATGAAAATGAGAGGCACCGTCCTCTTTTTATATCATTCTCATGACCTTTAATTAACAAAATAGGTCATGGAAAACAACCGACATGGCTGACTCAAAATTATTCAATTATTTGTCACATTAAATGCTAAAAATGCCAAAATGAGCTAAAATGGGAGATGTCAAGCCCCTCCGGGGGAGACGTTGGCCCTTTTTGGGCATGATCAGCACCCAAAAGGCAAAATGCTGGCCCCTTTGGGCCTCCTGCAAGCTGTCACACGTGCCACAAGGTCCAGACACACTGCCACATCCTTCCGAAAACATCCAGCCTGCCCTGGTGGCGTCCTGTCCATCAAAGCCATCATACCACCTGCAGGGGCTGATCCCCCATAGGTCAAATCTCTGCCAAAGCATCCTGATGAGGGCATCCTTCTTCTTCTCCATGAAAGGGATAGTCACAAATCTGTCCTGCCTCTGCCATCCCAGCAACCATCTGATGGGCTCTTCAGCCCCATGGAGGTTCGAGCTAATCATCTCCCCATGTGCACCGATCCTCTGCTACCTATCCATCGGGCATGGTCCTGCACATCAAAAAACTACGCCCTCCATGGGCTCATCAGTCCTAGACATCATAGAAATGTAAATCATATCTCATCATTAAAGTTATCAAACATATGCATGGAATCCCTATCAAATCATCTAAGAGCTCAAAGACATTACACAGATCTACTGTACAAAGCTAAGGAAACCAACAAGACAACCTATTGGGCTAATACCCACAAGAGCTGGAAAGTTTCCTCAAAGGATTATTCAAGCCATGTGTAATGAGGTGATATGGTTTTAGGGATGTCCAGTTATAGTAAGACAAAGGACTGGTGTTGTCTGTGGGTGCCTTTGTAGGAGGCGAGTTGTAGCCGTCATGGATGCATTTTTTCCAAGCCCTTATTGCCTTATCTTTCTTTTATTGCTTTTTTACTACAAGGTCTGACAAAGAGGACACTGCCTTGGCTTGGTGGCCAGAGCTGACAGTGTTACCCACTAGTATCTTCGCAGAAATGAGAAGGCTGGCTCGTGATGAGACCCCCTTTCCTTTGGCCATGCAACCAAAGGTCGCTGCCCTAGTTTGGTGACCAGATAGTGGCAATGTCATACTGCTAAATACCTATGAACATAATGGGCTGGCTCGTGATGAGACCTCCCATCCTCTTGGTTAGGTCTTGCATTTATTTATTCATTTTTCTTAGGGTCCCTTAGTTTCTTATCGAGAGGATTTTTATTGCCTTCTCGGGGATCCCCTAGGCGAAGCATCTCTAGGTTTCATTTCCTATGGCTTTTATCTTTTACCAGCTGCTTTTACCCCCTGGGCCTTTAGCCCCTTCTTCCCACAAGATAAGATGTAGCCATGAAAGGTCATCCTAATGGCCAGAATAGGGGAATGGGATGGATGAGCGGGGTATAAGATGTAAAAGTGATAAAATGGTGGGAGCGGATGATGGCTCTACAAATCCCCCTTGGTGGCTAACCAAAACCCATGAATACCAACTTGCTAAGTTACCCCATCAATCACCCCAACAATGGTCAAGTGGATTAGTGTAAGATCCAAGCAGTCATCCGAAATGAAAGGAACCTAATGCATATATAAGAATGTTATAACAATCAAATATGACACATACCATGATACCTCGGACCAATTACCTCATGGAGCAAGAGGCCTCTCCGATGCAAGCGCAAGCCAGAGGTGATGGAAGCTGCTACTACTGACAGGACAAATCTGACGAAGAAGAAGAGAGATGGGCCCTCCAGGTCCATGCTCAAGTCAATCCGCTCTCGATACTCCATGTCTAGGACCATGTGGGCCTCGAGACATGATCTCCTAGTTATCCCTAGATATGGGGGATAACAGTGTGCAAGGTATGGAAGGTATTGGTGAACTCTAAAACTACTTGGCCCCTCTCTTTCCACAGTGTGGTCCATCTCATGTACTGGTCCTCATAGTTGCCAATAGGGTAGTACTATTCCTTTACTACATCCACAAAAAACTCTCAAGTGGGATTAGCCCCATATATTCCAGAATCCTCTGTGGAACTCTATTGGCATGTCTTACAGATAGTGTATGCTTGTCATTGATGGAAAGTACAACAATGATGATGACCTGAGTACAGGAAGGATGTGCCAGGCGGGCACCAGAAGTCTTTTGGGAAGATGATGCAGAGCTAGCTTGACAAGATCATTGAGATTTCCCAATGAACGTCAGATCTGTGCCTGAGGTCTGACCAGCGTTGGATCCAGCAAAAATTTGCACGCTCGTTAACGAGCAAGGCGAAAAGTGAAATCCCGAAAACCCAAAACAGACACATCACTCGAAGTAATGGATACTGGGATGCCGGATACCAGGAGATGGAGAAGTCGGAGACTCTCAACATCAGGAGTCCCAAAGTGTCGAAATGCGAAATCTTGAAGACCCGAAATAGGTGCATCACTCGAAGTAATGGATACCGAGATTTCAGATACTGGGAGATGGAGAAGTCAGAGGCTCTCAACATCAGGAGTCCCGAAGTGATGAAAAGAAAAATGCCAAAATTCCAAAAGCAGGCACATCATACCAAGATTTCGGTTACCGGGAGATGGAGAAGTTATATACTTTCATCATAAGGAGTCCAGAAGTGTCGAAATGCAAAATCCCAAAACTAACACGTCAGCAAACCACGTCAGCTAAGGACACATGGCACAATCAGGCAATGACAAGTGTCAAGCTGATTCAACATTTCAGGCACATGTAAGTCACGAATCAGAGTGACACGTGGCAGATATTCAACACGTGTCAATCCATGTGTGACATCAGTAGGTTTACATCACATCAAAAATTTCTATTTTGGAGTTTCACATAGCAAGCAAAAACTCTGCCATCACGATGTTTCGAACTCCGAAATGCCGAAAGGGACCATTGTGAGTCTTGAAAACTCGAAGGGAAAAACACCGAAATCCCGTCAACCATCGATCTCAGTGGGTTATGTGAACCGTCCGATCACTTCAGATATTTTTTGATCATGAATTCTATAATGTTGGAGTCATGATGACTTGAAAGGGAAAATCTATGAAATCGCGAAATGTGAAATCACGATCTAATATGAATCGTTGATCAAAGGGATATTGTGGACCATTGATCCAACTCCCTTTCGGAGTTTCAGATACCAGGAGATCGAGGGGTCAAGGCTCGAGACCCTTCATCATAGGAATGCCAAATTTTTGAAAAGATGAAATGCAAAACATGGTTAGGCTCAGCAAGAGGTCACAGCCCTTGGTCACATCGGCAGAAGATGGGGGAAGGAGTTAATCTTCTTTTTTCTTTCGGAGTTTCGAGGGTCGAGAAATGGAGAGAACTAAAATCCTCCACCATGGTGATCCCGAAATGCTAAAGACCAGAATGCCAAAATGAATGCAAGATCCGATGAAGCCAATCTAATGGTGCAGGTGAATTTGGGCAGGATCGAAGGGCTAATATTGCTCCTCGCAGTGTAACTGTTAGAAACCACTGATGGTTTCTGCTAGAGGACTCGAAGACACTTCGACGTGATTGAAAAAGAAGGTGAAGAGTCTTGAGGGCTCTTCTAGTATAACAAAGACTGTTTATGGAGGCGATTGAAAGTTGGATGAGCGTTGGAGCCTATAACTACAACAAAATAGTTGAGCTCGACTGTAACAAAAGATGAAGAATCTCAACTGATGGTGAGGCGAAGGAATTTGATTATGACACCTAGTGATGATGGACAGATGGGATGAACAAACAGAGAAGCTGAAGAGTTTCCATGATGAACAGGAAGAGCACTCGACATGCAGAGGATGCAGAACCATGAGATATAGAGCATGCACAAGATGCATAGGGTGGATAAGAATGTGGAACAAAGAAGAGATTGGTGTTGTTGTTGCTGGGAGCGATGCATGTGCAAAGAAGAAGGTGGAGTGCAGCAGTTGAAAGGCACAGAAGACAAATGGTGCATTGAAGAGGAATGGCTCATAGAGTACAAAAGATAGAAGAAAAAAAAGTGCAAGGGATGCGTGCAGGATGACAGTGAGGCAGACACAACAGTGAAATCTTGCAGGACAGTGATGAGACTAGTAAGTTGTTGTTGAACATTATATCACTGTAATAACTTTCAGTAACACATTTTAATAAAACAGGGTGGTAGGGAGGTGCTAGGGAGGACTGGTGTCCTCAGAGGTTCAAGGGGGTGCTTGAACATAGGGAGTTGGTGCTTCCTTCTAATTGGTGCTAGAGAAACCAGGGAGTTGGTGCTTCCTTCTAGTGGGTGCTAGAGAAAATAGAGAGTTGGTGATCTCAACAAGTTGCAGCTTGCAAAATCAAAGGTTGTAGCCTCACAATGAGTTGGTGCTCATATGTATGATAATGTAAAGAATGTAAATAATACTTATCATATAAAGAAGAAGAGGTTTTTACCCTTTATGGGTTTCCTCGGGAAATATCTGTCTCTATGTATCTCATATATATGTTTGATGCTGAATGTGCCATGGCTTATTTCCCTGTATTATTGTGATTATCATTTGAGTGCCCAGTAAAGAATTTAAAAGAAGCATAATTGTTTAAGCATGGTAACAACTGATTCACACCCCCCCCCCCTTCTCAGTTGTCCAACAATTGGTATAAGAACAGGCCCCTTTTATCTAAAGGTAGATCCTAGAGATTAAACATGTCAAGCCATGAAGGAAATTCAACCACTAAGGCCCCTCTGTTCAATGGAACAAACTTTGCCTTCTGGAAAGTTAGAATGAGAACCTACATAATGGCTTTAGGTACAGATGTTTGGGATGTGGTACATACAGGTTATGTAAAGCCAGTTGTACTAGCTAATAAGGATGACAAACTAGAATTTAGCTTCAATGCTAAGGCTATGAATGTTATCTTGAGTGGGCTTGCAGAACAAAAATTCGTAAAAGTTATGCATCTAGGAACTACCAAAGAAATGTGGGACAAACTCATTGACAATTATGAGGGTAATGAGAAGGTAAAGGATGCCAAGCTTCAAACCTACAGAATGCAGTTTGAACAGCTGGAGATGAAAGAATATGAAACTATTGGAAAATACTTTCTGAGAGTAGAAGAAATGGTAAATGCAATGAAAACACTTGGTGAAACAATTGAGGAACCTTCTTTAGTTCAGAAAATCTTGAGATCTCTCCCAGATAGGTTCAATTCGAAGGTCTCTACTATAGAAGAACTAAATGATCTAAAAACCTTGTAGTTTGATCAACTTCTAGTAACATTGACTGCATATGAAATGAGAATAGTTAAAGATAAACCCACCTCTAGAGAAGCATCATTTAAGGCAGACAAGAATGAGGATTCTGAGCCCGATGAAATTGAAGAAAAATTTGTGAAGAGACTAAAGAAGGGATCAGGAAAATACAAAGGTAAACTGCCTTTCAAATGCTTCAACTGTGGTAGGATAGGTCATTTTGCAAATAAATGTCCCCACAAAGGAAAGGATCAGACTTGTGATGATGAGGAGAAGTACAAACACAAAAAATTCTTTAAAGAGAATAACTTTAAGAAGAAAAGTCTTTGCGTAAACAATGATGATGATCCTTCAGATGATGAAGACAATGATTCATCTATTGAAGATAAACTAAATGACTTCATACTTATGGCCAAATAGGACTATGATAATAAAATCACATGGAGTGATGCTAATGAACAAGAAGTTACGGTTGACATGAAAGGAGAACTCATCAGTGCACTAGAAGAGATTAACTAGGCTTTGATACTTGACAGTGAAAATTGAAGACATTGAGATTATCAGATGAAGACTTAGACACTCAGATAGACTCAAATCAACAGTCAACTTCAAAGCCTCATAAGGATTAGCCACCATTCTGAATCAGCAAACGAATCCAAAGCTGAAAACTGGTTTGGGTTATGAAGAGGGGTCAAGCAGTGGTAAGCCAGGAAATGAAGAACCCATCAAGTTTATCAAAAGTACAACCAATGACAACAAAAAACCTGTAGAAACAAAGGAAGACAATCAACCACCCAGGATGAGTAAAGAAAAAAGGTGCCAGGAATGAAACTGTAGAACAAAGAAACAATGTGCTCTCTGCTGAAAGACGTCATCAGGAAGAAACAAATTGATTTTCTCAAAGAAGACAACCACTTTCCAGGTACAAAGAATTTTTCTATGGTTATTGCTTCTACTGTTCTAATTTTGGTCACAAAGCTGTAAATTGTTCCTTAAGACTTATACATGAGCAATTAATATTTCAAAGGAATAAATACTTCCCACAACAAAGATTGATAAAGCTAAGTAACAGACCTTCACAGACTACAAATTTCCAAATTAAGTCTAGGAACATGCAACTAAGGAGGTCAAGAAATAATCAACAGTCAATACGTAGAAAATGCTGCAACAATAAGTTTGACCTATTGAACAGTGAGATTGAATGCTACATCTGTCATAACTATGGACATAAATATATTGACTGTCGTTTAAGGAACTATGAACCAGATTCAAAATCCCTTGCTAAAAATGTCAAGTTTTGGAAGAAGAAGGAAAGTGACAAGTGTGGATTAGTATTGTCCTCTCAAAGAAAAATGAACCCTTTGTATATAGATAGTGGATGCTCCAAACATATGATGGGAGACAAAAGCAAGTTTCTATCCCTGAGTGAAGGCAAATCGGGAAACATAACTTTTGGAAATGATGCTCCAGGTAAAATAAAGGGAAAAGGGATGGTGAGCTTAAGTAATGGAAAAGGAAAAGCTCAAGATGTTCTACTTGTAGATGGGCTGAAACATAATCTTCTCAGTGTAATTCAAATGTGTGACAAAGGATGTGAAGTGGTGTTTACATCCAAGGAATGCAAGATAAAGTCTGTAAACTCAGGACAAGTGGTGGCCAAAGGCATAAGGACAAAAAATAATGTATATGTGCTGAAAGAAAATAGAGAAGAACTTCATCTAAGAAAATATGATGAAAGTTGGTTGTGGCATAGGAGACTTGGGCATCTAAAATTTTACCACCTAATCAAACTCAGAAATCTCGAGGTAGTAAAAGATCTTCAAAGAATATCAAAACCCCAAGATTCAATGTGTAAACCCTGCCAAGTAGGAAAGCTAAACAGGACACAGTTTAAGTCCAAGAGCTTTACTTCAACAGAGAAGCCACTTCGACTAGTTCATATGGATTTATGTGGACCATCAAGACAAGAAGGCATAGGGAAATAAAACTACTTCATGCTGATTATTGATGATTACTCCAGACTTACTTGGGTTGCCTTTCTCAAAGAAAATGTTGAAGCATTTGAGAATTTTAAAATATTTAAGGGTTTAACTGAGACTCAAACAAGAAAGAGGTTAAAGGCAGTAAGATCAGATCGAGGAGAAGATTTTATGTCAAGTGACTTCAAGGAATTCTGTGACAAACATGGGATCAAGAAAGAATACACAATCCCAAGAACTCCACAACAAAATGGAGTAGTTGAGAGGGAAAACAGAACAGTGCAGGAAATGGCCAGGTCAATGATGAATGAGAAGAACATTGGTCAAACCTATTGGGTAGAAGAAATACACATAGCAGTCCATGTCCTTAACAAATTCCACCTCAGACCACAAAATGACAAGACACCTTATGAACTGTGGTTTGGGAGACCTGCCTCAATTAAACACTTCAAAGGCTTTTGGAGTAAATGCTACATAAAGAATAATGATGAGAACCTTGGAAAATATGATGACAGGGTTGATGAAGGTATCTCCTTGGGGTATTCTAAAAACAATAAAGGATACAGATGCTATAATAAGAGGCTACATAAAATGGTTGATTGTATTGATGTAAAAATTGATGAAGGAATCCTAGCAAGAGAGATGTACATGAATGAGTCTTCTATAGAAGAAACAACTAAAGTTGAAGATGAACAGGTCCAAGAATCAAAAAACAAAGACTATGAATCATATGAAGACTCAGACACTCAGACAAACTCAAATCAGCAGTCAACTTCAAATTCCTCCTCCAGAATCATTCAAAAAAATCATCCTGCAAGTCAGATAATTGGAGAAAAAGACAAAGGTGTACAAACCAGAAGAAAGATAATCAAAACCACCAAACCATCTCATATAGCTTTTATATCCATGTTGGAACCAAATAATTTCAATGAAGCCAACAAAGATGACCACTGGGTTAAAGCAATGAATGATGAACTTGATCAGATTGAGAAAAACAATACGTGGGAGATGGTTCACAGACCTGAAGGTAAAAACGTCATTGGCTCCAAATGGATCTTTAAGAATAAATTGAATGAGCAAGGACAAGTTGTCAGGAACAAAGCAAGCCTAGTCTATAAAGTATATGCTCAGATAGAAGGAGTGGATTATGATGAAAAATTTGCGTCCTTAGAAAGATTAGAAGCTATCAGAATGTTTCTTTCATATTCTTGTCACAAAAGATTTAAAGTCTATCAAATGGATGTCAAGTCAGCTTTTCTAAATGGAGATTTAAGTGAAGAAGCTTATATGGAGCAACCAAAGGGTTTCAAACTATCTGATAATCCTGACTTAGTATGCAAGCTGAAGAAATTCTTATATGGGTTAAAACAAGCCCCTCGAGCCTGGTATCATAGACTGGATACATATCTCAAAGACAAAGGGTTCAAGAGAGGAACAATAGACAACAATCTGTATATTAAAACATAGGATAATGATTTGCTCATCGTATTGGTCTATGTAGATGACATCATCTTTAGGTGTAATAAGGATCCATTGGTACAATGGTTTGCTTCTGCCATGGAGTCTGAGTTTGAAATGTCTATGATAGGAGAACTATCATTTTTTCTTGGCCTGCAAATTACTCAGAGGACTGAAGGGATGTTCATTTCTCAAGAAAAATATCTAAGAGAAATGTTGAAAAGGTTTCAAATGGAATATTCTAAACCTGTGGGTACACCTATGGTTACTGGCTGTAAATTAAGCAAGGATGATGACTCACCTGATGTTGATCAAAGCTCATATAGATCAAAGATTGGCAGCCTGTTGTACATCACAACATCTCGCCCAGACATAATGCATGATGTAGGAATGGTAGGAAGATATCATGCTACACCTAAATAGAGTCATTTGCATGCTGTCAAAAGGATATTCAGGTATTTAAAAGAAACAATGACTTATGGTCTGTGGTATCCCAGAAATCAGAATTTCCAGTTAACTGCTTATTTAGATGCAGATTGGGCAAACTGTGTTGATGAGAGAAAAAGCACCAGTGGAGAAGCATTCTTCCTGGGTGACTCTTTAGTAGCATGGCTTAGTAAAAAAAAAGGTTCCATTTCTTTATCAACCACATAGGCAGAGTACATTGTTGTTGCTACCTGTTGCACTCAGGTATTATGGATGATTCAGACACTTGCAGACTTGGAGGTAAAATACACTGCATCGATCCCAATTCATTGTGATAACACTAGTGTCATCAGTGTGTCTAAAAATATTGTATTCCACTCCAAGACCAAACATATTCCCATAAAATATCATTTTCTGAGAGAGCAGGTCACCAATTAGATTGTTTAGGTCCATTACATTCCAACCACAGAACAAATTGCAGACATCTTTACTAAACCCCTAGCCAAGACACCATTT
Organism: Picea engelmannii; assembly: GCA_009831015.1. Classification (NCBI taxonomy): domain Eukaryota; kingdom Viridiplantae; phylum Streptophyta; class Pinopsida; order Pinales; family Pinaceae; genus Picea; species Picea engelmannii. The sequence goes on along the minus strand of ML777911.1, from coordinate 76,112 downwards.
GAATATCTCAGACAGAAGCTGGGTGTCATCCCGTCTCACATCTAAGAGAGTCCATCCTGTTAGGGGGAGTCTTGTATTGATTGCATATCTGATACCTCCTAAAAATACTGCAACAGCTCAGGGGGAGCGTGTTTTTTCTTTGACATTGATGTCAAAGGAGCAGAAAATAACAGGTATGGGTGCCTTTGTTGCCATCAATGCCAAAGGGGGAGATTGTTGGCATGTCTTACAGACAGTGTATGCTTGTCATTGAAGGCAAGTACAACAACGATGATGACCTGAGTACAGGAAGGATGTGTCAGGAGGGCACCAAAATTATTTTGGGAAGATGATGCAGAGCTAGCTCGACAAGATCATTGAGATTTATCAATGAACGTTAGATCTAAGCTTGAGGTCCGACTGGCATAGGATCTAGGAAAATATGCATGCTCGTTAACGAGCAAGGCGAAATGCAAAATCCCAAAAACCCGAAATAGGCGCATCACTTGAAGTAATGGATACTGAGATGTCAGATATCGGGAGATGGAGAAGTCATAGACTCTCAACATCAGGAGTCCCAAAGTGTCGAAATGCAAAATCCTGAAAACCTGAAACAGGCGCATCACTCGAAGTAATGGATACCGAGATTTCAGATACTGGGAGATGAAGAAGTTAGAGACTCTCAACATCAGGAGTCCCGAAGTGCCGAAAAGTGAAACACTGAAATTCCAGAAGCAGGCACATCATACTGGGATTTCGATTGCCAAGAGATGGAGAAGTCATATACTCTCATCATAAGGAGTCCCGAAGTGCCGAAATGCGAAATCCTAAAACTGACACATCAACAAACCACGTCAGCTAAGGACACGTGGCACAATCAGGCAATGACAAGTGTCAAGCTGATTCAACATTTCAGGCACATGTAAGTCACGAATCAGAGTGACATGTGGAAGCTATTTGACACGTGTCAATCCATGTGTGACATCAACAAGTTTACATCACATCGAAACTTTCTATTTTGGGGTTTCACATAGAAAGCAAAAACTCCACCATCATGATGTCTCAAACTCTAAAATGTCGAAAGGGACCATTGTAAGTCTCGAAAACTCGAAGGGAAAAATGCCAAAATCCCATCAATCGTCCATCTCAGTGGGTTATGTGAACCGTCCAATCACTTCAAAGATTTTGTGATCATGAATTCTATAATGTTGGAGTCATGATGAATCGAAAGGGAAAAGTGCCAAAATCGTGAAATGAAAAATCACGATCTAATATGAATCGTTGATCAAAGGGAGATTGTGGACCATTGATCCGACTCCCTTTCAGAGTTTCGATACCGGGAGATGGAGGGGTTGAGGATCGAGACCCTTCATCATAGGAATGTCGAATTGCCGAAAAGTTGAAATGTGAAACATGGTTAGGCTCAGCAAGAGGTCACGACCCTTGGTCACATCGCAGAAGCCAGGGGAAGGAGTTAAGCTTCTTTTTTCTTTCAGAGTTTCGGGGGTCGGGAAATGAAGAGAGATAAAATCCTCCACCACGATGATCCCGAAATGCAAAAGACTGGAATGCCAAAATGAATGCAAGATACGATGAAGCCAATCCAACGGTGCAGGTGAATTTGGGCACGATCGGAGGGCTAATATTGCTCCTCGCAGTGTAACTGCTAGAAACCACTAATGGTTTTTTCTAGAGGACTCAAAGACACTTCGACATGATTGACATAGAAGGTGAAGAGTCTCGAGGGATATTCCAGTAGAACAAAGACTGTTTGTGGAGGCGATTGATAGTTGGATGAGCGTTGGAGCCTGTAACTACAAAAAAATAGTTGAGCTTGACTGTAACAGAAGATGAAGAATCTCAACTGATGGTGAGGCGAAGGAATTTGATTATGACACCCAGTGATGATGGACAGATGGGATGAACAAAGAGAGAAGCTGAAGAGTTTCCATGATGAACAGGAAGAGAACTCAACATGCAGAGGATGCAAAACCATGAGATATAGAGCATGCACAATATGCATAGGGTGGATAAGAATGTGGAACAAAGAAGAGATTGGGGTTGTTGTTGCTGGGAGTGATGCATGTGCAAAGAAGAAGGTGGAGTGCAGCAGCTAAAAGGCACAGAAGACAAATGGTGCATTGAAGAGGAATGGCGCATAGAGTACAAAATATAGAAGAACAGAAAGTGCAAGGGATGCGTGCAGGATGACAGTGAGGCAGACACAACAGTGAAATCTTGCAGAACGGTGATGAGACTGGTAAGCTATTGTTGAACATTATATCACTGTAATAAGTTTCAGTAACACATTTTAATAAAACAAGGTGGTAGGGAGGTGCTAGGGAGTACTGGTGTCCTCAGAGGTTCAAGTGGGTGCTTGAACACAGGGAGTTGGTGCTTCCTTCTAGTTGGTGCTAGAGAAACTGGGGAGTTGGTGCTTCCTTCTAGTGGGTGCTAGAGAAAATGGAGAGTTGGTGCTCGCAGCAAGTTGCAGCTTGCAAAATCAGAGGTTGTAGCCTCACAATGAGTTGGTGCTCATATTGTATGATAATGTAAAGAATGTAAATAATACTTATCATATAAAGAAGAAGAGGTTTTTACCCTTTATGGGTTTCCTCAGGAAATAGTTGTCTCTGTGTATCTCATATATATGTCTGATGCTGAATGTGCCATGGCTTATTTCCCTGCATTATTGTGATTATCATTTGAGTTCCCAATAAATAATTTAAAAGAAGCATAATTGTTTAAGCACGATAACAACTGATTCACCACCCCCCCTCTTAGTTTTCCAACAAACTCTGCTCCCAGTAACTTTCCCACCAATGTTTGGCATGGGGGAGAGCCTTAAGGAGTGCGAAGGTGATCTTTTCCTTGTTGGAAAAATTATGAACAGAGAAATAACCTTCTAGCATATTTAACCATTTATCTAGGACATCTGCATCTATTTGACCTTCAAATACGGGAATATCAAAATTAACCTATACCTTGAAAGGCGAGGTGCCTCCAAAGTGGTCGCTTGATGAATATGCACCTAATGCTATCGGGAGGTGTTGAACGATGTGGGAAAAATTCTACATCATTTTGTCCCTCTGTCACGTGAGATCTTGCTCAAGCAACAGACTGATAAGATCGTCTTCTCCGTCGTTTTTATTTTCTTTCCTCATTGAGGGTTTCTTGGGTGTGCAAGAGCGATTGTCCTCAAGAGAGACAAGCTCGAGACCCAACTTTCTATACTCAAACCTTGTTGGGGACATGCACTGAAAACGATCAAGAGCAGCCTACTCTGATACCATTGATCCGGATTATTTTCAACACGAAATGAGAGTGGAGGTATAACACATAAATATTTAGAAATATTGCAAGAGAGACAACAATATAACATAGATATAGCAGAAATAAACAAGAGTCAAAGATATACACTAATACACGATTTCTATTAATGAAATAAATGTACAGAGACTGTAAAAGTACAGAGTGAAAGACTCGCTAGAATGGTGGCAACTTATCTCTGAGAAGAGATGTGAAGGCTACTCACATCCGTAAGAAGATGATTATCACAATGAGGCTCTAAGGGCCTTTTTAACAAAAGTAAAATCCAAAACCCTAACCCCAGAAGATGAAAATCCAAAAGGTTTGTGGGCCCCGATGGGGGTAGTTGATATGTCAACTTCCCAGGGGCGTAACTTTTGCATATGATCTCTATTTGGGGCGATCAATAGCTCGTTGGAAAGATATATCCAAGAGATACAAATTTGAGTGAGAAACATCGATCTATGATCTATGTTGCTCCCTGTTTTCTCAAAAAACATTGTTTAGGGCCTCAAAATGGTTCTGGAAGTTAAAAACTGCTAAAAATAGTAAATTACCAAAATTGCCATAAACATGTTTTGGGCCAATTGGAGAAGGTGGGTGGCCACCGATATCCACCTGGATCACTCAGAGGGAGTCAAACTCCAAAGGGAGTCAGTGATCAGAAAGAAGCAAGGTTTTGTGACACTTTGCACGATGCATAGGTACATGCAGCAGACTAAAGCATGGTTCAAGGATTCTCTCAATTAAAGGGAATTGATGGAATAATTTAAAAAGAAGTATCTTGTAGGCCTTCGTGCCAAGTTGTAGGCCTTTGTTTCGAGTTATAGGCCTTTGTTCCAAGTTGTAGGATTCATGTTGAGTTGTAGTCCTTTGTGTCGAGTTGTAAGCTTCGTGCCGAGTTGTAGTCCTTTGTACTGATTTGTAGGCTTCATGCCGAGTTGTAGGTATTTTTTCCAAGTTGTAGGCTTCATATTGAGTTGTATGCCTTTGTGCCAAGTTGTAGGCTTCGTTCCGAGTTGTATTCCCTTGTGTCGAGTTCTAGGATTCATGTCGAGTTATAGGACTTGAGACAAGATGTAGGATTCATGCTGAGTTGTACGCTTTATGCCGAGATGTAGGCTACTTCAGTGAGATGGTCTGGTATGTCGATGATGTAGGAGGATCTCCATCAGTATTAAAAGGAAGATAGGCTGGAGGACATCGCATCATCCAATGCACACTAAGAAGCTGATTGGACTCCCAAAGGAGGGAGCACCTTTTTGAATTTTGAAAATCATGAAAAGCAATGTAATAAATGTTTGGAGGCAATTTTCATTCCCAAAGATCCTTTCAGATTGTAATCTCTTTAATATACATATAATGATTGTACCAATGTTGAGAATAAATCCTCATATATTTGTAAATACTCATTTATTATGATAGGAGAGTAGTAGGTAGAAAGGAGGGAATGATCGAGAATCCCCTTCATGTATATAATGTATTTTCTTGCTCATTTGTAAACTTACTGAGGTTATTGTTGAAGAAGTTGTTAAGTTGTTGAGATTGAAGTTGTTGTTGTTGATCCATAGCAAGGAGAAGGAGAGAAGCTTTGTAAGAACTCTGTATATATGTCTTTTATTTGAATATAAGAGAAGGAGATTGGTTCAAATGTTTGTGTTTATTTATCTCTGAGCCAATAGATTGAATGGGTTTACAGTTGTTGTCTTTTACCTATTCATGTATTTATTTCATGTTTTTATGAATGAACTTGTGAGTTTGGCATAAGTTTCAATTGTTTCTCTTCTGAAACAATTGGTCAAGGAGCACACAATGCCCACGCAAGGAGTGCACAGACCAGGATTCATTAGTAAGACTCTGAATCTCAGGAGAGATAGAGTAGTGTAGCAGAGGTCGTGTAAGGTGTGCATGCACATACTCCTTTGAGTATATCAGTATTTGTTAAAATACCCTTGCAAGAAGTGCAGAAGGGCCAACACATTCAAGAAGTGTCGAAAATGTTCTAAGGAAAGAGAAATATTTTAAATACTTCAAGTGTTGGAGCAGCGCCAGGCGGGCATCAAGGGTCGAACCCCTTAGAACCTTCAAGCTCAGGAAGAGTCGGATTTCAAATTTTCTAAAGGAAGAATATTTGTCGAAGGCGGGAGATGGACATACAAGATTTGTCTGAGAGTTGGATGAAGACTTGACAACCGTCAGATCAGAGGATATTTTTTCTTGAGTTAAGCGTTGAAGTCCTTTGGATTTCATGCGTTCAGAAGGTTGGAAACACTGAGGAGTCCAGGGGCCCGAAGGCCCGAATTAATCATGGCCATTAGATATCATGAGGAAACGTGTCACATGATCCCACATTCTGGTACTAGAGCACTTCACATGAACTTAGAGGTGGATTTTCGTGAATCCCGTGCTTCCGAAGAACGAAAGGCCCAAGCCCCATCCTGACCATCAGATTGGGTGACATGTGGCGATAGATCTAGCCTTCGCTAGTTCCCGTTTGGGAGGAAAAATGTTTGGAGTAGAAAGGACTCCCAGAGACCGGAGTCCTGAAGTCCATCAGTATTGTCGGTCCTCATGATAGATGTTAGCATATTAACTTGTTTGGGAGGCAAAAGCTTTAGAGGTTTCAAGGAGAAGAGATTTCCAAGGTGTCTGGAGGCCGAAGTCATATCAACCGTTGATATGAGAAGGGGCACATGGAGGGAAGATATCTAATCCTTAATACCAACGTTTGGAGGGTTGTAAATCTCGATGACGGGAAACTCCTTGGAGCCCCAATACCAAAATGGATCTCAGCATCCACCTGTCGTCATTCTAGACTGTTGATCCATAAAAGGTCTGGTTCAGGGATCCTCCACTCTGAAGGATCTGGAGGTGAATGCACACAGAACTATCGAAGCCAGAACTTGCAAAGTGTAAGGCAGACCATCGATCAAACGGGTGAGGCAAAACTGTAGATCTCCTTCGAAGTTCATCTCTCAGATAATATTGCATGTAGGTGCAAGAAATACCTGTCGAATCCTAAAATGTTGAAGACTTTTTGTGAGTCATTGATTTGAACGGAGGGTGTAGACCGTCGATCCCATTGGATATTCAACACTCCATGAATTTGTGGTTCGGGAGGATCGCGGAGTTGTTGGACAAAGGCTCCCAGAGCGTGAAATATTCGAGGTACCAAAATGGGCAAGGAAAAATGGATAAGCCCCCGATTTTGAGCCCGGGGTCACATAGTGCTAGACCTTAACCAACAGAGGCTCTCTGAAAAAGGGTTTTTGGCTCGAATTCAAAGGAAAAGGCCCATGGAACCAAAACCAGAAGGTCCAGGTGACCTTATGAGCTAATACATGTCCTGGAACTTGAAGATCCTTAGATCGGGAGGTCAAGATGACCCTAGGAGAAGGTGGGGGTCTGCGTCAAGTGGTATCAGAGCATCAAATTTTATCTCTATGAAAAAATAATCTTAGCACCATGTCGCCAAGAAGACGCAGGGACAGACCTATAGAAAATCCAACAAATCCAACCATGGAAGAGGAGATGAGAAGACTCTGTGCAATATTAGACACCATTGAGACAGTGAAAACAAGAGCACCTGATGTTGGTGACATCAGGGAGGTTGAGAATGAAGAAGTGGAAGAAAAGGAGTTGTAGGAGAAGAAGATGCAGAAGAACGCTTGTTGAGAGAAGTTGTGAGAATAGGAGGCATAGAAAAGATGGAGGTCCCAATGTATGAAGGAAACTTATATGTTGAAGAGTTGTTGGATTGGGTAAGAGAAATGGATAAGTACTTTGACCATGAGGAGGTTGATAATGAGAAGAAGGTAAAGAATGTTGTCGCAAGGTGAAAGGGACACGTAGCACTATGGTGGGATGAACTGTAGGTTGACAGAAGGAGTAAAGGTAAGCAGAAAAACAAGAGCTGGGATAGAATGGTAGCCAAGTTGAAGGCTAAATTCATACCCAAGGACTATCAGATAAATTTTTTAAGGAGATTGTAGAACCTGAGACAGAAGGGTTAGAGAGTGAAATAATACACGGAGGAATTTTATAGGCTGAACATCAGAGTAGGACATCATGAAAGATATGAATAAAAGGTTGTTAGGTATATTAATGGCTTTAGATATGAAATTCATGATGAAATCAACATGATGATAATGAGGACAGTAGAAGATTCTTATCAAGTTTCACTAAAAGTAGATGAGAAGTTGGCCAGGAAGAAAAGCCAATGAAGTAGAGGAAAAATCTCACATAGAGGTAAGGGAATTGTCCATGAAAAGTCCCAAAATCCCAAAGCTAAGACCGAAAAGTCCCACAGTCATACAGAAAGAGGAGGAAATTCCATAGGGAGGCAATATGGTGGCAACAATTATTTTCCTTGATGAAAAGGAAGAGGCAGAGGAGGAGAGATAAGATGTTATGCATGTGGAAAGACAGGGAATATGTCTTGGGAATATCTTGAGAGGAAGAAAGAAGGAGGAGAAGAAGCTCACATTTCTGAAGCACATAAGAGGAATGTTGAGGCAGAAGTAGCTGAAGATGGGAAATCCCTCATGATGAGGAAGGTTCTCTTGAAACTAGAGAAAGAGGTGGAAAAACCAATTCATAGAAACAGTCTGTTCAAGACTGCTTGAAATACCAAGGACAGGGTATGAAAGGTGATCATAGATAGTGGGAGCACTGATAATCTGGTATCCACATAAATGGTGGAAAAACTAGAGCTGGAGACAACTGCACATCCAAACCCATATAAGGTATCATGGTTGTAGAAAGGACACCAAGTAATGGTAATTAAACAGTGCCAAGTTGAATTTAAAATATGAGGATATTAAGATGAGATTATGTGTGATGTAATACCCATGGATGTTTGTCATGTTCTATTCAGAAGACCATGGAAATTTGACAGAAATGTCATACATGATGGGAGGAAAAATACTTACACCCTTGAGAAGAATGGTTTAACACACATGTTGCTGCCAATAGAGGATAAGAAAGTGAAGGAAGAAACCTACCCAAGCATACTTCTCATGAGTGGGAAGGAACTCTTGAATGAAGTCAAGAAAGAACAAGAGATGCAATTTGTTGTGGTAAGAAATCCCAAAGTCATCCTTACAAGCACTTCTATGGATGATCTTCCTGAAGAAATTCAGGAACTGTTAGATAATTTTGCTGACATAGTGGTGGATGAGTTACCTTACTCATTTCCACCCATTAGGAGTGTCAATCATCACATTGATATTATCCGAGGATAAATTATTCCAAACAAGGAAGCATACAGGTTAACACCTCAAGAGAATGAGGAGGTCAATAATTGGGTCCAAGATCTATTAGAGAAGGGTTTAGTCAGAGAAAGCATAAGCCCATGCACAGTACCAACAATATTAAGTCCAAAGAAAGATGGAGGATGGAGAATGTGTACAGATTCTAGAGCTATCAACATGATAACCATCAGGTATATATTTCCTTTACTGAGAATGGATGATTTAATGGATTTCTTGAGTGGAGCAAGTTATTTTTCTAAGATAGATATGAAAATTGGTTATCAACAAATAATAATGAGACAGGGAGATGAATGGAAAACAACGTTCAAGACAAATGAAGGATTATATGAGTGACTTGTTATGCCATTTGGCTTAACAAATGCCCCAAGCACATTCATGATAATGATGAATGAAGTAATCAAAGAATTCATAGGTAAATTTTTTATTTTATATATGGATGATATCCTAGTCTTCAGTAAAACTGAAGAGGAACACTTAAGGCATTTGAAATTAGTGATGAGGAGGTTACAACAAGAGAATATGCTGATAAATCTGAAGAAATGTTCTTTTATGAAGACATAAATCACATATTTGGGTTTTGTGATCTCTTTAAATAAATTGAAAATGGTTCCATAGAAGGTGAAGGAAATCAAGGATTGGCCATCTCCAAGAAGTATATTCGAGGTAAGAAGCTTCCATGGATTAGAAAGTTTCTATAGGAAGTTTATCAGACATTTTAGTAGCATTTGTGCACCTATATTGGACACCATAAAGAAAGAGTACAAGTATTTCAATTGGACAGAAGAAGTTGAAAAGGGATTCATAGCATTGAAGGCTAAAATAACGAAAAAACCAATTTTAGTTATGCCATATTTTATGAAGGGTTTATAAGTAAAGTGTGATGCTAGTGGAGTAGTAGTTGGAGCAATATTGAGCCAGGACAACAAGCATGTTGCTTATTTCAGTGAGAAGCTGAATGATGTCAAAAAGAAGTATTCCACATATGATAAAAAGTTTTATGAAATAATTAAAGCCTTGAAGAAGTGGATAAGTTATCTTACTACCAAAGAGTTTGTGTTGTATAGCGACAATCAAGCTTTACAGTTTATAACCAGACAAGAGAAGCTAAATAAAAAACATACAAAATGGGTAGAATTTATGCAAAATTTTGATTTTGTCATCAAACATATTAGTGGGAGTTCAAGTAAGGTTGCATATGCTTTGAGTAGGAGATGTCTGATTATGGAGGAATTTCAGAGTTGAGGAATTTGGGACAAAGTGAGTTCTGAAGTGCAGGAGAAGAAGACTTTGCTGCAAAGATGCAAGAACTGCATGAGAAAATTAAGGATCGATTACAACAGAGAAATCAAAAGTATAAGAGAAGAGAAAATAAGAAAACAAGGGGAGTGAAATTTGAAGTGGGAGATCACGTTTTAGCACACTTGCGGAAGGAGAGATTCCCACTGGGAAAATACAACAAGATGAAGAAGAAGAAAATAGGATCCTATAAGATCCTAAGAAAGTTTGTTGCAAATTCTTAAGAAATTGAGTTACCAGAAGATATCGGAATATCAACAATATTCAATGTAGCAGACCTATATCCTTACAGGATGGAATACATAGGGGAGACAGAGAACCAGGGAGAGATTCACTGGAAACAATAGATGCCTGTAGCAGAAAAGTTACAGATGGAGAATATCTTAGATCAGAGGATTACAAGGAAGACTAGAAGAACGGCTTATTTTGAATATTTGGTTAAATAGAAAGACCATCTAGAAGAAGATGCTAGCTAGATAAGGGAAGAATACATTCAGAAGCATGGAAAGACAATGCAGGAGCTCATGGACATGAGTCCATGAATTTTTTTCCTGAGGAGTATGATGCAGGAGCATCACCATCAACATTAAAAGGAAGACAGGCTGGAGGACAACACATCATCCAGCATGCACTAAGAAGTTGATTGGACTCCCAAAGGAGGGAGCACCTTTTTGAATTTTGAAAATCATGAAAAGAAATGTAATAAATGTTTGGAGGCAATTTCCATTAGCAAATATCCTTTCAGATTGTAATCTCTTTAATATATAGATGGATTGTACATATGTTGAGCATCAATCCTCATATGTTTGTAAATACTCATTTATTATGATAGGATAGAAGTAGGTAGAAAGGAGGGAAGGCTTGAGAATCCCCTTCATGTATATAATGTATTTTCTTTCTTATTTGTAAACTTATTGAGGTTGTTGTTGAAGAAGTTGTTGAGATTGAAGTTGTTGATGCTGAGCCATAGCAAGGAGAAGCAAAGAAGCTTTGTAATAACTTTGTATATATGTATTTTATTTGAACATAAGAGAAGAAGATTGCCTCAAATGTTTATGTTTAGCTATCTCTGAGCCAATAGATTGAATGGGTTTACAGTTGTTGTCTTTTACCTGTTCATGTATTTATTTCATGTTTTTATGAATGAACTTGTCAGTTTGGCATAAGTTTCAATTGTTTCTCTTCTGAAACAATTGGTCAAGGAGCACACAGTGCCCACTCAAGGAGTGCGTAGACTAGGAGTCATTAGTAAGACTCTGAAGCTTAGGAGAGATACAGGAGTGTAGCATAGGTCATGCAAGGGGTGCACACATATACTCCTTCGAGTATATCAGTCTCTGTTAAAATACCCTTGCAAGGAGTGCAGAAGGGCCGACATAGTCAAGAAGTGTCGAAAATATTCCAAGGCAAGAGAAATTTTTTAAATACTTCAAGTGTTGGAGCAGTGCCAAACGGGCGTCAAGGGTTGAAACCCTTAAAAACTTCAATCTTGGGAAGAGTCAGATTTCGAAATTTCTAAGGGAAGAATATTTGTTGAAGGCGGGAGATGGACAAAAAAGATCTGTCTGAGAGTTGGAAGAAGACTAAAAACTATCATATTGGAGGAGAGTTGCGCCCGAGTTAAGTGTTGATGTCCTTCGGACTTTGCGCATTCAAAAGGTTGGAAACACGGAGGAGTCCATGCCCTCAAATGCCCGAATTAATAATGGTTGTTAGATCTCATGAGGAAACACATCATGTGATCTTGCGTTCTAGTGCTAGAGCACTTCAGAGGAACTTCAAGGTGGATATTATTGAATCCTAGGCTTCCGAAGAATCAAAGGCCCAAACCCCATCCTGACTGTCAGATTGGGTGACACGTGGAGATAGATTCAACCTTTGTTGGTTCGTCATTCAAGAGGAACAACGTTTGGAGTAGCAAGGACTCCTGGAGACCAGAGTCACGAAGTCCATCGGGATCATCGGTCCTGAGGACAACTATCAATATACTAACGGGTTCAGGAGGCAGAATCTTTAGATGTTTGAAACAACAGAGAGTTCCAAGGCATCTGGAGGCTCAAAGACCAAAGACATATCAACCGTCAATCTGAGAAGGGACACATAGAGGGATGAGATCTACTCTATTATACCAACATTCAAAGGGTTGTAAATATCGATGACGGGAAACTCCCTGGAGCCCTGAATCCCAAAACAAATATGAGCCATCCACCTGTCATTGTTCTATACCGTTGATCGATAAAAGGTGTGGTTCATGGATCCTCCACTCCACAGGATCTGAACGTGAATGCACAGAAAACTGTCGAAGCCCAAACTTGTGAAGTGTAAGGAATATCGTCGATCATACGGGTGACGGAGGAACATAGATATCCTTTGGATTTAGGCTCTTCAGGAAGATTGCATGTAGGCGTAGGAAAGACCTGCTGAAACCCAGACTGTCGAAGAATTTTTGCTAGCCCCTGATTTGAGCAGAGGGTGTAGACCATCGATCCTATCAGGGATTCGACACTCTATGAATTTGTGGTTTGGGAGAATCACGGAGTTGACTTTGAATTTAACTTTTCATGCATTGAGGCATCAAACTTTGACTAGGTTTGACCATAACTTTGAATAGCCATAACTTATTCATCCTAGCTCTATTTGAGGCATCATTTGCACCATTGGAAATCTTGCGATGAGCACTTCAACTGAGCACTATTTTCACTAGATTCTGAACAATTTGATTTTTGGGCCTTTTGGATCCTCCTAAATGAATGCTCTTTCTCTTACTTACTCTACTAACTTATTTACACTTTGAGATGGAAATTTTTACTAGTGTAAACTTCTTCTTGGTTGACCAAATTGTGCACCCTTCCTTGAGTTTCTGTATGGGAATGAATTGAATCCCTTCTTCTGGAATCCACTCATGTCCTTCCTCTTCCAATCTTTTGAGGGCTCTTTCTTATGTTTAGACCGTTCACATAAAAAATTATGCTTATGAATAGTGTCCTCCAATGTATTGGGTTTATCAAACTCAATCCTATCTTGGTAATATTGCAGTAGTCCGTTGAGAAAAAATTGCACTCTCTCTTTATCATCCTTGAGGTAAGGTAAATACCTCAACAACTCCATGAATCTCTTAGCGTAGGCATCCATGGTATGTTGACCCAAATTATGCTTATGGAATTCCTTAATTTTGTCATCAAATAATTCTTTGATAGGTATTCTTTTCAGAAGTATTTCTCATATTTCTTCCATGTCAGCTTTCTTTCTTTCAATCCCTTGATTTCCTTGAGGTATTCCCACCAAATGGAAGCTCCTCCATTCAGGTTGAAAATTGAAATCCTTTCCTTGTTATTCTCAAAGTAATTATGTGACTGAAAGTAATTCTTTAGAGCAAACAACCATGCCTCAACTTCCTCTCCTTTCCTAATTTCTCCATTAAAAGTAAGTGGCTTATCCTTCTCGAATTCTTCATTTATACAATTATGAGATTTTTTCTTCTTTTTCTTCTTAGGGACACTTGACTACATGTGACTACTCGACAACTCTATTGAAGTAGTCTTCCTACTATATGACTACGTGGAAACATTTCCACAGGATATACATTTCTTGGCATATGATTCCTCTTCCTGGAAGTAATCTTTCCCACATCATTTTGAGACACTCCATGCTTTTGTCCATTTGAAAGGGTTTTCAACCTCTCCAACTCTTGCAACTCCACACTACTTAGGACTTGCTACATATGTTTTTGAATTTTTGACAAACTCTGCAGTAATATTGCATTCAACTCATCTTGCTCAGCCTGAGTTCTCATGAGAATTTCATTGTCTTCCTTCATACTTCTAATAGGGGCCATCAAATCTGGAGGAGTTTCTTTGTCCCTCAGGACATTGGATTCCCCATCTCTAAGGTGAAAGGTGTCATCCATACCGTTCACCTGTACTTCCGTTCAATACATCCTATGTGTAGAGACAATAAAAATTATTAGTAATCACATTATCAATTCAAAGCATGCATGTTAATAAACATTAATTTTTTTTCTTATGCTAGACTAGAGTTTGAACTCCGCTCTGATACCACTTTGTATCACACCCAACCCCCTAACTCTCTCTTATGCTAGTGGGATGTTAATATTTCTCTCTCTCAACTCAGCTATGATCTAATCCTAAGGACCATAGATGATTTTTTCTCCCCATGATCTTTCTAATGATTTTAACCATGCCTAAATCCAATCTTTGGATCTAAATTTATAGCCTCCCAAATTATCCATCTCTCTTCCTCATGGAATGCACATGGCTTCGTACCACTCATACCATCCAATGTGTCACTGGCATGGCATTGATGTGGCATGTTCCTAACTCACTGTTCTAGGGTTCCAACTTTGTAAAACCTTTCATCGTCATTATCAAAGGTTTACTCATATGGAGTACTAAACATTCAACAATGAATTCTTCGATGATGACCCACCCATCGGACCATTCCCCAAATCTGACGGTGCTCGGGTCTAACCTTCAATGGATCCGATCATGTCGAAACCCCAACCGGCATGCTAGATGACGTCCAAGTCCTCGACCTCCCTCATGATAATTGGGTAGGACCTACACATGTCCACAACTGAGATCTACTCATCTCACCCTCCTATCAATCATGAACTACCATTCCATCTCTAGATTGCATCATTGTCAGAACATGCTCCTATCCACACTTTTGGACCCATTCCTGGAATCCTTCGACGAATGTCTAGGATATATCAACATATAAATATGATGGTATAGATTTCAATTGAAGTCATAAGGGCTTCTAACCCCCTTCACAACATCTCATGTCCATATACCATGCCCATGGTGACATATGTCACTACAAGGGACACACTGACAACTCTATTGGCATGCCATGTTGCCATGACATCATTACCCATACCACTCTATAGCACACTTGACCCCCTAAATTTATTTTAAGATGGTGGGATGTTAATATTTCTCTCTCTTAACTCATCTCTGATATGTTCCTAAGGACCATAGATGGATTATGGTCCACATGAGATTTCCAATGACTGTAACCATGCCTAAATCCAATCTCTGGATCTAAATTTACATCCTCCAAAATTATCCAGCCCTCTTCCTTGTGGAATCCATGTGGCTTCCTACCACTCATACAATCCAATGTGGCACTGGCATGGCACCTACCTAAATCATCATTCCAGGGTTCTGACTTCACGAAACCTTTCGTCGTCATCATTGGGGTTTTACTCCCATGGAGTACTAAACATTCAACACTGAATGCTTCGATGACAACCCACCCATCAGAGCATTACTAGATCCACCGACTCCTGGGTCTAAACTTCAACAACTTCGATCATGTCGACACCCCAACCTGCATGCCAGATGATGTACAAGTCCAAGACCTCTCTCATGGTAAACAAGTAGGACCTACACATATCCACGACCGATATCTACTCATCTCACTCACCTTTTAATCAATATCTTTCATTCAATCTCCATGTCTCGCCGTCGTTGGCACATAATCCTATCCACACTTATGGACCCATGCCCAACATCCTCTTGCAAACGACTGGGATCTTTTAGCTTCCATATCTAGCGGTCTAGATTTTCGTTGAAGTCATAAGGGATTTCAGGCCCCTTTGTGACATATTATGTCCATAGACCACTCCCCTAGTGACATATGTCACTACAAGGGACACACTGGAAGCCCTGTTGGCTCACCACGTTACCATGACATGATTACCCCCTTCTCACTTAAATGGAACCTATAGTTGATATAAAATCTCTTCCATATACCAATCAAAGACTCTCATTTCTTTCCCAAGTCTTCATCATCGTCAACACTCTTCTGGGGGATTTCACCCCAAATTCATCGATCTACACTATTCTGACAACAACATGATTGGAACCAATGGTCCAGATCTTACCAGGGTCACTCTCGACAGATCAACAATCCTCGTCTCATCTTATGGTTTTTGTCATCATCATATTTCTCATAAGCTTAAGAACTCTATAATTCTTGACGATGATGCCTTTCTGACGAAGGGTTGAGATCTAATCGCCCTATCAAATAAATGACCATGAGATCTCCCGACTCGGGTCTCTTTTTCCATCGATTAACGCTCCATTAGGGAATTATCCAATTTCCAGGTTTCTTCAAGAATTTCACCAAGTCTTGAAGAGTCGGAAAACCACTCTAAAACCATCAAATGCATTTCAACTTCATTATAGATAAGATTCTTTCATATATTTCACGTTATCCACATAAATATCACGGTTTTCTCAGGACTTAGGGTCCTCCGTTCCTCACAGGGATCTCTCTGAACTTTAGGACACTTGCATCATTGAGTAAACGATATTTTTTTCCATGTCCTGTAAATTTTCGTCCAAAGCTTCAAGGTACTTAAGGACATAGAGTGTCCCCACTTATTCATTTTCAACATTTAACAAATTAAACTATGGAAAAAACAAGAATATCCCAATCACTCAAGGATTCCATTAATTGATTGTAAGAATTTGCATTTCCTATTTAAATCAGACTATTACATGTATATATCATTCATACACAATTAAATAGACTAAAATAAATACTTATTTGAATCACAAAAATTTCCAACACCAACTGACTGAGAGAGGATTCCTTTCCTCCTAACCTTTGACCATACCACTGAGTGTCTTCCTACAACATGCCACCCCCATTCCAAGCCATGATACCAAAAGGGGAATAAGTCAATTGGATTCCAATCTCAACATGATCCAGGAAGGTTACTCTCCTTCCTTTGCTGACAACAACAAAATTTTCCCCCTTCTCACTGGTCTCAACAACTCTACAGATTTATTAGGTGGTTTATCTATTGGATTTCCTCTGCACCAGGGGTTCCCTTCTTTGCTAAACAATTCCTTAGTGACCTCCCCTTACTAGTGTCAATTTATTTCTAGTAAGCACTAAGTTGTAGTCCTTTTTTTTTCTCCAGTTCAGATCTGGGTCTTCTATGTTTCAGGATGGTCATCATAAAATTGGACAATATTCCTATTTTCCTCAAGGAAATATTTCCATTATATTCACTTTTTCAATTTTTGCTCACAAAATCATTTGTTCCCTGCACCTTTTCTCTATGAGTATGATGTTCACTTATTCTTTTTCGGATTAGCTCTTCTCGAGCTCCTTCATTCTTTGTTATGTTTGTCTTTTGTTAGCTTGGTCACCTGTATTCTCTTATATTGGGTGTATGGTATGGTGGTGTCTTTCCACCTTTGGTCTCTTCCCCATCCATTCTTCTTGGGGTTCTTGTGGCTTCCTGCAGACAAAACCAATAGCTCGTAGTTCCCATTATAAAGGGGAAATCCATGGTGTCCCCTTGTCAGGTCCTTCAATTGGACCTTGCCTTCCCCAAGATACCAATCCATAAAAAAATATTAATTGTTCCAACCACCTCGGTGACTTCAATTACTAGTCATGTGGCTCCATACAGATCTAGTATGTTGAAAGGTGTATTTTTATGCTTTGTAAGCATAATATGGATTTCTAAATAAGATTATTGTTTTCTTAATAAAAACATCTCATCACCACCTTACCCGACCACTCAATCAATCCCTACTTCATCAATTCCCATGTGTATCATGACCAATACTTTCAAGGTTGTTCCCTCTCAGTCAATGATTGGGTGTTTTCATTAATTAAACAAAATTACATGCTTCATAAACATAATCATATGAATTCTTGGCATAACTACAATCTTGGGGGAAGATAGGGTGTTACAATATATCTATATGTGTGTGTGTGTGTCGACATATATGTATTAAGATAGTACTAATGGTATATATACTAGTGTATATGTTGACAATGCACTACTATAATAGTGTATTATATATGTAGTATAATATAAACTAGTATATATGTATGTCGATATATAGAATACTACATATACTCGTATAATACACTTGTATAAATATTGGTATATACACTAGTATATATACCAAGATAATATGTTTGTATATATAACAATAACAATAATATTAATAATCTAATTCTAAGGTCACGACTAATACAAACACCAAATTGGTCTATAAGACCCCATATGGATTTGAATTTGTGACCTCTTATGAGGAAGAACAAGCTCTTCACTATTAGGCCCACTACTGTATATACCAACATAATATGTCGGTATATACTAGTGTATATATCTACATAATATGTCGATATATACCCTAATATGTATTTTGACATATATGTCGATATATATACTAGTATGTAGACCGACATATATGTCAATATACATACTAGTGTATATACTGACATATATGTTGGTATATATACTAGTGTATATACCAGTATATATACTAACGTATGTGTCAGTATGTAACCTTAGTATATATACCAAATAGCACTATGTTAGTATAGTATATATACACTAGAATATATACCAAAATATGTGTATGTTGGTATATACTAAGTATATATAATGACATATATGTCAACATATACACTGCTAGTATTATACTACTATATAGGTATCAACATGTATATTAGTTTATATATTAGTATATATAATGAAATATATGTTGGTATGTAACTGTAGTATATATACCAAATAGTACTATGTTATTACATAATATGTTAGTATAGTATATATACACTAGCATATATACCAAAAATATGTATGTTGGTATATACTACTAGTATAGTATAATATACACATTATTGTATATGTACCAACATATAGGTATACTAGTATATATACTGACATATATGTTAGTATGTAACCTTAGTACATATACCAAATAAAACTATGTTAGTACATAAAATGTTGATATGGTACTATGCACCTAACATGTATGTTAGTATACATACCAATAGTATAGTATATATAATATTATATATGTATCAATAGGAAATTCGACCAATAGAAACTATGAATGAGGAGCTAGGATCATTGAACAACAATAACTATGACAAAAAATAACTATGATCGATAGGAAATATGAACCATAGGATATATGAACGAGTATCTAGGATCTTTGACCGATAGGAACTATGATCATAGTTCTTGTCTGTCCTAGTTCATGTCAGTCATAGTTCCTATTGATCAATATCCTACTTCCTTGGTTAGAGTTCTTGTTGGTATCATTCATATTTCCTAGGTTATATTTCTTTTTGGTATAATTCATAGTTCCTGTTGCTCACATTTATTTAGTTAGAGTTCCTTCATTAAATTTATTGTTACTCAAATTTTATCAATCAAAGTTATTATCGGTCACAGTTCTGATTGTTCATAGTTCTTATTGGTCATAGTTCATATTGGTATCGATTATAGTTCTTGTCAGTCATATTTCATGTTGGTCATAGTTCCAATTAGTCAAAGATCCCAGTTCCTCGATCATAGTTCATATCGGTTATAGTTCCTATCGATCCTAGTTCCTATCGTTCATAGTTCCTATTAGTCAAAGATCATAATTCCTTGATCAAAGTTCCTATTGGTATCAATCATAGTTCATATTGGTCATAGTTCCTCGGTTATATTTCCTTCATCAAATTTCTTGTCAATCATGGATGGGAAACTATTGAGTTAATGTTTCCTTTTTTTGATGTCAATAATGGGCTATAATTTCTCCTTAAATAGTCTTTGGAGTGCCCACCCTCATGCTTCCTAAAATGATGTGCAAGTTCTATTTGAGTGGGCCCCATTAATACTATTACATGCCCAAATAGACACCCTATCGCAAGCTAACACTAGATAGGTAAACTCTATCTAAAATAGGCATGTAATTTCCTTCATGAGTATGCCCTAGGAAAGAGTGTTATTATAACTAAACCTATTTGGAATTTCTAACACAAATGGAATGTAAATCCTCAAAAGATGCATCTCTCTTGTGATAAAAATAAGTTTATCATGCTAAAAATAGGCTTGTAACTACTCTCAACTACTAATTAATCATAAGATTTTTTTATTTTGTTTGGGAATATTTTTTCCATTATGGAAAGAAACATATGTTTTGTAGTAGTAATATTTATGGATTGACATTATATCAAGATAAACATTTCAAATTCCATGTGGTATTAAACGAATTTATTATCTTACAATACAAAAATAAAAAAAAATTCCCATACCTCATCTGATGATGTTTCTGGATCAAGACCAACCATCATAGTTTGAAGTACTTCCTTGAACACAAGTTATCATCACTAGAACAACATAACTGGGCCACCAAGATAGTAGGGTATGGCTATGATATTGTTTGTAATAAAGGTAAAGAAAATTTGGTAATTGACGCCTTATCTTGACAATTTGAGGAGGATGGATCTCTTTTCTCATTATCTTTACCCATTCCAGGTCGGATTGAGGAAGCCCATCAAGAATGGTTGGAAAATGATAGTATCATTCAAATCATCCATAGGATTCAAGTGGTGTATCAAAAATTCCACACTAGATAACCCAACATCTAGATATGAAAGGACAATTCGGTTATGGCTCAAAAGATAATGAAGCAACAAGTGGACCAACATCACTTAGAATGGTCTTTTGGAGCAGGGGAGCATGTGTTTCTTTGACTTCAACCTAATAAAAAAACATCATTTAAAGACAAAACACCTCATAAGTTATCAGCCAAGTTCTATGGACCCTTTGAGATCAGCCATCTCATTGGAAAAGTGGCCTACAA
This sequence comes from Picea engelmannii, assembly GCA_009831015.1. Lineage (NCBI taxonomy): Eukaryota > Viridiplantae > Streptophyta > Pinopsida > Pinales > Pinaceae > Picea > Picea engelmannii. The sequence continues at coordinate 55,615 of ML777911.1, read as the reverse complement.
ACTGGCTCTTCCAACCCACTTCAAGATTCATACAATATGTTGTGTGTACAAACTATCCTATGATAACTTAATGAAGATGGCTCCATTTGGATCTATCCAACAATAATATTAGATACTAGAGAGCATCAAATGTGTCATTTCATGATCAATGAAGTATTGAAATACATGTCACCTAAAGGTGCCACATGGGAACAAACCACAATCCTGCAACAATTTCCTCATCTTCAGCCTTGAGTACAATGCTTCTTTTGAAGGGGGAGAGTGCGTTAGGGTCCTACCTTAACCTCCATACTTTAGGATACATAATATTTAGTTAATTATTTTATGCATCCATCCTCATTGAAGAAGGCCCATATTTAGATAGTAGTGGATAGTTATTTGATGTAAAAGGCTCCACTTTATAAGGCCAAGTATGTATTTAGTACCCATTAGTGATAATACCACAAGTAGTTAGGGTATTTTATGTAACATATATTTATATAGATAGGAGGCTATGGAATTATTGTATTGTGTTGTGTATTTTGAGCTTTGCTTAGTCAAAGGTCTCCCCACCTTAAGAGGAAAGTGAGCATTGTATTTTTTTTTGCATTATCAACATAAAAGGATATTTTCACAACTTTTATGTTATTGCATCTTGTTTTTGGTTAATCTACAATTTTAACATGGAATAATGATTTACATATCCCACTCTAAGGATAATGATATCCTAAGCAAGGCATGTTTTGTCTGTGTTTGGGGCCTTGGTCATGGCCTAACAAACTTATTTTCCTCCCACACTCATAGGCAAGGCCTTGAGACTCATACTTATTATCCAAAACATTATAGGATAAATCGTATTCCACTTGGAGACTAAATATCCCCTTTATAGGGCACACATGGTGGTTTGAAACCTTATTCATGACCAATGAGCCCTAAAAGATTCATTTAGAGCATGATTCCCTTGTAGGCCCTACGATGTCCCTCCTACAATGGTTAATTCATTGAAACCCATCTCCATCTACAAAACTTTCTAAGAGCACCCATATTAGCATTGCAGACCCAATATCCGTGTTAGAAGGGTTACGTGGTGGTTTGAGGTATCCATCATGTCCTAAACATTCACTTTCTATTATTTTAAAAATAACCAATTATTTACATAGAAACATAAAAAGATCAGAAGATAAAAAATTATATCTCTTCAGTACCTTTCCAACTAGATAAAGAACTCCAAAATTTGATGTTAAAAATAACATGCATGCATTTTGGAATGCATCTATGCTATTAGCCCATGCATGTTGGCATTTTCTTGTTCATGCTTATTTGACAAAGTTCATGGATGTCTATGTGGTAGTTCAGAAGGCACCAAGGCTATAGAAAAAGGAATGCATGGATGTTCTAGAATTCCCCACTACCATTTTTTCCACCATCAACTTCATACAAGAACACTAAAGTTATACATTAATATAATCTTATTTTTTTTTCTTATGTCAATGCCTATATTCCAAGTACCTCCACATTAAAGATTTAAGATAGAGTGAGGTTGTTAACACCTTCCCAACCCCAAGCATCTTATAATGGACAAACATTTCATGCCCGAGATTTGAATATGAGTGGGGAGGATAACAAATTCTCCTCACTACCACCTAAATTAAACCCAATTGACATATATTTAGATATTTTAAATTAATTTAATTAATATTAATAATTCAATTTTTAAAAAAAAATTCATTATTTAATTTATAAAGATGTATATAATTTTGAATTTTATTTAATTTATAAAAATATAATTATCCTTCTTTTCCAAATTTAAATCTATAAACTTAAAAAAAAAAACACATACTTTTAATCATTAAATAATAAATTATTTTATAAAATAAAATTTTATAAAAAACAAATTTCTTTCCCTCTTTATTAATTTTAACATACCAAAATATATGTTATTTTTTTCCTTTCTTTTTTCTTTTTATACTTTAAAAAAAATAAAAAAGACTTTTTTTTTTTAATACTTTTAAAAAAATAATTGTTTTCTTTTATACTTAAAAGAACAAAAAAAAAAAACATTTTTTCTTTTTTTTATACTTTAAAAAAAATTAAAGAAGAAATATTTGTTTTGAAACTAAATTCATAGTGAATAATTTTCAAATTCTTTTTTCCTTTTCGTTTTTGTACTCTTTCTTTTAATGCTTGTATATTCTTTTTTTTATATACTTTAAAAAAAATAAAAGAAGAAACTTTATTTTGAAACTAAATTCATAGTGAGTAATTTTCAAATTCTTTTTTTCTTTTATTTTTTATATTTTTAAATAAATAAAATAAAATGCATTTATTTTGAAACTAGTGAATTCATAGTGAATAATTTTCAATTTTTTAAATGAATTTGTTTTTGAATTGTGAAATAAAATTTCATTTTGATTATTATATTTTAAATGTAAATAATGATATTTTAAAATCTTTAAGATTGAAGTTTTTTTTAAATTAAATTAAAAAATAATTTATGATAAAATTACTATTAAAAATTTTAAAAAATATAACTCGTCATAAAACTCTTATTAAAAATTAAAAAAAAAATATAACTTGTAATAAAATTCCTATTAAAAAAATCCAAATATTAATTAGAAATATAAAAGGTCACATAAAATCTCACTTTGTTTGTTTATATTAATTAGAAATATAAAAGGTCACCTAAATATTAATTAGAAATATAATATTAATTAGAAATATAAATGGTCACATACAAAATTATTTTGTATTCATGGAAATGCATATTAAAATAAATGGGTTTTCTTAAGGATATTTAAAAATGTACCTCTATATTTCCATTAAAAATAATAATTTTAACACTCCAAAATTACAATTTCTATAATAATAATAACAATACAAATCATAATCATAAAAAATTTAACTTCCATATTATATAACAAAGTTCATATTTATTATATAATAAGTATTTGTGGTAAAACATTTTCTATAAAATAATGCTTTTGGCACCAACATAATAATAAAAAATAACAAAAATTCATTTGCTTACATACATTAATGTTTACCCAAATACTCTCGTACTTTATCTTTAACTAAAAAATTTAATAGCTTTTCAATTTTATTTTTTTTCATTCATAAAATGTGAAAATAGATTTTATATAAATAAATGTATGATTTTGACGTAACCTAAAAGAAAATCAATCCACTTACATTACTTGAATTGGGTAATAATTTCTAATATGGTCAAGTGTGTATAAATATAAATATTATGTAAAAATAATAGAGACAATAACTTAAAACTTAGTGGTTCATGATGATGATTAATGTCCACTAAGATTGAATTGGTTTATCGGATCTTAAGAGGGTAAGTGATTTTGTTTATCTTAGCAATGCTTAGTTTTTTCTTTACACTTGGCAAAACAAATCGATCATTTTGATCTTCTAGATTAGGGTTGATTACATCTTTATAATACCTTAATTTTTTTTTTTCCTCTAACTCTTTATCACACCACAATTTTTCCTTAAATTTTGATTTGACATATTTTTTAATAGTATCTTTATTCTGCAAAATGGTTTCTTCCATGATTCCCCAATAGTTTAGCCAAGACCGGGCGTCTTTATGCCATCCTCGCTTGAGTCGATGGTGGTTATGACTTGATTTTGAAGCAATTTTAGGTAGCCTCTTATCTTCTATGTTGTTTAACTTGTTCTTATACATTAGGTATCTAGTCATAGCCATGCTCTCAATGGGGAAGAGGCTTGTTTCTAAGAGAAGGATGGGATAGGTCGTATTTCCTTTAATTTTGAGATTATAGGTTATAAAATTCTTTTGTATTTTCTCTATCTTTCTCCAGGATTCACGAGAGATACTACAACCCCAGACTTCACATCCATAAAGAGTAACAGGTGTAACAAGAGTATCAAAGAGGAGTTTCTTCTTATCCCAACTCCAAAGATCAACTGATTTACAATTGTTTTCAAGCCCATAATAATCTTTCCATCCCCCAATAATCTTTTTCTCAATGCTATAATTCCAATTGAGCTTGTTGTGAATATCAATTCCAAGATATTTTTATGAAGTCACTTCCTCCAAGTTGGTGTTGTCATATACAAAGGTATCATAAGAGATCTTATTGTATTTAATAATCATGACCTTAGTCTTATCATTATTAACAGTCATACCCATATTGGAGCAAAAATCCTTGAGGATTCTTAGTTGGTTTTCAAGATCATGGGGACTCCTTGCCATAAGAACGATATCATCGGCATAAACAAGAAGATTGTCTTGGGGACTCCTTTCCATAAGAACGATATCATCGACATAAACAAGAAGATTGATGACTATACCAGTGAGAGTAGGGCTGACACAACCTACTTTTTCCAAGCATTCTTCTAACTTATCAATGTATATGCCAAAAAGGGTAGGGGACAACCTTGTTTGACTCTGATATTGCAGTTAATCTCTTTTGAACAGACCTCAGTGTTTTTAAACTTAGCAATAACATTCTCATACATCCTTATTGCAACAACCCTCAACTCGAGAGGCACTTTTATCTCTTTCAATCTATTCCAAAGGTTTTTCCTAGGAACCATGTCAAAAGCTTTTCTAAAGTCAACAAAACAACAAAAAGGATTGGTTTTAGTATTGTGGAACTCCTCGACAATGATCCTAAAGGTAACAAGATGGTCCACAGTTGAATGATATCTCCTAAACCTGGTCTAGCCTTTAGCTCTTTTACCGTGAATTTCTAGCCAAATGCTAATCTTCTTTCCCAAAATAATTCCATAAAGCTTGGCTAAAATTGGGTTAATCATAATGGTCCTATAATTAGAGGGAATGTTTCTATCCCCATTTTCAAAAATAGGAACAATGAGGCTTTGCATCCAAGGTTTAAGGGAAGCCTTGCTTGACTACTAAATTGAAGAGCTTGTGTATGTGGGGGATAAGGATTGGCCCTCCGATTTTAAAAATTTCATCTTGGTAGCCTTCAATGTCCTTATCTTTCCCATTTGCGAGCCCATGAATTTCTAGAATAACATAGGATTTTGGAATATATGGGGCCGAGCCCACTTGGGAATTTTTTGTGGATGCGGTAAAGGAACAATACTACCCTATTGGAAACTATGAGGAACAATACATGAGATGGACCACACTGCGGCAAGAGAGGGGCCAAGTAGTTCCAGAGTTCACCAATACCTTCCATACCTTGCGCACCAAGCTAGGTATCAAAGAGTCCGAATGACATTTGGTTCTGAAATACCGTGGGGCTCTACACAGATACATCCAAACTGAAATGGATTTTCTGGACATCTAATCACTTGGTGCTGCCTATTGATATGCTGTTAAAATCGAGCAGAAATTTAAGCACCAGAACAAACGGGATTTCGGGTCTGCAAATCCACAACAATCAAAGTATGACAAAGACAACCCTAACAAACAGTCCCCCGAAAACTAGTCCAAGCCACAGGAAAAGAAGTGTCACGGGAAGACAAAGAAGGACACTGGAAAATGGTGCGGTTTCCACAAAAGCCCATGGCACAACACCGATGAATGTTGCTCAAAACAGTCATTGGTGGCCGAGATCAAAGAAAAGGAGCCGAACCCTAATTTAGAATCTGATTCTGAAAATACTGGTAAAAGACAGATCATCGACGCAGACCCCACTGCTATCATCACGACCGCAGCAATTCAACCAGAAGAACCAACAGATCCAGAAGAGGGGGAGCGCCTTTTTCATTCATAGATGTGGGTGAAGGGGACCCCGCTACA
>ML777911.1:30742-49200 GCA_009831015.1 Picea engelmannii | reverse complement strand
AGACAAGCAGTTCACCAAGATGCAGATTCAACAAATGCTTTTCCCTCTCCCCTGGGAACTCAACGCAATGGAGACCATTGCTTCCTAAGGAGGGAGGATTGATCCAGGTGGATATCGGGGGCCACCCACCTTTTCCAAATGGCCCAAAACAGTTTTCTAGTCATTTTGGCAATTTACTATTTTTAGCAGGTTTTCACTTCCGGGGCCATTTTGAGGGCCTAAATGAAGTTTTTTCAATATCAAGGTTTTAAATCATATCCAAAGGCATAATTTATCCCCCAAAATTAATCTCCTCGACGATACCTTTCCAACGAGCTATCACACGCCTAAAACGGAGATCGTATGCAAAAGTTACGACCTCGGGAAGTTGATGCACCAACTTACCCAAACGGGGCCCACATGAATTTTGGCGCTTCATATCCTAGGGTTAGGTTTTTGGATGTATAGGACTTTTGGCATTCCCGATTATTGTAAAAAGGCCTCCAGAGCCTCATTGTAACCATCTTCTTGCGAATGCGAGTAGCCGTCACATCTCTTCTCAGAGATAAGCTACCATCATTCTAGCGAGTCTTTCACTCTGTATTTTTACAGTCTCTGTACATTTCTTTTATTAATAGAAATCATGTATTACTGTATCTCTGTGTTTATGGTTGCATCTCTGATATATTTCTGTTATATTACTGGATATACGCGATATCTCTGTACATTTCTTTATTATATCTCCGCTCTCATTTTGTGCCGAAAATAATCCGGATCAAAACTCCACATCCATAAAGAATAACAGGTGTAACAAGAGTCTCAAAGAGGAGTTTCTTCTTATCCAAACTCCAAACATCAACTGATTTACAATTGTTTTCAAGCCCATAATAATCTTTCCATCCCCTAATAATCCTTTTCCCAATGCTATAATTCCAACTGAGCTTGTGGTGAATATCAATTCCAAGATATCTGTATGAATTCACTTCCTCCAAGTTGTTGTTGTCATATACAAAGGTATCATAAGAGATCTTATTGTATTTAATAATCATGACCTTAGTCTTATCATTATTAACAGTCATACCCATATTGGAGCAGAAATCCTTGAGGATTCTTAGTTGGTTTTCAAGATCATGGGGACTCCTTGCCATAAGAACGATATCATCGACATAAAGAAGAAGATTGATGACTATACCAGTGAGAGTAGGGCTGGCACAACCTACTTTTTCCAAGCATTCTTCTAACATATCAATGCATATGCCAAAAAGGGTAGTGGACAATCTTGTTTGACTCTAATATTGCAGTTAATCTCTTTTGAACAGACCTCAGTGTTTTTAAACGTAGCAATAATGTTCTCATACATCCTTATTGCAGCAGCCCTCAACTCGAAAGACACTTTTATCTCTTTCAATCTATTCCAAAGGTTTTTCCTAGGAACCATGTCAAAATCTTTTCTAAACTCAACAAAACAACAAAAAAGATTGGTTTTAGTATTGTGGAACTCCTCGACAATGATCCTAAAGGTAACAAGATGGTCCACAGTTGAATGATATCTCCTAAACTTTGTCTAGCCTTTAGCTCTTTTACCGTGAATTTCTAGCCAAATCCTAATCTTCTTTTCCAAAATAATTCAATAAAGCTTGAATAAAATTGGGCTAATCATAATGGTCCTATAATTAGAGGGACTGTTTCTATCCCCATTTTAAAAATAGGAACAATGAGGTTTTGCATCCAAGGTTTAGGGAAGGCCATCTTGACTACTAAATTGAAGAGCTTGTGTATGTGGGGGATAAGGATTGGCCCTCCGATTTTAAACATTTCATTGTGGTAGCCTTCAATGTCCTTAGCTTTCCCATTTGTGAGTTGCTTAACCCCGAAATCTATGTCATCTAAAGAAAATAACTTCTTCCTTTGTAGGGACAATAGGAATGGTGTCCATGGCATTAGGGAACTCGTAAAGACTTTTAAGGTAGGAATTCCAGTCCGTTAAGGGAATCCTATTATTTTATTTAGTATTGCATTTTAGAATTTGGCTACAAAATCATACTTTCAACTTGATGAATTCATATATATATATATATTTTTTCCTAGTACAATTACATTCTAATTCAATGTATTTCATTATGTCATCATATTTCCTTTTTTTTCTTACTCTTGTTTATTGTTTTTAACAATTTCAAATTGAGAAAATAAATATATATTTATTTTGAAATAAAATTAATTATATATATATTATTATTGAGAAAAAAATTTCTATTCATGACAGAATATAGATATTACATATTTTTGGAAAGAGACTATTTTGATGCTTACATTCTTCCCTTATCTTTACTTCTTTTTGAAAACTTATAAGACTATAAAAAAATCATTCCACTACCTACCCAAAAAATATCTGTATTCCTATACATAAAGTTATGCATCTTTTTGTTACATTACAAATCTTAAAGTTCAAATATACATTTCACTTGGAGCTTAGACAATGCTCCTTTTCCACCACCAAAACCAACACATTTACGCTTAGAGCCGGAACTATGTTTCTTCTGTCTCTTCATTGTCAAGGAATTCATAGAATCCCAACACGCCAAATAGAAGGGACAAAGAGCCTTTGGACAACGAGTCGGATTTCTCATAAGATTGAATTGGTTCATGATGACGATGATTAATGTCCACAAAGATCGAATTGGTTTATCGGATCTTAAGAGGGTAAGTGATTACATGTGATTCTTTAGAATTTTGTTTCTATGCTTGAAAAGCATTAAGAGAAGATTTCCAAGATCACCATACTTTTGTTGAGTTAAGAGGTTAGGGAGGTTGCTAGTGTGATAAATATTTTGAAAATGAAATCTAATATGGGTATAGGCTGGACAATCTAAGAGAAAGAGCTTTTCATCTTCAACCTTCTTAGTGTCACAAAGGTGACACACTCTTTCATCCCATGGCGTTTTAGGAATTAACCAACACCCAGTTTCACTATGGAGCTCGTGAGAATTTGTTCTTATCTTAGCAATGCTTAGTTTTTTCTTTACACTTGGCAAAACAAATCGATAGTTTTAATCTTCTAGATTAGGGTTGATTACATATTTATAATACCTTAATTTTCTTTTTTCCTCTAACTCTTTATCATACCACAATTTTTCCTTAAATTTTGATTTGACATATTTTTTAATAGTATCTTTATTCTGCAAAATGGTTTCTTCCATGATTCCCCAATAGTTTAGCCAAGACCATGCGTCTTTATGCCATCATCGCTTGAGTCGATGGTGGTTATGACTTGATTTTGAAGCAATTTTAGGTAGCCTCTTATCTTCCATCTTGTTTAATTTGTTCTTATACATTAGGTATCTAGTCATAGCCATGCTCTCAATGGGGGAGAGGCTTGTTTCTAAGAGGAGGATGGGATAGGGCGTATTTCCTCTAATTTTGAGATTATAGGTTATAAAAAATTTTCGTATTTACTCTATCTTTCTCCTCAATTCACGAGAGATACTACAACCCCAAACTTCACATCCATTAAGAATAACAGATGTAACAAGAGTCTCAAAGAGGAGTTTCTTCTTATCCCAACTCCAAAGATCAACTGATTTACAATTGTTTTCAAGCCCATAATAATCTTTCCATCCCCCAATAATATTTTTCTCAATGCTATAATTCCAATTGATCTTGTGGTGAATATCAATTCCAAGATATTTGTATGAAGTCACTTCCTCCAAGTTGTTGTTGTCATATACAAAGGTATCATAAGAGATCTTATTGTATTTAATAATCATGACCTTAGTCTTATCATTATTAACAGTCATACCCATATTGGAGCAAAAATCCTTGAGGATTCTTAGTTGGTTTTCAAGATCACGGGAACTCCTTGCCATAAGAACAATATCATCGGCATAAACAAGAAGATTGATGACTATACCAGTGAGAGTAGGGCTGACACTACCTACTTTTTCCAAGCATTCTTCTAACTTATGAATGTATATGCCAAAAAGGGTAGGGGACAACCTTGTTTGACTCTAATATTGCAGTTAATCTCTTTTGAGCAGACCTCAGTGTTTTTAAAGTTAGCAATAATGTTCTCATACATCCTTATTTCAGCAGCCCTCAACTCGAGAGGCACTTTTATCTCTTTCAATCTATTCCAAAGGTTTTTCCTGGGAACCATGTCAAAATCTTTTCTAAAGTCAACAAAACAAAAAAAAAGATTGGTTTTAGTATTGTGGAAATCCTCGAAAATGATCCTAAAGGTAACAAGATGTTCAACAGTTGAATGATATCTCCTAAACCTGGTCTAGCCTTTAGCTCTTTTACCATGAATTTCTAGCCAAATGTTAATCTTATTTTCCAAAATAATTCCATAAAGCTTGGATAAAATTGAATTAATCATAATGGTCCTATAATTAGAGGGAATGTTGCTTAGGGCCGGAACTATGTTGCTTCGGTCTCTTCAATGTCAATGAATTCATAGAGTCCCAACACACAAAATAGAAGGGACAAAGTGTCTTTGGACAACGAGTCAGATTTCTCGTAAGATCGAATTGGTTCATGATGATGATTATTAATGTCCACTAAGATCGAATTGGTTTATCGAATCTTAAGAGGGTAAGTGATTACTTGTGATTCTTTAGAATTTTGTTTCTATGCTTGAAAAGCATTAAGAGAAGCTTTCCAAGATCACCCTACTTTTGTTGAGTTAAGAGGTTAGGGAGGTTGGCAGTGTGATAAATATTTTGAAAATGAAATCTAATATGGGTATAGGCTGGACAATCTAAGAGAAAGTGTTTTTCATCTTCAACCTGTTCAAATTACTAAAACAACTGAGCCAGGGGGGGTGGGTGGGTGAATCAGTTGTCATTGAGCTTAAACAATCTTAACACTTAAAACATTATTAATCTTTCTTCAAGTGATCATCAACAATATACAACATATGGACAGTAAAAGTAAAGAGCATCAGTCACACATAAGGTATACACAGAGACAGATTTTCATGAGGAAACCCATAAAGGGAGAAAACCTCTTCTTCTTCGAAATGATGGGTAGTATTTTAAGTTCTGTACATCATCTATAATTGAGCACCAACTCTCTGGTTTCTCTAGCACCCACTAGAAGGAAGCACCAACTCCCTTAATGTTCCAGCACCAACTGAATGGAAACACCAACTTCCATTTACACAGGCTCCAACCTGTATAACAGAGAACACTTGTTCTCCCTTGCACCACCCTGCCACCCTGGTTTCTCTGGCTGCAACCAGATGGAAGCTACAACTTCCTGTGTTCAAGATTTCACTTGAACTTTTGAGGACAATAATTCTCTCGATCACCACCCAACCTCCATAGAACATAAATGAACAAATAAACGTTCAACTACTCAGATAAATCAATTCTTACCAATCTTTCTTTGCTCTGTAAATCTGGTTATATTCTTCCTATTTTGCAATTCATTTCTTCCTCTGTCTGTTCAGCAGGTCTACTCTGCATCAACTTCTTCTTTCATTCTGCTCAGCTTCAAGTTTTCTTCATCATCAATTAATCTTCCCTAAGTTTCATCTCACACTGTGCATCTTCTCCATCTCACTCTACACACCCTGATTTTCCCTTTCTTACAGTTTTATTCCTTTCTCATGCAGAATGACCCATCTCACGCTGTCTTTCTTTTATACACACTCACGGCGGTTCAACTTCCCATCTCCTTAGGCAAAAGGAAGACAACTGTCTCTGCAACTGAAACGCCAACTAATCGGCAATCATGAGTCCGTTTCACTAATAGATTTGAAACTGAGGAGTTAATTGTGAGAGAGAACAGTAACCCTCCGATCAACACTTGATCTGACGGTTCAGATCATTCCAGGATTTCGCATATCGCGATTTTGACATTCCTGATGTTCAATGTTCTTGTCACTTACAAATCCTGATCTACGAAAATCCGTAAAGAAGTTGGATCAACGGTCCAGATTACATCTTGATCTGATGGTTCAGATTCAGTCGAGATTTCACACATCGTGATTTTGACACTCTTGACGTTCAGTGTTTTTGTCACTTAAAATTCCCGATCCACGAAACTCCGTAATGGAGTCGTATCAACAGTCCATATCCCATCTTGATCTGATGGTTGCAATTACGTCGCGATTTCACATATCGCGATATTGGGATTCTTGATGTTAATATTATTTGACATCTCCAACACTTGATCCTTGAAACCCCGAAATGGACTTGGATCAACGTTCCAGATTCAATCTTGATTCAATGGCTGTGATTAAATCGCGATTTCGCATATCGCAATTTCGAAATTCTTGTTGCATTGTTCCTTTTCCCTCTCCATGTTGCGATTCACGAAACTCCGATATGGATTTGGATCAATGGTTCAGATCTGATCTTGATTCAATGGTTGCGATTGAATCGGGAATTCGCATATCGCGATTTCGGCATTCTTGTTGCATTGTTTTCTTGTCTCTCCATGTCATGATTCGCGAAACTCCGATATGGAGTTGGATCAACAGTCCATAATTGATCTTGATTCAACGACTTCGATTAAGTCGCGATTTTGCATATCATGAAATCAAGATTTTTGTGGATGATATTACTTGACATCTCCAACTCTTGATCCTCGAAACTCCGACATGGACTGGAATCAACGATCCAGATTTGATCTTGATTCAACGGCTGCGATTAAGTCGCGATTTTTCATATCATGAAATCAAGATTCCTATGGATGATATTACTTGACATCTCCAACTCTCGATCCCCAAAACTCCGACATGGACTAGAATCAACGGTCCAGATTCAACCTTAATCTGATGGCTGAGATTAAATCGTGATTTCACATATCGCGATTTCAAGAGGTTAGGGAACATCGTTCCTTTGACTCTCCAGTCAACGAACTGACGATCTAACCCCACGTGTCCTACCCATAAATGGATGGTCCTCCTTTCAGAATTTTGTACGCCCACTTCTCCTTGTACTTTAAAGAGTGTGCATGTTCTCCTTGATCCAACAATGGTCGGGTCCTGCAATTGGATCTAACGTCTGAGATCTTTCATCCTCTTCAATGCACTCGTCTTGTCTACATTCAGATCTAACGACCCTCATTCTATCAGGAATTTGAAGGGGATCCAACAAACAGAAATGCTTCTCAAACCTTACGGACCTACCTCTTCAACATTCTCTCATTCAGATCTGACAACCATCGGGAATTCAGGAAGAGATCCAATGAACACTATTGTTGCTCTTCCCCGATTATCACTGCACTGCTGATCATCGCTGTTGTACTCAAGCCATCATTACTACTATACTTTCCATCAATGACAAGTATACACTGACTGTAAAACATGCAACCAATCCTCTATACATTATTCCTGTACTCATGCCATTCGTTGTCTGTTAAATATTTGCCAACACAACCTTCTTAGTGTCCCAAAGGTGACACACTCTTTCATCCCATGGAATTTTAGGAATTGACCAACACCCAGTTTCACTATGGAGCTCATGAGAATTTGTTCTTATCTTAGCAATGCTTAGTTTTTTCTTTACACTTGTCAAAACAAATTGATAATTTTGATCTTCAAGATTAGGGTTGATTACATCTTTATAATACCTTAATTTTATTTTTTCCTCTAACTCTTTATCACACCACAATTTTTCCTTAAATTTTGATTTGACATATTTTTTAATCGTATCTTTATTCTACAAAATGGTTTCTTCCATGATTCCCCAATAGTTTAGCCAAGACCGGGCATCTTTATGCCATCCTCGCTTGAGTCGATGGTGGTTATGACTTGATTTTTAAGCAATTTTAGGTAGCCTCTTATCTTCCATGTTGTTTAACTTGTTCTTATACATTAGGTATCTAGTCATAGCCATGCTCTCAATGGGGGAGAGGCTTGTTTCTAAGAGGAGGATGGGATAGGGCATATTTCCTTTAATTTTGAGATTATAGGTTATAAAATTCTTTTGTATTTTCTCTATCCTTCTCCAGGATTCACGAGAGATACTACAACCCCAGACTTCACATCCATAAAGAATAACAAGTGTAACAAGAGTCTCAAAGAGGAGTATCTTCTTATCCCAACTCTAAAGATCAACTGATTTACAATTGTTTTCAAGCCCATAATAATCTTTCCATCCCCCAATAATCCTTTTCTCAATGCTATAATTCCAATTGAGCTTGTGGTGATTATCATTTCCAAGATATTTGTATGAAGTCACTTCCTCCAAGTTGTTGTTTTCATATACAAAGGTATCATAACATATATTATTGTATTTAATAATCATGACCTTAGTCTTATCATTATTAACAGTCATACCCATATTGGAGCAAAAATCCTTGAGGATTCTTAGTTGGTTTTCAAGATCATGGGGACTCCTTGCCATAAGAACGATATCATCGGCATAAAGAAGAAGATTGATGACTATACCAGTGAGAGTAGGGCTGACACAACCTACTTTTTCCAAGCATTCTTCTAACTTATCAATGTATATGCCAAAAAGGGTAGAGGACAACCTTGTTTGACTTTGATATTGCAGTTAATCTCTTTTGAACAGACCTCAGTGTTTTTAAACTTAGCAATAGCATTCTCATACATCCTTATTGTAGCAGCCCTCAACTCGAGAGGCACTTTTATCTCTTTCAATCTATTCCAAAGGTTTTTCCTATGAACCATGTCAAAAGCTTTTCTAAAGTCAACAAAACAAAAAAAAGACTGGTTTTAGTATTGTGGAACTCCTCGAAAATGATCATAAAGGTAACAAGATGGTCCATAGTTGAATGATATCTCCTAAACCCAGTCTATCCTTTACCTCTTTTACCGTGAATTTCTAGCCAAATGCTAATCTTCTTTTCCAAAATAATTCCATAAAGCTTGGCTAAAATTTGGCTAATCATAATGGTCCTATAATTAGAGGGAATGTTTCTATCCCCATTTTCAAATATAGGAACAATGAGGCTTTTCATCCAAGGTTTAGGGAAGCCCTGCTTGACTACTAAATTGAAGAGCTTGTGTATGTGGGGGATAAGGATTGGCCCTCCGATTTTAAAAATTTCATCTTGGTAGCCTTCAATGTCCTTAGCTTTCCCATTTGCGAGCTGCTTAACCCCAAAATCTATGTCATATAAAGAAAAAAACTTCTTCCTTTGTAGGGACAATAGGAATGGTGTCCATGGAATTAGGGAACTTGTAAAGACTTTTAAGGTAGGAATTCCAGTCCGTTAAGGGAATCCTATTATTTTCTTTAGTATTGCATTTTAGAATTTGGCTCGAAAATCATATTTTCAACTTGATGAATTCATATATTTATTGTTCTTTCCTAGTACAATTACATGTTAATTCAATATATTTCATTATGTCATCATATTTCCTTTTTTTTCTTACTCTTGTTTATTGTTTTTAATAATTTCAAATTGAAAAAATAAATATATATTTATTTTGAAATAAAATTAATTATATATATATATATATATATATATATATATATATATATATATATATATATATATATATATATATATATATATATATATATATATATATATATTATTGAAAAAAAGTTTTATATTCATGACAAAATATACATATTACATATTTTCGGAAAGAGTCTATTTTGATGCTTACATTCTTCCCTTATCTTTACTTCTTTTTGAAAACTTATAAGACTATACAAAAATCATTCCACTACCTACCCAAAAAATATATGTATTCCTATACATAAAGTTATGCATGTTGTTGTTACATTACAAATCTTAAAGTTGAAATATACTTTTCACTTGGAGCTTAGAGAAAGCTCATTTTCCACCACCAAAACCAACACATTTACGCTTAGAGCCGGAACTATGTTGCTTCGGTCTCTTCATTGTCAAAGAATTCATAGAATCCCAACACGCCAAATAGAAGGGACAAAGCGTCTTTGGACAACGAGTCAGATTTCTCATTGAGCTCTCTAAAAATGTGGCTAAAAGATAACCATTCAAAGTATTTCATAGAAAAATTAGTGTCTCACAATAGTGGTTCTAACCTAACATTAGATATTGTCTCTTTTTGGTTGGCCTAGTCAATAACAATCTTGGAGTCGCCCATAATATTAAGCTTCTTGAGGCCTTTAGAAGAAGTGATTTTCAAGAGAGTTCGAAGGGAACTGAACTCATCTTTGTTGTTTGACCCCCTCCTTAGAGCATAATGAACATGGATGTTACAATGATTATGTTTTATGAAGAGAACCACTCCAACCCCACAAATTGGAGGGTTCCTGTAACACACCCACGACGGGGCATAAAAAAATTTCTCTTTTCTTAAAGGAAAGAATCTCCATTCATGGTTTCTAATTTGGAAAGTCAGGGAACCAGCCTGACCTCCTGGTCAAGGATCTCTGATTCTGAATCCAAACAACTCTCAGAGACCTTGATGGTCTCGTTCTATAATTAAACACAGAACCTTTCGGCTTCTTGGTGTAGGTTTAAGGGCACCCGCGACCTTGCCTTTCACTCCCCTATGAAATCTCAGAGTATTGGGCGTTAGATACTTTTCTGGATAAGCCCCCTCTTGATGTGACCTTGGGCGATAAAATTATGGGACTGCGTGATTGAGGACACGGCCAAAGGTGGTTTGAATCAAACTGCTTTTTGGCCTGCAATTCTCCTCTACCCTCCACATGTCCTCTTTTCAAATCCACAGTTTGAATTGCGGTCCGCCCTCAACTTTTTAACATTCGTCAACCTCCTATCCACAAAATTCTATGGGATCGTCAATATCCCGATATTGATGGTACTTAAAAAACTAGTGGCTCATATCTGCCCCTCCTAGACCTATGGATCAGATATGACCTCTTGCAAAATCAATGGACAAGATCTCCTTCGTGATTTCAGGCTTCGGGAGTTTGAACTCTCAAAACCCTGCTCTCTTCCATACTTCAATCTTCTGAGTCGACGATCTATGGACATCTGTCCTCCTTATCAACGACCATACCTTTACCTCAGATGGTTGAACTTTCAACTGGTTCAACGGTCCTGCCTTTACTTCGGGTGGTTGACCTTTCAACTTGATCAATGATCCTGTGGCCCTCTTCTCGATCAACAGTCAAGATCTCCTTCGAGTTTTGGACTTCTAAGATCTGAAACCTCAAACTTCACCCTTTTTCCCTAAGGATTTTATATGAAGGTTATAATCCACTGAGGTGTGTCCTCTTGATATGACAATCGAGGATTACTTCGGTTCTTTACCGAGAGTCCATAGATTTGATCAACGTCTCCCTTAGATCAGACGGCTACAGATTACTTCAGATATTTATCCAGAGTTCTCAGATTTTCTCCATGTCTCCCTTGGATCTGACAACTCAGATCCACTTCAGGTGATCTAATGCTTGATATTCACTTCGGACGATCTAATGACTCAGCTTCACTTTGGTTGATCGGATGATTGAGATTTACTTCATATTTCTGGAAGTTTAGACTTCAGAATTCTCAACTCTCAAACCTTGACTTCTCCTGAATAAACAATATCTGACGGCTTAGATTCACCTTGGTGATTCAACACTTGATATTTACTTCAGGTGGTCTGATGACTCAGATATGCTTCAGTTGATCGAACGATTGGGATTCACTTTGGATTTCCGGGACTTCGGACTTCACGAATCTCAAATATCAACTGAGAAACTCTCGAATGGATTTCCTGAAGCTACTGATCTGACGGCTCAGATTCACTTTGGAAATCCGACGCTTGAGTTTTACTTTGGGTCTTCACTCGGAATCCACCGATTCATGCCACCTGTCCTCTGGATCTGATGGTTCATATCTACTTCAGATGATTCGACGGTCAACGTTTACTTCTGATCTTTACCCAGAATCCACAGATTCACACCACCTGTCCTTTGGATCTAACGGTCCAGATCTCTTCGAATCTTCAGTGCTTTGGCACTTCGGCGCTTTGTCCCATCGGCACTTCGATGTTTTGGCCCTTCATCGCTTTAGGCTTCAGGAGTTTCAACTCTCAATCTGAAACTCTCGAAGTTATTTCTCCAAAGTCTACGATCTGTCATCATGTGTCCCTCTAGATATGATGGTTCATATCTCCTTTGGCTCTCTTGGACTCGAGAACCTCAAATATCAAAATTTACTTTCACCTGAGCACAACGGATCTCCACCACGTGTCCCTTTCGATCCAACGGTTGAGATTTACTTCTGGGCTCTAGCTCTCCGGGGTTTGGGAGTTTCAACTCTCAATCGAAAACTCTCAAAGTGATTTCTCCGGAGTTACTGATCTATTGACGTGTGTCCTATGGTGATAAATGGCCAGGAATTACTCCTCCTATTTTTCCTCCTCCTTGTCCACAATCCTCTGAAGTTGTGGATCTTACACCACCTATCCTCCTTGACAATGGATGGTCCCAATTTACTTCGGGACTTCGGGAATTTGACAAGTCCACTCTCCTACACACACAAGGGTTAAGTCTCATGCATTTACTTCTAGATCCAATGGTTACTGGTCCTTCACGCTCAGATCCAATAGATGGGATCTGTTCCTCTCCTCTACGCTTCCTTTATTCACTGGACACTGATCTAATGGTCCAAGATCCTCTCCAGAACTGATCTAATGGTTGTTTTCGCTCCTCCTCCTGAGCTTTTGACTTCCTCTATCTTAGAGGATTTTCTAAGTATTCAAAGGCCTCGACCTTTGTTCCTCCTACGAGTCCGTCTCTTAGACCTCGTCTGCACTTCTGAAAAGTGCTTATATCTTATGACCTTTGGGACTTGGAATAAATACTACTCTTGTTCCCTCTTAGCACTATCTCTTATGATCTTCAACTACTTGAACCTTGAAGTTCTATGTCCCTTCTATTCCTCAAAGGGATATATGTGCCCTCCTGGCAAATTTCACTCAAGCACTCCTTACTGAGCTGTAGAGTGTTTGGTAACTTTGTGAGTGTCTCCTAAGTGTTTTGTAACTTCGCCTTCATGGTTTTGGTCACTCCAACATGCAACTCTCCCAAAGCACAGACTCCGAATATCATAGATCGGACGGTCGAGAAGGATCCTGACAAATCCAGAGATCCACAATCCAGATTAACTTTGGGACTTCGATGATTTTTAATTACCTTACGACGAACTTGTGAAGTATGAAGGACTCAAGGGGTTAACTCCAGCACTCCTTTCTATATCCAACTGTCACAATGGACCTTGGCTCTTTTTGAATAGTTTCTCGTTCGTTCGTCATCCAAAAAAGGATCCTTCCCTTTCAATACTTCAATATCATTATTCTTCCTGATATTGGATGGCTCTAAAAGGCTTAAGTGCCTTGTGCTCTTTCTCTAGAACGTAACACTTGGAAGAATCCTTCTGCACACCCATTACATTCATTCCTCACCTCTAGAACTTAAGTGGTTCTAAGTCTCTATTTTCCTCACAAAGAGCCTGTGCATACATTCACTATCTCTCCTGAGCTTTAACAGAATCCATCCTCCAAGGGACTCAGAACAACTAGGAGGGTCGGCATGCGTACAATAAACTATTCCCAAGGTCAACGAACTCACAGTTCGTGGCTCTAGCTTAATCCCCCACAAGACACAAGCATTTATGAGTATAAAACATATCCCATCCATATAATTTCCTTCTTGCCTAATTATACAATCAAGCAAACACCAAAACGGGATATAGTATAAATCATTAAGAAAACATATCTATCCCTACAACATTCATAGGATATCCAATTTTAATTCACAGTACCACTTAAATACACAAGATATGTGATTACTTATCTATTACATGTGGTAGCCAACTAACTAACTGTGGGTGTTCATCCTTCCACCCGACCATAGGCTCGGAGGCATTCATTCTTAGCACTCTGGCCACCCCTGTTCCAAGCCATGATATCACCAGGGAACTCTTTCAGTTTTCAAGGACTCTTTCTCTGTTTCAGCTTCTGCTCGGGTTCTTTTCTCTGCAAACTTTCAGAGATTTTCCTTCTCTGTTATGGTCTCAATGAGGTTTATCAGATGCTCACTCAACATCAAGCTTGTGGCCTTCTTTTCATTATCCACTGGAGAGCTCTGTGCATTCTCCTTATCGATTTGTATATCTTTCTTCCAAGATGGTTCTCGACCCATCTTGTTCCTTCTGTCAGAAGGGAGCTCTGTTCATCTTGATCTTCCATACTCAGTGGTATTTCGGGCTGACATTCTGTAGTTTTGGCCATGCTTCCATTTATGGGAGTGGTTGATAATTCAACCACTAGTCCTTTATTCATTAACTGATTTCTCTCCTTGGGATCCAAAGGAGGTTTATTATCCTCATCAAGGGAATTTGGGGTTATTTGATATAATGACCCTCCTTTATAGTTTTCACATTCTTTCCTCTAGTGATATCATGTCCAGTACTTTCAAGGCTTCACCCCCACAGTCAGTTATTAGCAACTCAAACAATAATACATTTACACTATCCACATGCCTTAGCATGGTAATCCTATTTTATGATTAATTACAAGTTGGGGGAAACATGGGTGTTACAATTCCCTCCCCTTAAAGTAAAATCGTCCTCGGTGTTCTTTCTCAAGACACCTGTCATGCCTTTCTCATTTAGCTATTTCAAAAATATTGATTCTTCTTCCTCGGTCGAGTCCTTTTTCAAACCTTTAATATTGGTCACCTAATTTCAATAATTCTTGGACAACAAGCACATTAATCATATTCTTATGTGAAAACATTGCATAAAAAAAAAATCTAGGAAAATTTCATAATCTTAGCACAATAATTATCTGCGCAGTTTGTGGATTTCTATCCACATGGTTGTTTTGTTATCCAGGCTCATTGTTTTTCCTTGAAATACCCACTGGGTGCATGATCCCAATTCAATATTTTACAAGAACTATCATGGTTTCATCTTCCTTGTGGTCACTCACCCTCCAGGCCTAGGCTCAGGCATCCCCTTCTCTGTTATATAGTCCCTCGGGTGATCCATCTTTCCTTGCCAAGGTTTTCTCTCACAGGAAGAAATACCCATCGTGTGCATAATCTCGATCAATAGTTTACAAGAACTATTAAGGTCTCCTCTTCCTTACAGTCACTCACACTCCATGCCTAGGCTCAAGCATCCCCTTCTCTGCTATATAGTCCCTCGGGTGATCCATCTTTCCTTACCAAGGTTTTCTCGCATAGAAAGAATTCCAAAGACTCTGTCGAGTCTTACAGTCGAGGGGTCCCTCAGAATTGCTATGCTAAAGAGTCCCTCCATCTTATGTTACCTCAACACAATATATTATAGGTGATCATGGCTTACCATGGGGTTCTCATGGCTCAACAATGGCCATTTTTCATGCTTTTACAGCTTGACAACCTTTCGGCTTAGCTAAAGTTAGGGATGAAGGTTACTCTCCTTCTCCCAACTCAATCATAGATAGGGAAAAAGGTTACTCTCCTTCTCCCAAGTCAGTATTTATTTGATGCGATTGGATTATACTCTTTCTCACCCATATCAAAGGCATATAAAAATTCACGAAACATCATCATAAATTTTAAATTCAAAATTTTCTTGTAAATCTATGGCCCACAGATATCCAAATTCCAAATTTGTTTTCCATATTTGTTTCGCACAGGAAACATATTCATGATTATGGGACTTTACTTCCCATAGCAGTTTTGATCAACAGAAAATTGGTCTTCCTTATGTCTTACAATGCTGCCATATTCAAGACTCCTTTGCTTCCTACACTTTCAACTTCAATCAACCAAACAAATTGTTAGTTTACATGCACGTACATTTTATTGCACCTTTATAACATCATCACAAACAATTTCAGAATTGTGCATACTAACAATCAAATTTCACTTTCTCAAAAAGGAAATACCATTCCTTGCAGTTTGGCTCAGTAGGCAATTGGTCTTCCTTATGGGCTTACAACACTGCCATATCCAAGACCCATTTCCTCCTGCAATTTCAACATTCCTTAGCCAAACAAATTTTTAGTTTTCATGTACATTTAATTTTCAAAATCAAGCATACTAACAGTTGGTATAACCCTAATTTGCACTAGACATGCATACCTGGCATCAGCCCACCTCACTTGCCATTTTTTGTCAAGCCACCATTGAATAGATCTTCTAAAAAACACCCTTTGGAATTTGTGCATGCCCTGTACCATTGTTGCCCGCATGTATATGCTAGATGACCCATTACAGCCCGCATGCATACGCCAACTGACCCATTACAACCCGCATATACTCACAAAAGCACAAAAAATTAGAAAGTTGCAGACAGAATACAGATTTCTGGGTAAATTGCCTAAACCGTTTGACCACCGATAGACGGTCATTCAACCAGATAACTACCGTCTTTTAGCCTATAAAAGGAGAGGCAGGGGTCCCATCCAAAAGGAGAAAATAATAGCAAAGAAACTCTGCCCATTTTTGTATTCCCCTTGCTCCAAGATTCTGCAACCATTTTGCGATTTCACTGAAGAGGAGAAGCATGTGTGTTAGCAATTGGTGCATAGTTGAAGAGGATGCTAGGACAAAATTCATGGAGCAGTGGCTGATTTCACCATTGTAAGTTACTTTTTTGAAGTTAATAGAAAGAAGTACTTTTCCCGTCCCGCCATATGAGGTGTTTAACATTCAGTTTTGATTATATTTTATTAAAACCTCTAACCCACTAATTTATATATGAGATGCATGTTCATATTTCTTTGTTTGTTTTTTTATGAATGCAGGTTAGATTTGGGAGGAGAATTGCATTCAAGGAGCGATCAAACGCAAAAGGATCGACATCAAACGTGGAATCTAAGGTAGAGTTATTGGATCCTTTCATCCTTGTGTTTCATGCATGAATGTGGGGTTTATGTTGGGATAATAGAAAAAGTAGGAGGCTTTCATAGGTCATTTTCTCCATGCATTACCAAACCCTTAATGCTAGTTCGTAGGGGGATTTCCCACTCACATCAACAATCCAAGTCATTTTCATCTATTCAAGGATACCAAGCAAAAAGGATACATCATCCCTTACCTATGCATCATTTCAGCCTACCAAATTTTTCAGAATGTAATTCAGATATCAATTGACCTTAATGAATGTGCCAATGTTCGTGGCCACTCTCATACCCAATGCACCTTTGCATTGATTTTAAGTTTCCCACACTTTACAACAAGTAATTTTTCATGGTGCGTTGGAGCTTAGCCAATCTTTTCACCATATGGTTTATTCATTCCCATTCATTGTTGTAGCAAGACTATGCTTCTGGCTATAGGATGATCATGATTCCAATTCAGGACATATGAAACTACAAGTTTCACATGAATGCCTTTAAGCATTCCTCCTTCATTAATAACTTGGGTGCCAACACTCATGGCCACCCAAATTTGGTTTTCTCTAACACCTATAAAATGTAAGTAGAAATGTTGTAAGGTCCTCCTTCCTCAATGGAAATCCATTGTCTATCCTTTATGCAAACATGCATTTCCTGGAAGAAATTCCATGCAACGTGCTATCTATGAGCACTTTTGTTTCCAATTGTTCCTTGATTGGTCCATCTATTCATGACATATCAGTTCATGAATTCTTCCTAGGATTACAATCAGTCTTTACTACCAGAGGTTCACACCTCCATGATTCAGGTTCTCCTTCCTGATTCATACCCTACTTGGGTATCCAAGGCATACAACTTCCTTTCAACGTCTCATACATAACATTAAGATTGTCAAATACTTCAGAAGGGATTCTTACCCAATCCCTTCATATCTTGTGCCACATAGGCATGAACATTTTTATACATGTTTTGGCTGTTAGCACCCCCTCTAATATTATTCCAACAGTGGTGATCCATGGGGACTTTTAAAGTCCCTTCAACAATATTTCAACAAGAACCTTCTCATAGTAATCCTCTGATTGAGGTTGTTCATTATTGGCAACTGTCTTTCTCAACGGTTCCAATCTATTTCTTTCTACACATGACATACATCATAACCACATTAGTTATCATGTAAATTAAAAATGCAAGCACCATAGAATTCAAATTACTAAAACATTTTCAGACATGTCCTAGCATATATGTATGCACTTCATCACATTATCCTTAATGTTTTCATGAGTGCAATAGAACAATTCTCAATCGTTTCTACAGTAATACAACCATCATCACTATGGTGTCAAAAAATTTACTTTCATCAGCATACTAGCTTTCTCATCCCAGAGAAAAACATAATACACATCAAGAAAAGAATTGAGGGCTCTCCCCTTCTTCAAATTCTTTCTACATTGCTAGGGACTTTTCAGCCCAACTGAGTTATTTCTAAGGCCTCACTGTATTTTCTCTGCTTTTTCAATTTACTCCCTGTTGGGATTTTCCTGCTCTTTTCCTTGAGTAGCCTTGGTTAGGCCTCGCCCTAACCTTTTTGGAATACAACAACATTCTTTAATAGAAAACCTTTTTGTTCATAATGGGTCACGAACCTGTGTGTCATGCACATTACCATTCGGTTATCAGAATGGTCAATATTCATTTATTAGTCTTCTATTCCTTATAT
>ML777911.1:9668-30734 GCA_009831015.1 Picea engelmannii | reverse complement strand
TGTATATATATATATATATATATATATATATATATATATAAGCTTGTGGCTCACTGCTTAATTCTCAGCAGTCATTAAGGTTGTGACTTTGTTTTCCCGACAGAGTCTTCACATAGTTTCTCCATGGGGAACTTCTTCAGCATGCAACTTCCTTATTGCATATCCATCACTATTTGTGATGGCCTCAAGCTTGAGTTAGCCTCAGAAGTTTACCAAATATCCCATAAGGAATATAAACATGCATCTTTGTCATGTACCCAAATTATGTATCCATACATATTCTGGTTTTGTTAAATTACATCCATGATGTACTTAACCATATTCATAATCCTAAACCTATCTGTAGTGTTCATAGGTATGTTTCACAGCCCACCTACATCTCTACCTTTAAGATCAGTCAACTTAGGATTGTTCACAATTCTTCTCATGTGATTCTCAAAGGAATAATTATTTGCCTCTTATTATGACAACAGAGCATCTTTTCTCATTTACCCTTTTTATCTAATTATATTAGTATTTCCTGAGGAAAGGGAATAAATTTCCCTTTAGGCTATTATTTGAAACATAACTTTCATGACTCTTCGGAATGGAGTCAGCCATGCATCCATAGTATTCATTTATTCTAGACAAGAGCAATTTTTTCTTTATATTTCACTCATCAGGGAAACGATATTGTATCTATAGCTATACTCTTACATCATACATGTGCATCACTTTCACGTTCAATATCGTTCATACCTAACTGGTATTAATATCAGGATTCATATTAGGAAGCTCCACAATGCATTAAACCTATGTACTCAAGCATAATTAAACACACATAAGTATTCATCTTGCTAGCTTATTGCTTGCACTTTTTCCATGTCATTCACAAACATGAACATATCAAGATTCTATATCCTTTTCCCAAGTATATTCTAATCCTCCTTATGATCTTGTATACACATTCGTGTATAAGTAGGTCATCTCTTGTACCTTTTTATATCATGCATTCACTTGATAGTTTAGTTTCATCATTAGTGTCCTTTAGTTTGAGATTTCAGTCACTTACATGACTAATTTCACAGTCATATCTCATATTGATGTTTCCTTCTCTCATGACAATAACCAATCAAGGTCACTTTCCTTTTTATGAAACAAAGTCTAGCAAGAAAACCTTCTTGCCTCAGTGTCCATAGGGTTTTACCCATTTAACTTTTCTCTGGTCATGAGGAGTTATATACTTCAATTTTAATTTAAAGCAGTAACTATAACTTCCAAGGATCCTACCTGATCCTATCAGATTCCTTTAAGCCCACAAAGCTATTAACCATTATATAATCCACCATCATTAGTGCCTGAAGTTCCAACCGCCCATGCTTAAAAGTAGTGTTACAAACACTAGGTCATCTGTCCTTCGGGCTTCAACTGCCCTTGATAGAGCCCTGCCACCTTCAACTATCCACATTCAAGTATTATTATAAATGTTAATTAGCATATCCCTACTCCAGTAAAAGTAGTTATCACTTAGACAAAGGGCTAAAGAAATTCTTCTGTTGAAATTAAACAAGAACTCCCAAAATCACAGGTTCAATCTACAATCCTTCTCCTCAAGGAGTAAATGCAGATAAAAATACCTCCTTATGTGACTCATACATGAGCCAAAGAAGGCCAAGTGTTGTAACCATGCTCTGATACCAATTTGTAACACACCCATGACGGGGCATAAAACTTTTCACTTTTCTTAAAGGAAAGAATCTTCATTCATGGTTTATAATTTGGAAAGTCGGGGAACTGGTCTGACCTCCTGGTCAAGGATCTCAATTCTGAAGCCAAACAACTCTCTAGGACCTTGATAGTCTCATTTTTTAATTAAACACATAACCTTTTGGCTTCTTGGTGTAGGTTTAAGGGCACCCACAACCTTCCCTTTCGCTCCCCTGCAAAATCTCAGAGTACTGGGCGTTAGCTCATTTTCTGGATAAGCCCCCTCTTGATGTGACCTTGGGCCATGACCTTACGAGACCATGTGATTGTGGATGAGGCCAAAGAAGGTTTGAATCAAACTCCTTTTCAGCTCGCAATTCTCCTCAAGCCTCCATGTGTCCTCTTTTCAAATCCATGGTTTGAATTGTGGCTCGCACTCAAATTTTTAACATCTGTGCAAATCCTATCCCCGCAATTCTATGGGATCGTCGATCTCCTGATATTAACAGTACTTCTAAAAATGGCGGTTCATATCTGTCCCTCTCATACCTACAGATCAAATTTGACCTCTTGCAAAATCAACAGATGAGATCTCCTTCGTGATTTTGGGTTTCGGTAGTTTCAAATCTCAAAACCATGCTCTCTTCCATACTTCAATATTCTGATTTGATGATATGTGGACACCTATCCTCCTAATTAACGGCCCTACCTCTACTTCGGATGGTTGAACTTTCAACTGGTTCAACGGTCATGCCTTTACTTCGGGTGGTTGACCTTTCAACAACATCAACGGTCTTGTGGCCCTCTTCTGGATCAACAATCAATATCTCCTTTGGGTTTCAGACTTCTGAGATATCAAACCTCAAACATCACTCTTTTTCCTTATGGATTTTATCCAAAGGTTATAATCCATTGATGTGTGTCCTCTTGATCTGATGATCGAGGATTACTTCGAGTCTTTACCTGGAGTCCATAGATTTTCTCTACATCTCCCTTAGATCGGACGACTATGAATTACTTCGGATATTTATCTAGAGTTCTCAAGTCTTTTCCATGTCTCCCTTAGATCTGATGGCTCAGATCCACTTCGATGCTTGATATTCACTTCAGACGATCTGATGACTGAGCTTCACTTCGGCTAATCGGATAGTTGAGATTTACTTCTAATTTTTGGAAGTTCAGACTTCAGAATTCTCAACTCTCAAACATTGCCTTCTCTTGAATAGATAGTATCTGATAGCTCAAATTCACCTTGGTGATCCAATGCTTGAGATTTACTTCAGGTGGTCTGACGGCTCAGATCTGCTTCGGCTGATCGAACGATTGGGATTCACTTCAGATTTCTGGGAGTTTGGACTTCACAAATCTCAAATCTCAACTAAGAAACTCTCAAATGGATTTCCCAAAGATGTTGATCTGACGGCTCAGATTCAATTGGAAATCTGACGCTTGAGGTTTACTTCGGGTCTTCACCCAGAATCCACCGATTCATGCCACATGTCCTCTAGATCTGACGGTTCAGATCTACTTTGGAAAATCCGACGGTCGACGTTTACTTCGGGCCTTTACTCAGAATCCACATATTCATGCCACCTGTCCTCTAGAACTAACAACCCAGATCTCTTCGATGCTTTGGCACTTTGGCTCTTCGGCACTTTGGCCCTTCGGCACTTCGGTGTTTCGGCGTTTTGGGCTTCGGGTGGTTCAACTCTCAATCTGAAACTCTCGAAGTGATTTCTCTGAAGTCTACACTCTGTCATCATGTGTCCCTCTGGATCTGACGGTTCAGATCTCCTTCAGCTCTTCGGGAATCGGGAACCTCAAATCTCAAACTTTACTTTCACTCGAGCACAATGGATCTCCACCATGTGTTCATTTTGATCCGACGGTTGAGATTTACTTCTAGGCTTCGGGAGTTTCAACTCTCAATCAAAAACTATCAATGTGATTTCTCTAGAGTTATTGATCTCCTGACGCATGTCCCCTGGTGATCAACGACCAAGATTTACTCTGGCTATTTTTCCTCCTCCTTGTCCACAATCCTTTGAAGTTGTGGATCTTATGCCACCTATCCTCCTTGACGATGGACAGTCCCAATTTACTTTGAGAATTCGGGACTTTGAGAAGTCCACTCTCCTGCGCACATAAGGCTTAAGTCTCATGCATTTACTTTTGAATCCAATGGTTACTCGTCCTTCATGCTCAGATCCAATAGATGGGATCCGTTCCTCTCCTATGTGCTTCCTTTGTTCACTAGACATAGATATCATGGTCCAAGCTCCTCTCCACAACCAATATGACGGTTGTTGTCACTCCTCCCTCTAAGCTTTCGACTTCGTCTAGCTTAGAGGATTTTCTAAGTATTCAAAGGCCTTGGCCTTTGTTCCTCCTACGAGTTCGTCTCTTGGACCTCATCTACACTTCTGAAAATATCTTATCTCTTATGAGCTCTGGGACTTGGAAAAAGTCCTACTCTTGTGACCTCTTAGCACTATCTCTTCTGAGCTTCAATAGCTCGGACCTCAAAGGTCTCTGTCCCTTCTATTCCTCAAAGGGAGATATGTGCCCTCCTGGCAACTTTCACTCAAGCACTCCTTACTGAGCTGCAGAGTGTTCGGTAACTTTGTGAGTGTCTCCTAAGTGCTCTGTAACTTTGCCTTCGGGGTTTTGGTCACTCCAACATGTGACTCTCCCGAAGAGTAAACTATGAATCTCATAGATCAGACGGCCAAGAAGGATCCCGACGGATCCAGAGATCCATGGTACAGATTAACTTCAGGACTTTAGGGATTTTTACTTCCCTTACGACGAAATCATAGTTCATCGAACTTGTGAAGACCAGATGACTCAAAGGGTTAACTCCCACACTCCTTTCTGTATCTAACTGTCACAAAATACCTTGACTCTTTCTGAATAGTTTCTCGTTCATTCGTCATTTGAACAAGGAGCCTTCCCTTTTGATACTTCAATATCGCTACTCTTCCTGAGCTTGGTTGGATCTGAAAGGCTTAAGAGCCTTGCACTCTTTCTCTAGAACGTAACACTTAGAAGAATCCTTCCGTGCACCCCTTACGTTAATTCCTTAACTCTAGAAATTAAGTGGTTCTCAGTCTTTGTTTGCCTCACAGAGAGCCTGTGCATACGTTCACTATCTCTCCTGAGATTTAACAAACTTTGTCCTCGAAGGGAATTAGAATGAATAGGAGGTTTGACATGCGTACAAGAAACTATTCCCAAGGTCGACAAACTCACAATTCGTGGATCTAGATTAAGCCCCCACAGGATGCAAGAATTTATGAGTATAAAACATATCCCATCCATATAATTTCCTTCTTGCATAATTATACAATCAAGCAGACACCAAAATGGGATATAGTATAAATCATTAAGCAAACATATCTATCCCTGCAACATTCATGGGATATCCAATTTTAATTCACAATACCACTTAAATACACAAGATATGTGATTACTTATCTATTACAGGTGGTAGCCAACTAACTGACTATGGGTGTTCATCCTTCCACCCAACCATAGGCTCAGATGAATTCATTCTTATCACTCTGTCCACCCTAGTGCCAAGCCATGATATCACCAGGGAACTCTTGTAGTTTTCAAGGACTCTTTCTCTATTTCATCTTCTGCTCGGGTTCTATTCTCTACAAACTTTTAGAGATTTTCCTTCTCTGTTATGGCCTCGACGAGGTTTGTCAGATGCTCACTTAGGATCAAGATCATGGCCTTCTGTTCATTATCCACTGGATAGCTCTGCGCATTCTCCTTATCGATTTGTATATCTTTCTTCCAGGCTGGTTCTCGACCCATCTTGTTCCTTCTGTTCGAAGGGAGCTCCAGTCAGCTTGGTCTGCCATACCCAGTGGTACTTCGGGATAAGATTCTGAAGTTTTGGCCATGCTTCTATTTATGGGAGTGGTTGATAATTCAACCACTGTTCCTTTCTTCATTAACTGATTTCTCTCCTTGGGATCCGAAGGAGGTTTATTATCCCCATCAAGGGAATTTTAGGTTATTTGATATAATGACCCTCCCTTATAGTTTTCAAATTCTTTCCTCTAGTGATATCATGGTCAGTACTTTCAAGGCTTCACCTCGACAATCAATTATTAGCAACTCAAATAATAATATATTTATGTTTTCCACATGTCGTAGCATGGTAATCCTATTTTCTGATTAATTACAAGCTGGGGGAAACAGGGGTGTTAAAGTGACCTTGGGACGCCCCATAAAAGAATCCCCAAGGAATCCCAAATTATATTTCTGGCATAATAAGAATCCTTAGCCCTTTTATCTTAATGTTTATCATGAATTCCTTAGACAGGTTCAAGATAATACCAACTATAGCTTCGGGGAGGAATATACTTGTCCTTAAAAATACTTGAGTTCCAGGCCCACCTAATACTCGATACTAGGAAACTGGGCATTCCTTAAATTAATTTGACTACTCGATCAGATAACTAGTCCTTAAGACTTCCCTCCAAGATGGTTTTCCTCCACTCGAATGAAGGCTTTAGCTCATTTTCAATTATCCTAGCGACCTAAACTACATAAACAAAGTCAAAAAATAATTGAAAGGACGTTTCCTCTTTATTTTCTCACAATACACACCATCTTGGTTCCACCCATCCACATTTGCGACAAACTTCCCATGTTAAGAGTTTATTGGATAAGGATAACCACAATGAAATTTAATTTTTGAGTGGAGCATGGGATTTCCAAATAGTCTGCCACCACCATTTTTTGTCCCCCGAAAAATGAGACTCTATCTAGGATTGATACCCCAATTTGGTGGTGAATTCCGCAAACTTAGGGTTGTTATACCAACAAAACTTATCATACACCTTGTTCTGAAGGATAATGAATTTTAAAACCAATATCCCAATGCATCATTCCTATTCAACCGCATTAGTGTTTTTCATCCCTAAAGATGACAAAGAATGCCAACTCAACCCACCCCTTGCATAAGATTTCATTCTTTAGAATACTTTTAATACATAAGATAATATCATAAAAGTAATATGTTTTTTCATAAATTGAAATTGAAATGTAACAAAAATACTTACACAATTTGAATTAAATAATCAAATAAAAATTAAACTCCACACTAACTAATCAATACACTACTAGTAAAACACCATACTTAATATTTATATAATTAAAGATTAGGCCTAAGAATTATCAACCAATAGCATAATATAACAATTCTTTCCACAATCTCATCACAATCATTTACTTACAATGCATAGTGTGTGCTTACTAACCACAGTTTATAACAAAAATTCCAAGCATAAAAAAATTCATTGTTATGTCACCAAATTTATTTTTTCATTTATAAAACTTCAACATTACAGAAATATGTGGGTGAATGATTTTTTAATATTCCTTGTTCCATGAAGGATTTTGTAGTCCACTTAAAACTCTAATGCAAAAAAATGCTTAAATTCCACCTCCATTTACCTTCATAACCAACATCTGCACTATGTTGAAAACCATCTCAACTTTTAGTACCATTGGTTGGTCAAAATTTTAATTTACATCTTCTCCATTGCATATATATTCTCGTATAAATATGTGTACACAAACAAAATAATTTTTTTCTATAGTTGATGACAATGTCAATGATGCACAATGTATATTGGTTAATCAGAGGATGGATTGGCGTGCCTATGAGCACATATCCAACCATGTTCTATAACCATTTCCCACCAAACATTCATATTAAATGGTAAATTTTACATTTATATCCCACTATTTGTATTAGTTTATTCATAAATTTATGGATTGAATCTCAATGTGAAAAATAAAAGAGAGGTGGTCATGATTGAATGTAGGTACCTAGGACTCGTGATGCACTGAGTATCTTGGTGAAGCCTCTAAAAAGTGCCTATCATATCAAATACTAGGTAGAATTTGATATCGAAAGAAAATGATAAGTTGGGAATCATAGGGGCCAACATAGGACTAATTCAAACATCCCCTACAACATCTATCCCACAAAGGGGGAATGCCCCTCAACATTATGTATGTAATCACACTTGCACTCCATGCCCCTCAACATTATGTATGTAATCACACTTGCACTCCACACTCCACCTTCTCATTGTAATCCTTTCCTCCCAAAATCTTAAGTGATACGTAGTACCCATGATTCCTTTCATTAATCATTGCCATGCATCCATTATCCTTCCCTCCCAAAATCTCAAGTGATACGTAGTATGGAGTACCCATGATTCCTTTCATTAATCATTGCCATGCATCCGTTAATAACCATGGGATTCATCAACCTATACCAAAAATTCCATAGACTTGTATGATAGGGAAAGCAACATGCATAATTATCATACCTAGAGTGAAACATGTGCCCCACTCAATTTCTACAAGCTTGACTTAAGGGAGGGAATTTGAATCATTGGAAAAGGGAATGTTGACTAGTTTTATATGTCAGTGGGTGATTATCATGGAGTGATAGTAACTGACAACCTCCATGAGCTTCTGCAACATGTTGGGGGCCTCCACTTTACATAAGGGTATTGTATTCTTCTTGATAATGATTTTGACAAGTAGATATCCACCTAAGCAGATCTCCATCATAATATGGACAAATCCATCATCCTCATAAGCCTCATGAAGGGAAAGCACATTGGGGTGACATGTGAAATGTGACATAGTGCATGATCTTTAATTTTTTGTTGAGGCATTCTCTATCTATGGGATCTTGTAGAAATATTTCTTGATGCATTCTCTATCAATGGAATCATTCTTAAAACATTGTTGAGGCATTCTCTATAGGAAACCAAAACATGATCCCACTATGGCATTAATTGGAATGGTTATGGCATTGATCACTCATGCTCAAGTTCCAACAATGGTCGTGCTCAGATTCAAAATTAGATGAATGGAATGGAATTAATCACTCTTGCTCAAATTCAAATGAATGTATTTGAATAAACAGAATGTCGCTGAAAGTTTCAACAATGGTAATGCTCAGATTCAAAGTCAAATTGACCATGATGTTTACCTACATGTTATCATTCGCTCACTATTCACTCGGACTGCTTCCTAGAAATCATGGAATTAATGCACACGATATTAGTAGTCAATCCATATTTTGTATCATATGGGCACATTCAGATGGAGATCAATGGATTGGAGTACGAGAACATTTAGATGGATATTTATAGATGGGAGTATGGACACATGCATCATGATGGGAGTATGTATAGATCGACATCTAATTATAGAGTCTTAAAGACTCTACAGTCGAGTGGATATTGAGCCCACACACAATTCACATCACATCATGTTCTAAGACATTGTTAAACTAGTATCCATAATTTTGTTGTTGATTTTTTATATTACAAAATTTATAGGAAAGAACCAATGAAGGATTGAAAATATTATAGAATCTTGTACCAAATGTTACCAAGGTATGATGATCATATAAAACCATGAATTTTGATTTGGATAGATCATACTTTTCTTTCCTTCCACTGAGAAAAATGTATTTTATGTTATTCTTGGTAGTTATTATAAAAATATGAAAAATAAAAATTCCCAAAAAATCCATGGCATGCTTATAATTTTCCTTGCTCTATTATCCTACTCATCTATTAGTCCTACTCTGCCATATATGTATTCAATACCGAAAAAAAATTGATGGTCAATAATGTGGTTTAGGAAGATTTATTGCTCGTGCTCTATTGTCCTTCTCTTCCATATTTTTTTTTATGGAATACACATCATAGAAAACCCTCCACGTACTTCCCCTCATTTCAAGGATGGTATGGGAGGTAAATTGGCCAATTTAATTTTTGGCAACCTAAACTAGTGGGGACATCAAGTGAGGCCCAATAATATCTTATTCAATATATATTCCCAAGGAATTGACCCCATGACCTCTATTTGTAATTCATAGCTCTCGACCACTCGAGCTAACCCAATGGTCTTCCTTTGCCATATATATAATGAATATTGAACTAAAACTAATGGTATGTAATGTGATTCGGGTAGATTTTCCCAAATTGTTTTCAGACATCACACACAATTCAAACAAGACTATATGAACACATAAATCTATATATCTTATTAATTTTACTAACTCTATTAATTTTTCACACATAAATCGATATCTTTAATGAATTTTCCCAACACTATTAATTTTGCACACATAAATCAATATCTCTAATAAATTTTCAAACCTCAAACATAATGCACACATGCCAATATGCATAGATAAATTGATATCTCTAATAAGGAACTTTCTATAGTAATCAGTGAGACAAAGAAAACCCGTAAAATTTTAAGCATTTTGGGATGTGGCCAATCCTTCATTTATATAATTTTATTTGGGTCCACACGTACACTATCATTATTGGCAATATATGACCTAAATATTCCACTTCAAAGACACCAAAGGCACATTTGGACCTCTTGATAAAGAGTTAATGATTAACAAGCAGTTGTAAGTCCTTATCCACATGTGTGACATGGGCATGCCAATTTTTAATATCAATCAATATGTCATCAAAAAAGATGAAGACAAAATGATGGAGAAAGAGATGAAATATGTTGTTCATGAGACTCTAGAAGTTGGAAGTTGAATTGAAAAGGTCAAATGGAATCACAAAGAACTCATAATGGCCTTCATGAATGAGAAAATTATTTTTAGGAATAGCTTCCTCCTACATGCGAATTTGGTGATAGCCTAAACAAAAATCAAGTTTGGTGAATAATTAAGCATCATTGAGCTCATCCAAGAGGTCGTCAATGATGGGAATGGGGAACTTATCCTTTACTTATATTTTTTTAAGAGATCAAAGGTCAATAAAAATGTTCCAAGTTCATTCTTTTCTTAGAACCATGAAAATTGGTGATGAATAAGGACTGATACTAGGGAAAATGACACTAGCAGCTAGTATCTCCATAACTATCTTTTTTATTCCATTTTCTCAACAAATGGGTGGTGATAATGGAATACATTGGGTTGGAGACTACCTGGTAGAAGTAGAATAGAATGAACATGTGCACCTCAAAAGGGTGGGAGGCCTTAGGGATTTTAAATAATTATTGGTGTTTGTCCAAGACTAACTACATGTCAAGATGGAAGGGTTGAGAAGATTTCTCACATGCTTGAATGGCATGGAATTGAGAAACAATATTGGAATTCCCTTTTTAATAAGTTTGTTGTATGATGTGAGACGATTATCTCTAGAGAATCGAATGTGATTCCTTGGAAATTATAGTGATTCCCCTCCTACTATAAATTCATGTATGAATCATAAAATCCATGGTGATAGGACCTAATGTTTGTAATCATTTATCACCCAAAACAATGTTTTGACCACTCATTTCAATAGAAAACATGTGAGTTTTCAAGGAATAATCACCCATTTGAAGCTGCACATTTTCACAACAACCCCCACATTTCATGGAACCTCCATTAGAAATCATGATATTGAAGTTGATCATAGCATGGATATAGCAGTCTATTTCTTAAGATATCTATCATTGAATGAATTTATGGCTGCTACTATTATCAATTAAGATAATGAATTTGTTATGTTTGATTTAGCCAATCAATTTGAGGGTTTGTGGAGATGAAATACCAGTCAAGGAATGAAGGGAGATATGGAATTCCACATCCTACTGAGAAGAGGGAGGAATGTATTCAATGGGGGGAGATAGAGAATCTTGAGGTATACGTATAGCTTCATCATCCAAAATATCCTATAAAATTTCCATAAATAGTTTTTTCTCCTTACATTTATGCCCAGGAAAATATTTATCATCACAATTGTAGTAGAGACCTTTAAGTTGGCACTTCATAATTTCAACACTGGTTAACTTATGGATACTGAGAAGTGAAGAGGAAGGAGAGGGATTTGTGAGATAGGGATGGGTAATAAGAGATGTCTTTTTTAATTTAATCATTCACTGCCTTTTGGGATTCCTTTGCTATTTGAGAGGATTCCAACCAAGTAATAGGACAAGCCATTAAGACCTGGGAACATATCTCTTCCTTTATATCATCGATAAATAATTTGATCAAGAATTTATCTAACATACCTTTGGTGTGAATAGTGAGTTTCCCAAAAGTGGATATGATCTCTTCAATTGTACTATATTGTTTAAGCTTAGTCAGGAAGCCCAAAAAAAGAGTGTTTATTTCAAATTGTTCAATAGGTGTGAGATAAATTGTGTCCAAGCAATATAACGTCGAGGGGAGTTATGCCATTTCCACCATTGTCCACATTCAATATCTAAATAGTGGACACCCATACAAAGTTTCATTAATCCATCAGTGACTCCATGCAGGGAAAAATAATGTTCCATCAGAGTGACTTAGCCTATGGGGTCAGATCCATCAAATTTGTTGAGATCAACTTTAGGGATTCGATGCCACATTTGATCCATAGGGTCACAAAACACTGCTTGAGAGTGAGGCCCCATGGGATTAGATTACTCATCTTCCTATGATTGTGACAATTGGTCCTGATATTTATAAGCCTTAATTTAGGTCAACTAGTCTGGGATTGAGTCTAGTTTAGTAAGATTTGTATTGGAAGAAGTAGTGTTTTTCTTTATAAATTGGGTGTGGTCTATTTTGTGTTGAAACTTGTCACATAAAGCTTCCAAGGAGGAGAATCGTGTGTTTGTCTCATTTTTTTTAGTAGACATGGAGATGGGATTCAACAAGAAAAAAATTATTGAAGAGTGGCACAGTTTATGTAGGAATTTTGTGGAGTGGTCATAGGGATCAAGATTCTTAATCATTAAATGCACAAATTATTAGTACAACACTTGATGTAGGAGTTTCATGAAGTAGAATTAAGGAATAGCATTATGTGTGTCTTTAGGATAAGGGAGTGTCAAATAGAAGTACTCATCCCAAATTCTTAGGGAAATAACTAGAGAGGATTGACCATACCCTTAGTCATACTACCCAATTAATCATGTGCTAGACAGTATGTTATGATCCAACGCCTTAAAAATCATAAAAATTCAATGAATACAGTCCACTTCGAGGGGAAAATCGCATTTTAGAAAATATCTTATTCAGAATACAATATGAGATGAGATTAGATAAGATAATTCCAAGAATAGGTATTATTGGTATATATATAGGAGACAAAGGGTGCAATTTTAATGAAAAGGTGGGTAAGTGCAAGAAGTTCATGGCCAAAAAAGTGGCAAGCCATGCAACATGAACGGGCACTCGAAAGAACATGTGCACATTCTTAGGAACACACATGTGTTCCTAAAGACTTAGATTTGGAGGTGGTTGAACCTGCATGATGCATGCTAGAGAGGGAGGATATTGTCTAGATATGTTTAATTTGTCATATTTTAACTCAATTTAGTCATTTCCAATTTATTTATTTTCTGCCAAGAACCAAAATTAAAAAACAATTGTAATTTTGTTTAATTAAAAAACCAACCTAGTTTAGATGCCATCAATTTTAAATTACAACATATATAATATAATGGAACCCGAAGACATTGTAAACCTATCAGAATAAAACCAACAAGATTAAAACCCCAACCCACCACAACCACCCAATGTAAACACTCAAATTGAATAGGGGTTGGCTATATTAAGAACCCTTTAGGAACAATTAAGGGACACTAGAGAGCCTAACAAAGTTTCCTTGGACACTTCTTTGGACATCATTGTGAATTCCATTGCAAGTTCTCAAGGGAAATTGCCCTCTATTTCTAATTATAGGGAAAGAATGTATGAGTACTACAACATTGGTTTGGACAAAAACAAAGTGAAAGAGCTTGGCATTTCAAAACCAAAAATATTGTTTATTTTTAAGGATCATAGAACCTGACAAGAACTACCATTGAACAAGAAACACATCTCCATTGACTGGTGCATCCATCCCCAGATTATTCAAAATTGGATGCATAGGTGGTATATGGTTTTTGATAAACCTCCCTGTGATAATAGGGAGGTTCCCTTATATTTTATGAGAAAATTATGGGATGAGTTTATTATTGGTAAGCACATCAACTACTTTGACATTGGATAATTCTGGGGAGTGGGTCTAGTGTCCGCACAGGACCGAGAGAATGCCAGGAGAGACCTCGAGTTAGGTCCTCATCCCCCCTACCCGACATCCTCCTATTGTAGAGAGCTTTCAACAGGTAAAGATAGCCATTTCATCATTGACTCGTATCTTAGTGCAACACAGTATCTTTGTTGCATTATCTGGGCAGGAGCTGTCTGCCAGTGACATTGATAGAGGGGTTGCAGGTTCAACATGCACGACATATTATAGTGAGGAGAGGGAATGTGGACATAGAAACCGTCCATGTGAACCTCACAAATGTTGGAGTTGTGGGCATACATGATATGGGCCTATAGATCCCAGTGGACAACATTGCTTCATGGAGGAGGTTAGTATTGTAACCCTCTTTATGTTATTCATCGTTATATATTTATTTTTTATTATGTGTATCTATATCGATATTTCATTGTATGTTGTTTTGCAGTTGTTATGTACTAGCAGTATACCCTCTACGTCGATGGATGCATTAGTTCCTAACCCCAACATTGATGCAATAGTAGAGGTTTCATGTTCATTGGGTGCACCTCACACTCATGTATATGTCACATACGATACATTCACCTTAGTCATTTCTTTATTTTATGGCATACTGAAATTTTTAATGTTCTCGTGTTTCTACAGGATTTGGGAGTAGTCTATGTCGGGGACTATCCATCTAGGATGGACAAATCACCTATGTCATAGGTATCACGTGTAGAATTAAATATCATGTAATTCTAAAATTGTTTGTCTTTATGTTTTTGAATTATACTAGTTGGTACTAATAGTTAAATTTTATTAATATGTATGCAAGTTGTAGATATATTTTCTAGCTATAGTATTTTTGCACTCCTTGGGCACCTGGGCGTTTCTCTTGGGTTACCTTTTTCCATGCCTAGGGAGTTTCAATCACATGTACAGCTTGTGGATGATCATCGCAACCCACCCCCAACATTTCCATCAGCCCCATCGACCGAGACTTCCACAATAGAGGTTGTCTCAAAGCAGGTTGTACAACTTAGTGCTCCATCTTCTAGTGAATCTCCATCGAGTACTGATATATTCACGGTGAGATAATGCATGGATGATAATTTTTTATGTTTCATGAATTTGATTTTACACATATTTGTTTAATTTTCTTGACTTGATCCTTGTAACTAATGCAAGGTGGCATTACATAGAGACTGGGGTCGCAGAGGAGGTTAAGACCCTCACAAATGATAGTATCATATGCGGTGAGTTGTCTTAGGTTAACAATCTCAGCTCAATGTTATGTCAAATTAATCTCCATAACTAGTACTATAATTACTCAATTACGAAGATGACATAAGCTGAAATTTAATTGTGCAAGTACACAACATTTGGACAACCAAAAAACTTCATAAATATTTAGAATATGAAGTACATACA
This sequence comes from Picea engelmannii, assembly GCA_009831015.1. Classification (NCBI taxonomy): domain Eukaryota; kingdom Viridiplantae; phylum Streptophyta; class Pinopsida; order Pinales; family Pinaceae; genus Picea; species Picea engelmannii. Next base: position 15,567 of record ML777911.1, on the reverse strand, counting down.
CCTACCAATATCTTATCAGGGGTTGTTATAATTCGGGCTCTTCAAACCCTAGAGATGGAAACTATAATATAACATTAGCTAATAGCTCACTCCATTAGAGATCATCAACAATGTAACATACACAATGGTAAGTCCTTTTTGGAACCTACATTTGTATCCCACACTTGTACAAGATCAAATCCCTCTATATTCTTGATAATAATCACATTAGGTAGCACTAGGGCTTTTAAATGCCACAAAACCCTAACTTCTTCTCTTACCAGATATACATGATAAAAATATTTCTTTCCTCCTGTAGGTATAAGTCCTAGTATTCCTAGTCTCCTTAGGAAAAAATCTTAACCCTAGTTTTCCCTTGACATTCATTTGAGAATCCTAGTTGTTAGTTTCTTAGTTGATTCAATCCATAATTTAACCAATTTCTAAGGAACACACATTATTCCCCTTTTTCTATACATGAAATATATAAAATCATTTCATTTATGTGTAACCCTTCATAAATTCCAAAAAGACTAGTCAATGACTCATTAATGCACTCATGTTTATTTATATTGTGTAACAATCTTCCATGATGTTCACTATACTTATTGATTTTGATCAATAGAATGAGGAAGTTCACATTGAAACTAGATCTTAGAATGGGTATCATTTTCCACCTACAAATAAATGTTTTGAGGTTACATTTCTTGACACGCCATAAAAAGTAATGCTATGCTACCAAAATTTCTCCAGGGAGACTTGTAACCATTACTCTTTTCCCTTCACCATCTATGAGAGTTTATTTCACACTCCTACCCAATTTTTGTGTTAGATAATACAAGGAGACAAAGGACCCTCCCAAACCCAATCCCACGAACTTGTTGATGCCACACCATTGCCATGACATGTGATTTTCATTCCTTGCCAATTCATTACATGGCATTCCATTACCATGCCATTGCTATTTCCACACAATTGCCATTTCTTTCCATGCCATTTCCATTCTTTTCCAATCCATGACATTTCCATTCCTTGCCATTTCCATTCCATTTCCATGCCTTTCCATGCCATGCCATTGTTGTGGCATTGTCAAGCCATGCCATGCCATTTCCATGACATTGCCATCATTTTCCATGCCATGTCATTTTCATGCCTTTCCAAGCCATTCCATGGCATGCCATTTATATTTCCATTCCATTCCATGCCATTGTCATGTAGCTTCTCATGTCTTGTCATGTAGTTTCCCATTTTAACCTATATAACAATAAATATAACGTTCCATAAAATTATGCAAGTAAAAAGTCAAATCAAAATGTGGATTGCAATGAAACAAGAATAACAAAAAAAGAAACATTTCCATGCCATTGTGATGTTGTGCCACTGCCATGCTTTGCAATTAAACCCTTGGAATACACCTTGACACCTTTTATTACATTTATGTCATAATTTTTAGCCCTCTAGGGCTTGATGTCTTGAATATTGTATGGTTGTCCTGTGTCATCTTGCATTTCAGAAAGAATTTGTTATCTAAACCCTAGTTTAAGCTTTCATTTTCATCCCCCTTTCAAATAATGATTACATGTTCTAAGGGTTGTTATATTTGTCCTTGTATTTCCTTTCCTTGCCTTGCCATGCCATGCCATTCCTTGCCTTTGCATGTCCTGCCATGCCATGAATTTCCTTTCCTTTCATTTTCATGCCGTTACCATGCCTTTTCATGCCATTTACACGCCCTTCCATGCCATGCCTTGCCATTATTAGAGAAATTTCTATTTTTGACACACTAGTTCAATGGGAATTAAGTGACTAGTTCTATTTTAGAATTTTTATTTAGACCATCATTATTATGCATGCATGCATTCCTAAGGAAAGATAATTGCTTGATTTATTTTCTTAATAATGGAATTTTCTTCCCTATATATGAGTGTATTCCACTCATTTGTATCATATTGACCATCATTGTATCAATTATTCGATCATTGATCGACTCATTGGAGTAGTGTGAATGTATTTTCTCATTCTTCCATATCGAATCTCTCATCCTTTTCTTGATAATATTTGTTTGTATTTGATTTAGCTATATATCCTGTGCATATTTATATGAAACATTGACATGGTATCAGAGCTAAGTTGCTTGGAGCAAGCCAGACAAGCCAGAGAATAAGGAAAATCAGAGTTTCGACGAGCATAATCCGTGTAAAAGACAAAGATATTTCTCCCAAAATATTAACTTTCTGAGGAAATAACCTACAAGAGAGGTAAATAGACCCATTATGCAAGTGGTTTTTCAACCATTTGGTGAAATTCCTCACCATTTTCTCATAAAGGAAGTTAGAATATCGCCTTCTGAAACTCATACGAATTTTCCATTTAAATTGCTTTTTGCAGTGATTTCTATAAAAATATTAACTTTTCGAGGAAACGACCCATGTGATAAGTAAACCGAACCATTCTGCAAGTGGGTTTTCAACCATTTGGATAAATTCCTCACTTTTTGCACATAAAATAAGATGGAATGTCACCTCTTGAAACTAATATGAATTTTTCATTTGATGTGCCCTTTCTGTAGTGATTTCTCAGTTTTTCACTTGCAAATTGAGGGTAAATTTTAGGGATTCTCAGACATAGTGGGAGAGATGGATAAGAAACCTATTCTACAGTCAAATTTGGTGGTAATCCTCACACCATACAATTATTTTGATTGGAATCCCAAGGATGAATTCCAACTCAGAAGGAGAGGACTGTACAATTTGACGGTGGGAACATAAACAAAACCTACATCAACAATTGAGAAGACCATATGGGTGAACCGAAAGTATGAGGCCACAAGAATTCTTCTTGAAATGATTTCAAATTATTTATTGTTTCATGTTGCCACATGCAAGACTCCAAACATGATCTGGACCACCTTGGAAAGTCTCTTTGGAAAGTAGGATAAGATGAGAGGTCATATGTTTGAGGTAGAGTTGAATACCCTAGATCCTAATTTTTTTTATAATTTGCATGATTTCTTTACCAACTTTAAATATTTTATATTGATCTTGGAATATTGTGGTATTGATAAGTCTATACAAGTAGACCAACTTATTCTAACAATCTTGGCTAAGCTAGGACCAGAATATGTTGTCTATGTCTCCACTTTCCATTCTGCCAGATATCTCAAGGGAACAAGTTGGAAGGTGCCTACCATGGATCAATTCATTTATTCACTCACAAATTAGCAGAAAAAACTCATTTAGATGGGCCTAATCTAGGATCTCAAAGCACATGCACTCACCATGCATGATGGAAAAGGATCATTCAAACAAAATGGAAAGGAGAAATAGAATGAGAAGGAGGGATATTCCAAACCCTTCAACGATTCTTCAGGTTCCAAAGACTCTTCAGATTCCAAGAAGAATAAGAAGGGAATGTAGTTCACTTACTGTAGTAAACCAAATCATGAAGAATCCACATGCATGAAGAATAAAATCGATCTTATGGCACATGTACTTCAGCAGAACGACCTTGGAAACTTCATTCTATAAGGAGTCAAGAAGTAGAAGGAAGAAGATCATGCTCCTAAGAAAGGTTATCATCATTATATTGTTGCAATTAATTCCTCATTTTATTCATGGGTTATAGGTTATGGTGCATCACATCATATGGAAACAAAAGAGGAAGTTTTTATTTCTTTGAGCTCATGCTTAGGACCCCCTATTCTCATGGTGGATGATACTCCAGTAGCATTAGCAAGATGGGGGAGAGTGGAACTCCATAACGGTAGTTTTGATAATGTTTTACATGTTCCAAATATTTCTATGAATTTCTTCTTAGTTTATTAGATCACTCAGAAAGGTAAAAAGGTTGAATTTACATCAGATTTGGTTTATGTACTTGACATGCATGACAATTCCATCATTGCAATTTGTGAGGTGGATCACAAGTCAAGGTTGTATAAATTCACCAAGTTTGCTGACGGTGACTCCTCTTTTCTAACTACACATAAGAAGAGTAATCTGCATGCACCTCCATTGAAACATGCATATACTCTTGTACTTCCACCAGTTCTAGACATCAGAGATGATTCCATACACTTAAATTATGTACATGGAAATGAGCAGGTAGTACAACTAGATAAGGAGCCAGTGTCAAAGCTTTAGCAGATGCCCAAGAGGGAACAATTCATACTTCATGCAGCAGGTTTCCTTGTAGGGGATCCATTGGATTCATGGAGGACTCGATCTCAGTATGAGGAGCCTTCTCATGTACTTTAAACTTTTGAACCAGTGGTGCCCATGCATTGCTATATGGTTCAATATTCTGATCCACAGACCTACAGTGAGGATGTGGGAAATCCATTATGGAAAAGAACCATGCAGGAGGAGTATGACTCACTCCTAGAGAATCAAACTTGGGATCTCATTCCAATTCCACCATAAAAGAATATTTTCAGGTGTATATGGGTCCACGGGATCAAGAGGTACAAGGCTAGACAGATTTCCAAAAAACTTCATCATATCCATAAATATTTCTACATATTCATGAAGACTTTCAGTGAACAAAAGTTTCAAACTTTGTGGGATCATCTTGGAGTGAAGAACAAATTTTCCTAGTAGCTTCATTTTCTTCTTTTGATGCATTGTCTTTTGAGGGGGGGTTTTGTTCCCATGTTGTTTTCCTTATTTCCTCATTTTTATTCAGTGTTCATTAGTTGCATTGTACATGAGTACCTAATATGGCCTAGTTGTCGAGACTCATTTTTTTACTACATAGTGATGTTCATAGGGGGTGTTGGAGAAATTTCTATTTTCGACACACTAGTTTAGTGGGAGTTAACTGACTAGTTCTAGTTTAGACTTTCTATTTAGACCATCACTATTATGCATGCATGCATTCCTAAGGAAAGATAACTATTTGATTTATTTTCTTAATTATGTAATGTTCTTCCCTATATATGAGTGTATTCCACTCATTCATTGTATCATATTGATCATCATTGTATCAATCATTAGATCATTGATCAGCTCATTGGAGTAGTGTGAATATATTTTCTCATTCTTCCATATTGAATCTCTCATCATTTTCTTGATAAGATTTGTTTGTATTTGTTTTAGCTAGATATCCTGTGTAGGTTTTGATGAAACATTTATAGCCATTCCATGCCATTTTCATTCCATTTCCATGCCTTGCCAAGCCATGCCATGCCATGCAATTTCCATGCCTTGTCATTGCCATGCCATTGCAATGCCTTTCCATGCCATGACATTTTTGTGGCATTGCCAATCCATTCCATTTTCATGCCATTTCCATGCCTTGCCAAGCCATGCACAGTATGGTATGGTATGCCTTGCCTTTCCATGGTATGGTATGCCTTTCCTTACCATTGTATGGTATGGTATGGTATGGTATCCTTGGAATGGTATGGTATGGTATCCATGGAATGGTATGGTATTGTATCTTATCCTTTAAAACAAGTTAGTTAAACAAATTTAAACTTAAACTTCACATGGTATGGTATGTGTTAGGGTCCTATAATTATAGGCGAGTCGATTCTTCGACTGTTGATTTGGCATCTCTCCCAATGACGAAGTATGGCTCAGGTGATTCCACTTTCCTCCCTCCATTCTTGTCGCTCATTTCCCCATCACCTTGCTGCATCCTTCATCCGCTGCATCCTCTCCCCTTGTCCTTTGTCAGCCTCCATTATCCCACCTCCCATCCCTGCATGAACAGACTTAGGATGAACAAAAAATAGCCATAAGGTTAATCTAGGTTAAAATTGATTAATAAATGACTATTTGATAATTAATTAATCATTAATTAATTATTAATTAATTAATTAATTAATTAATTAATTAATTAATTAGTTATTAACTAGGTTAGTACCTAGGTTAGCATCTAAGTTAGAAGTTAGGGTTAGTTTTAAATTAAAATAAAG
>ML777910.1:702673-738183 GCA_009831015.1 Picea engelmannii | reverse complement strand
AGAGTCACAAGAAGATGATGAATTAGGTGGAGAAGAGACACATAGACAAGAAGAGTTAGGACAACAATCAACATCAAATCCTTCCTCCAGAATTACTCAAAAGAATCATCCTGCAAGTCAGATAATTGGTGAGAAAGACAAAGGTGTACAAACCAGGAGAAGGATAATCAAAGCTACAGAGAAATCACATATAGCCTTCATATCCATGGTGGAACCCAAGAAATTTAATGAGGCTAGTAAGGATGTAAATTGATTAAAATCAATGAATGAGGAACAGGATTAGATTGAAAAGAATGATACATGGGAACTTGTTCCTAGGCCATCAAATAAAAATGTAATAGGATCCAAATGGGTCTACAAAAATGAGATGAATGAGAAAGGAAACATTGTAAGAAATAAGGCTAGATTTGTCTACAAAGGGTATGCTCAAATAGAAGTCTGGATTTTGATGAAAAATTTGCACCCATAGCAAGATTAGAAGCTATTAGAATGTTTCTTTCCTATGCTTGTCACAAGAAGTTTAAATTATACCAAATGGATGTCAAGTCACCTTTTCTAAATGGGGATCTAAAAGAAGAAGTCTATATGGAACAACCACAGGGTTTCCAACTGTCAGATAATCCTGACCTTGTCTGCAAGATGAAGAAAGCCTTATATGGTTTGAAACACGATCCTCATGCCTGGTATCACAGATTAGATAAGTATCTTCAAGATAGAGGGTTCAAGAGAGGAACAATTGACTGCAATATATATATCAAAATAGAGGATAATGATTTTCTCATTGTGTTGGTCTATGTAGATGAAATCATCTTCGGAAGCAATAATGCTTCATTGGTACAATGGTTTTCTTCTTCCATGCAATCTTAATTTGAAATGTCTATGATAGGGGAATTGCCATTTTTTCTTGGTCTGCAAAGTACTCAGAGGTCTGAAGGAATATTTCTTTCTCAGGAGAAATATCTAAGAGAAATGTTGAAAACGTTTCAAATGGAAGATTTTAGATCTATGAGCACACCTATGTTCACTGGATGCAAGTTAAGCAAGGACTCACCTAATGTTGATCAGAGTTCATATAGGTCTATGATAGGCAACCTATTGTACATCACAACATCCCATCCAGGCATAATGCATGATGTTGGAATGGTAGGAAGGTATCAGAACGCACCTTAACAGAGTCATTTCTTAGCTTTCAAAAGAATATTAAGATACTTGAAAGGAACAATGAACTATGGCCTATGGTATACTAGGAATTAGAATTTTCAACTATCAGTCTATTCAGATGTTGATTGGGCTAACTGTGTGGATGAAAGGAAAAGCACGAGTGGAGGTGTAGCTTTCTTAGGATATTCCCTTGTAGCATGGTTGAGCAAGAAGAAAGGTTCCATTTCCTTATCAACTACATAAGTTGAATACATTATAGCTTCCACTTGTTGTACCCAAGTATTGTGGATGATTCAGACACTTGCAGACTTGGAGGTAAAATATACTGCACCGATCCCAATTCATTGTGATATTACTAGTGCAATTAGTGTGTCAAAGAATCTTGTATTTCACTCCAAGACCAAGCATATACCCATCAAGTATCACTTCTTGAGGGAACAGGTGACCAACACTATTGTTTATTTGCATTATATTCCATCCAAAGATCAGATTGCTAATATCTTCACTAAACCGCTTGAAAAATCTTAGTTTGAGTATCTACGCCAGAAATTGGGCATGACCCCGTTATCAAGCTAAATAGTCTATCTGATCAAGGGGAGAGTGCTCCTAGTGTATCTGTTTAGGGGCAACATAGAGTCACTCTCATTTTTATATGACATTGATGTCAAAGGGGGAGAAAAAGGTGTTTTCTGTATGATACAGTTGGATGTCTAAGTAGAATAGTGAAGCCTTTCAGGGTTGCCACCAATGCCAAAGGGTGAGATTGTTGGCATGTTTACACAAAGAGTGTGCTTGTCATTAATGGAAAGAACAAAAAAAAAATAAACCTCGAGAGAGAAGAAGACGATAAATCTCATAAGAGATAGCGGTTTCTAGAAGTGCAGACAAGGTCCAAGAGACAGACTCATAGGAGGAGAAAAAGTTGAGATCCTTGAACACCTAGAAAACCTTGTAAGTCAGAGAGATCAGAAACTCAGGAGGAAGAGCGACAACGACTGTTGGACCTAAGCGCCAAGGATTAAAAGTCGTTGGATCTAGATATAAATGCACGAAGGTTAATCCTTTGGATGAGCATAGGAGAGAAGACTTTTCAAAGTCCCGAAGTCCCAAAGTAAGAAGGGACCATTCATCGACAATATTGATAGGTGGCATATGATCCACAACTCCAGAGAAAATCACTTGGAGAGTTTTAGTTTGAGATTCAAAATCCCTGAAGTTTAGAGAGTCAGAGTAAATATCAACTGTCATATCCAGAGGGATACATGGAAATGGATCATGAGCTCTGGAGATGTCATTTCGAGAGCGTCATTTTGAGATTTGAAATCCCCGAAGCCCAGAGAGCCAGAGAGCCAAAATAAATTCTTGACTGTTGAATCATCCAAAGTAGATCTTAGTCGTTAGATCGTCCGAAGAATATCTCAAGCGTCATATCATCCGAAGTGAATCCAGGCCATCTAATTTAGAAAAGATGTGGCATAAACCTATGGACTCCAGGTAAAGACCCAAAGTAAGTCTCAATCGTACAATTCAAGAACATGTGGCAGACCATGTCAGCAAGGACATGTGGCAGACCATGTCAGCAAGGACATGTGGAAAACCACGTTAGTAAGGACATGTGGTAGACCATGTCAGCAAGTGACACATGGCAACCACTCGACCTGTGCCAGGTCAATAGGTGACGTGTGTAATGTTACGTCACTCTAGGAGTTTTAATTTAGAAATTTTACCACCAATAGATGCTCTAAGTCTCGAAGTCCTAAATTCTAAACTCCCAAAGAGGATATGATTCATCCGATCTGAATATCACTTCTTGTGCATTCTCAACCGTTGATCTAGTACAGTGGAAGGAAAACATAAGTGGAAGTGTTAATTGACAACAAGATTTCTCCACTGCATATGACTTATTTAGCAGGTGACCACTCCAAAGGATAATGAAGCAACGATCATCCTAAAGTCCCGAAGGATCGAAGTCACTTATGATCGTTGATTGCACAAGAGGATATGTGTCAATAGATCATTGACTCCGGGAGAAACTACTACAAGAAAATGCGAAGGAGAAAGGTTTGAAATTACTGAAGGTCGAAGTCCCAGATTGGAGGATAGTCATTGAATTAAGGAGGACCAGTGTATGCAGATCAAAAACTCTAGAAGATTGACATACATAAGAAACAAGAATTTGAGAATTGAAATTCCCAAAGGCGGACTTGTGGAGGAGATCTTGATTGTTGAATGAAAATGATAGGTGTCCGCAGATCATCGACTTCGAAATATTGGCATACGGGGAAAAGCTTGGTTTGAGATTTGAAACTCCCAGAGCCCAGATCACAAAGTAAATTACAACTGTTGATTTAAGAAGGTTAGATCTGACCCGTCAGTTCAGGATCACCATCAATATTGTGAGATCGATGGTCCCATCGCATTGCGGGGATGGAAGATGCATGAATTTTAAAATGTTGAAGGCAGGCTGCAATTGAAACCACAATTTTGGAGAAAGGACACATGGGGCTTTGTAGTGAATTGCGGGGTGAAAAGAGGGTTTCCCTCATACCACCTTTCAATGCACTCTCAATCGCATTGTCACGTGAGATCATCGCCCAAGGTCATATCGAAAGAAGGAGATAGCACTGGTTATACCTAGATCACGAATTGTTTTTTGAATAGGTGTGTGGTCACCACCAGTGGTCACATAAAGGAAGGGCTTAGGACTGATTTACCTACAACGAATAAAACGAATGACTGTAACTACTAAGTGAAGAAAAGGAATATCAGGATAATGGGCACTGATGATGAATAAACAAGTAGTAACCGCAAGTAAAGTGGCAGAGTTGTGATGAGGAGCTAGGAGAGAACTGGGACAAAAATGACATGCAAAACTTAGAAGAGGATAGAAATAATTGAGACGTAGTACAAAGATGTGGTGACAAAGAGTTACCAGGATGATCTAGCAAATGACTTGGCATGATAAAGACATGCAGATAATGTGCTTTTCGAGAACTGATGCATGAGCGTAGAATGTGGTAGTAATCAACAGAAAAGGAGCACAGAAGAGGTGCAGTGAAAAGAAATGCAGAGGAAATTGAGAGAATAAAAGACAGAAGATAAGTTGAACAATGGGTAGTAGTGCGCAGTAGGAGAAGGAGCAGAGTATAGAAGCTGCAGGAGGTAGAGGAGACATGGAGTTGTAACAAACCATATCAGAGACAAAGTGAGTAAGTAAAGTCTTGTAATATTCAATTAGGGTGGTAGGGTGGTTCTAGGGAGGATTGTATTCCTCTAAATTCTATTTGGTGCTTCCATCTAGTGGGTACTAAAGAAACCCAAGAGTTGGTGCTTCCATCTAGTTGGTGCTAGAAAAATCTGAGAGTTGGTGCTCTTTGCAAGTTGTAGCTTGCTATTAGAGGTTGTAGCCTCATATTTGAGTTGGAGCTCAAAGACTATGATGTACATGAAATTTGGATCTTGATTGACATCCTAAGAAGAAGATATTTTCACCCTTATGGGTTTCCTAATGAAAATAATTATCTCTATGTATTCTATGTGATTGATCAAATATTGTATATCTATGCATGTTAAGTTATAAACAACACATTAAATAATAATCTAAAAAGAATCATCAAATAACAGGAAAAGTTTCAAGCTTATATACATAACTGATTCACACACCCCCCCCCCCCACTCAGTTATATTCCCAACAAACCAAAGTTTCATGCTAATGTTAAAAGGAAAGATACATGTTCTTACTATGGAAAATTTGGACACCACGCTAGCGATTGCTATAAAAGGAAATATCATGAATTCAAACATAGAAAATGGATACATATTGGTCATTCTGTTAAGGGAGGAGAAATAATGAATGATGAATTAAAAAATATAAGATTATTTATTTCAGATGTTGCTTTGTCCATTGAAACAGATGACTCAAATGAATGGTATGTTGATTTTGGTTCATCCATACATATGTCTTGTAATAAGGATTGGTTTGAAAATTATCATGAAACAAACAATGGTGTTAATATATATCTTAGGGATGATGGATTACATCAAGTTAAAGGATATGGTGATGTACATGTGAGATTACCAAATGGATGTGTGAAACATATTCATAATGTGATGTATGTGTCTTGCATAAAGAAAAACTTAATCTCAGTCTTCACCATAAAAGATCAAGATTTGAAAGTATAATTTTTAAAGTCACATTGTCTGGTAAAAGGTATGCAAGATCATTATAATATTATTACAACATGAATAAGAGATGGCGGTTTTTACAATGTCCATGTGAAGAGAAAAAATCATCAGTCGTTGGCATCCACAACCATGAAAACATAAGTTTTATGGCACCAAATGTATGGCCACCTTAACTATCCTGATTTTCTATTACTTCAAAATCAAGGAATGGTAGAAGGACTTCCAATTATTTATAATGAACACTCTACATGTGAAGGGTGTGCATTAGGGAATATGCATAGAGACAAATTACCTACTCATACAAGTAAGACAAAAATAGACATTCTTGAACTTGTACATACATATGTGTGTGGTCATATGCAAAAAATATCACTTGGTGGAGCTTACTATTTCTTGATTTTTATTGATGATTGTACAAAATATACATGGGTTTATTTTGTAAGAAAGAAAAGTGTTGTATTTGAATACTTTAAAGAGTTTGAAACTATGGTTGAGAAGAAAATAGGGAAATGCATCAAGATCCTTTGATCAGATCAAGGAGGAGAGTATAAATCTAGTGCATTCATCAATACTACAAAGCTCATGGAATTTTCCAGCAATAGACAATTGGTCATACTCCACAATAAAATGGAGTGGCTGAGAGAAAGAATGGAAGTTTAGTGTAATGTGCATAGAGCATGTTACAAGATAAGAATCATTGAAATGGATTTTGGGTTGAAGCTATTTGTACGACAACTTATTTGAAAAATATTTGTCCTACTAAAATCTTAGACCATAAAACTCCTTTTGAAGCTCTTTATGGTTATAAACCAATAATAAGCCATTTAAGAGTATTTGTAAGCAAATATTTTCCTAATGTTCCTAAAGAGCATAGGAGATAATCAGATGCAAAAGCAATCAAGTGAATTTTATCGGTTATTGTTCTAATCAAAATACATATAAGATGTTTGATCCATCCACACATAAAGTTTTTGCAAGTAGAGATCTGATATTTCATGAGAATGCAAATGAAAGAAATAAAGTGGAAATTTATGATGCATGGCATATTCCTTATGATGACAATGTCAAAGAAGAAGAAGATGATGAACATAAATAGAAGGAAGAACTCGGTGACATGGACACAATAAGCAACCAAAGTACACCAAGAGGAGGAGAAGATTCATCACCAAGAAAACGAAGATGTGAAAGAAGTGAAGCACCAAAGAGGTCATCACACCAAACTTGTCTACATGAAATGTACAAAGACTATCCGTTGATGACTGAAGTGATGAATGTTATAGAACCTTTGAATTTTGAACAAGCTAATGAGCATAAATAATTGAGAAATGTGATTAAGGAAGAATATGAGTCCATAATGAAAAATGACACTAGGGAATTAATAGAATTGCCCAAAAATAAAGTTCCTATAGGATCCAAATGGTTATACAAACCCAAATTTAATGTTGATGGATGTATAGATAAATATAAACTCTAATTGGTTGCAAAAGGATATTAAAAAAAAATGGAATATATTATGAGGATACATTTGCACCTGTAGCTAAGCTAAACACAATGAGATTAATGATCACATTAGCTACAAAACATAACTGTAAACTTCATCAGCTAGATGTGAAGTTTGCATTTCTAAATGGGGAACTAAAGGAAGAAGTATATCTTGTTCAAGGAGAAGGATTTATAAAACAAGGTCAAGAACATGTTGTTTGTAAGTTAAAAAAGGCCTTATATGGACTAAAACAAGCATCAATATCTTGGTATGTGAAGATTGATTATTTCTTTTTATGGAAAGGTTTTATGAAAAGTATGAGTGATTGTAACTTGTATATCAAGTTAGATCAGGAAGGGAATGTTTCTTTGATTTCATTGTATGTTGATGATCTCATTATAAAAATAATTGCATCTTAGTGGATTGATGAAATTAAAATAAACTTGTCACAATTTTTTGAGATGAAATATATTGTCGAGTTGCATTATTGCTTAGGTATTGAAATATGGAGAGAAGTTGGTCAAAAACTGGTCACATAGAGAAAATATACAAGGGGGCTACCTAAAAGGTTCAATATGAGTCAATGTGAAGAAATTATAGCTCCTTTAGAACAAAAGTCTCACCTCTACAATGATGATGGGACAAAAGAGGTAAATGGTACACTGTATCGCAATTAGTAGGAAGTATAAACTATCTTACTAGAGCTAGACCACATATAGCATATTTAAACAACATCTTGAGTCAATTCTATTGAATTTTTACTATGCTAGGCTGAAGCATGAGGTCTATTTCATTTTAGTCATGAACTTGAACCATAAACAAATGAAGCTACACCATACACAAATACTGCAATAACCAATATCACAAGAAGAAGTACCATGCACAAGAAAAAAATAAATATTCTCAGAAACCATTCTACTCAAGTGAACAAAACTCATCAATCCTTCGATATATTCTCAAGAGAATATCCCCCAACCATAAAATGCTAATGAAGAAAAGAGGGTGATATACTACCTTGAAATTTGAGCCCAAGAGAGGTGCACACTTCATCCATTACAATGTACTTTCTGAAATTCCGAAATGACAAGTGATTTGTGTGTGAGTGTGTTTAGTCAATGGGGAAATCATACCTATTTATACTAGAACTAGACACAACAATAGATGTGTTTGTTGGCACAATAGGGACGACCTCAATAACTAAACCTTAATTATCTTTCACATATGGTGGGGCCGACTTGTACTCTTTACATCATAATTAGGGTTACAAGCAAATATTATACTTAGACAATATATGAAGGAATCCACACGTTCACTAGTGCTCACCCACTAGGGACACGTCTACTGTGCATAGCCATAGGGATGTCATACTCAACAGAATCATTTAGAGTGCCACATCATCTCAACTCTCACATAGAGGATAATGATACACCTATCACATGGGAACATCGACAAGAAAAAATACTTGAAGAAGTATCTAATTTCTTTGGCCGCCCTACATAAGTTGGTTAAGGAGTAGATTTGTTCTCCTAACATTACTTCTCATGTACCACCATTAGAATTCGTTGAAGATTTGTTCGTGAGAGTTGTGGAAAACATGAAAAAGGAAGATACAAATCAGTTGTGGTCATGCATCACTCGTCCTATAGGTATATGTAATTTCATTTTAACGTGAATGTGAAAATGTGTGTAGTGAAATTCATGTTATAAGGTTTTGGCAGGTGAAAACCCAAAGGTGAAAAATAAGGTACGTTTCTCCCCTGATGTCATAGATCCCTGCACCGCCAAGAAAGAATACTTGAAGAAGCATCTAATGACTCTTGTCGCCCGATATAATTTGGTTGAGGAGGAGATTTACTCTTCTGAAGAAAAAAATATAGAAACATCAGATAAGAACAACATCACCAATTCCAGTAATGAAAAGACTGTGAAATTCCAGACATACTCAATAAATTTGTTTGAAAATTTGTTGCATAACTATAAATATCTTATATTAAGTTTTGATTTGTTTCATTAATTTATATGTTTATTACATTTTAAATCACATTTTTATTTTTATCAATTTATATGTAATGTTACATCCTTATTTTGAATTTTTCTCTTTAATGGTATAAAATTGTATTTATTGGGGAGGCTAGGGTTTTGGGTATGGAACCCAAGGTTTATGTAGAGGCACAGATGAGCTTCATTTGTTAGAGAATAATGGAGAAATCCCTTCATTTGTAGATTTTTAGGGATTTTGCATATTTTTTATTTGAAGTAGTTTTAGGATTTAGTTGCATGGTTTCATATGTTATAAATGTAACTGTCATATTGTTGAATAATATTGAGTGTGAGTGAGACACTTAGTCTCATGTTTTTGTGTTTGCTCCAATTCTCTTTTATAAATTTTATTTTGGTATTAGAGCCGGATTTGTTTAATCTGTCCAGAGGACGTGATTTTCTTGCAAAAACATTAGATGCTGCTTGCTCACACTAACACTTAAATCACTGAATCCATTGAGAAGAATGAGATTATTCGTTGTGTATAGTGTTGTGGGCACATGAGAGAGTTATTTGCATAAAAAAAGGCGAGTTGTTGTATAGCAACAGTGAAGTCTCGTGATTATTCTCTTTGTTATTTTTGAAAGAGCCTTTCTACCGACATCTCTTCTTGTGGAAAGCGGTACAGTATCGGTCCCCCAACTAGGAATATTTTCTACCGGAAGAGGTATCATTTGCATTAGTTATTGGTACATCGACTTGGTGAGATTCTGGTGTGATCTTCGTAGGAATTTCATGTAAAGACAAACTACAAAGGAAACAACTAGTGTTAGTACCATTGATTCCAGTTGGAAAATAAAGTGTGTTGATTAATTTCAATTGTGAGCTTAATCAGGGCTAATCCTCTATCTAAATCCTATATAAGGGAAGCAACTAAGATAAACTAAAAAAATTATATAAATTGGAAATTTAAGGTCCATACATTAATGTAAGGATACAATGTCTAGTCCATTTCATCCGGTAAGGAAGTAAAGCCTGTTGTCGTTGTAGGCTATACAGTTTCAAAAAGTTAAGATTGGGAGAAATGAGAGACAAAGGTGAAACTATTTCTATGAATTTTTGTAAAAGACAGTCGCATACCACATATTAGAGACTGCACTACGTCCACAGAAAAATGGACAACTCTTAAATATGTGTACGAGTTGAAGAACACAAATTGTGTCCTCTCATTGAAAAGTAAGCTTATTACTATTAGGATGGAATAAAATGAGAGCATCAGTGATTTCATTTCTATAATCAAATATATTAAAGATAAACTAGGTAATATAGGTGAAACAATATCTAGCATTGATTCAGTCACCATAACCTTAAATAGAAAGCTAGAAGAATACCAAATGTTTATCACATGTATTGAATTAAGGGATAAGGCTCCTACTTTTGAACAGTTGGGAGGTATACTAATATAAGAGAAAGAAAGGAGAAAGAATCTCAATCAAAAGTCTCGAAGTTATGATATTGCATTGATGGCGAAAGGGAGAGCACCTTTCAGAGGAAATCCATGGGAAAGAAACATGGGGTGTAAGCCACAGAATGGAAAACCACCATATTAAAATCCACAACAAACTATGCCACCACCAAAGTTTCATGCTAATGTTAAAATGAAAGATATATGTTCTTATTGTGGCAAATTTGAACACCATGCTAGAAACTACTATAAAAGGAAATATCATGAATCCAAACATGGAAACAAAAGGCACACTCGTCATTTTGTTGAGGGAGGAGAAACAATGAATAATGAATTAAAAAATCTAAGATTATTTATTTCAGATGTTGCTTTGTTCGCTGAAACATATGACTCAAATTCATGGTATGTTGATTCTGGTGCATCCATACATATGTCTTATAATAAGGATTGGTTTGAAAATTATCATGAAACAAATAATGGTGCTAATATATATCTTGGGGATGATCGCTCACATCAAGTCAAAGGATATGGTGATGTACCTATGACATTACCAAATGGATGGATATGGTGATGTACCTATGACATTACCAAATGGATGTGTTAAACATATTAATAACGTGATGTACGTTCCTAGCATACAGAAAAACTTAATCTCAGTCTCCACCATAACAAATCAAGAATTGATAGTAGAATTTTTAAAGTCACATTTTGTGGTAAAAGATATGCAAGATCATTATAAGATTATTGATGTGAAGAGAAAAAATCATCAGGCGTTGGCATCCACACCCATGACAACAACAATTTTATGGCACCAAAGGTATGACCACCTTAACTATCATGATTTGTTATTACTTAAAAAACAAGGAATGGTAGAAGGAATTCCAATGGTTAAGAATGAACACTCTACATGTGAATGGTTTGCATTAGGGAAGATGCACATAGAAGAATTCCATATTCATATAGATAAGAGAAAAATAAACATTTTTAAACTTTTACATATATATGTGTGTGGCCTTATGCAGACAAGATCACTTGGTGGAGTTTACTATTTCTTGATTTTTATTGATGATTGCAAAAAATATACATGGGTTTATTTTCTAAAAAAGAAAAGTGATATATTTGAATTTTTTAAAGATTTTAAAACTATGGTTGAGAAACAAACACAGAAATACATCAAGATAATCCAATCAAATCAAGGGGGATAGTGTACATCTAGTGCATTCATCAAATAATGCAAAGCTCATGGAATTGTCCAAAAATACAGTTCCTCATTCTCCATAGAAAAATGGAGTGGCTGAAGGAACGAACAAAACCTTAGTGGAATGGGCAAGGTAAGAATATTTTAAATGGATTTTGGGCTAAATTTATTTGTACTGCAACTTATTTGAAAAATCGATGTCCTACTAAAATATTAAAACATAAAACTTCTTTTCAAGCTCTTTATGTTTATAAACCAATAGTAAGCCATTTCAGAATATTTGGAAGAAAAATGTTTTCTCATGTTCCAAAAGAGGATAGGAGAAAATTAAATGCAAAAGCAATCAAGTGAATTTTTGTTGGTTATTGTTCTAATCACAAAGAATATAATATCTTTGATCCATCCACACATAATTCTTTTGAAAATAGAGCTATGATATTTCATAAGAATGCAAATGAAGGCAATAAAGTGGACATTTATGATGCATGGAATATTCCTTATGATGGTAATGTCAAACAAGAAGAAGATGATGAACATAAACAAGAGAAAGAGCTCAATGACACCGACACAAAAAGAAACCAAATTACATCAATAGGAGGAGAATATTTATCACTAAGAAAAGGAAGAGGTGAAAGAAGTGAAGCACCAAGGAGGTCATCACGCCAAACTTGTCTACCAGAAAGGTGCCAAACTTGTCTACCAGAAAGATACAAAGTCTGTGCTTGGATGATTGAAGTGGTGAATTTTATAGAACCTTTGAATTTTAAAAAAGATAATGATCATAAAGAATGGAGAATTTTGATGAAGGAAGAGTATGAGTGCATAATGAAAAATGACACTTGGGAACTAACAAAATTTCCCAAAAATAAAGATCCTATTGGATACAAATGGTTGTACAAACCCAAATTTAATTTTGATGGAAGCATAAGTAAATATAAAACTTGATTGGTTGCAAAAGGATATTCATAAAAATAGGGAATAGGTTATGAGGATACCTTTTCACCTATATTTAAGATAAACAAAATTAGATTAGTGATTGCATTAGCTATAAAACATAACTAGAAAATTCATCACCTAGATGTGAAGTATGCTCTTCTAAATGGGGAACTAAAGGAAGAATATATATCTTGTTCAACCAGAAGGATTTATAAAATAAGGTCAATAACATCTTGTTTGTAAGTTAAAAAGGGCCTTATATGGACTAAAAAAGGCACCGAGATCTTGGTATGTGAAGATTGATTCTTTCTGTTTATAGAAATTTTGTATGAAAAGTATGAGTGATTCGAACTTGTATATCAAGTTAGATTAGGAAGGGAATGTTGCTTTGATTTCCTTGTATGTTTATGATCTCTTTGTGAGGCAGTTTGGTTGATACGAATTTTGGAAGATATAGGAAAAGAACAAAAAGTGTCAATGATTATCAAATGTGATAACCAAAATTCCATCAAACTACACAAAAATGATGTGTATCATTCTAGATCAAAGCATATTGAAGGACACTATAATTTTATAAGAGAGAAGATACAATCAAAAGAAATTGTCTTAATCTATTGTAATACAAATGAAAATGTTGCAGACATTTTCACAAAGCCTCTTGGAAAGACTAAGTTTGAAATATTTAGTAATCGGTGAGGTGTTGTAGATAACCCATTTCTCCATTAAGGGGGAGTGTTAGAGAATAATGGAGAAATAACTTTAGTTGTAGATTTTTAGGGATTTTGTATCTTTTTTATTTGAAGTGGATTTAGATCCACACTTTTAGGATTTAGTTGCATGGTTTCATATGCTATAAATGTAATGGACATTTTGCTAAATAATATTTAGTGTGAGTGAGACTATCATTTAGTCTAACATTTATGTGTTTGCTCCAATTATTTTCTAGAAAATGTTATTTTGTTATCAGAGCCGGATTTAATGTCCAGAGGATGTGAGTTGTTTACAAGAACGTGAGACGCTCCTTGCTACGAGGTGTGGAAAATCGATGCTCACACTAACACTTCAATTGTTGAAGCCATTGAGGAGAAGAATATTATCTGATGTGTATAGTGTTGTGGGCACATGAGATAGTCATCTACATAAAATAAGGCGAGTTGTTGTATAGGAAGAACACAATCACATTGAAAGAGTCACCCACCATGAATTGACACCACAATCTTCGAGTGAAAAACAAGAGATGTAGGTTGAAGAGAGCTGATGATTGGTGGGGTGAGAGAGGCCTATAATCACTAGTTGTTTCATCTTTGGGTGAAGTTGTATTAAAGGTGGAAGAATCTTAATCAAAAGTCTCAATGTTTGTATCTAACATTGATGAAGAAATGGAAAGCACCTTTCATAGGAAATCCATGGGAAGGAAACATGGGGGTAAGCCATTTAGTGGAAAACCACCATATGCAAATCCACAATGAGGTATGGCACCACCAAAGTTTCATGATAGTGTTAAAAGGAAGGATACATATTCTTACTATGGAAAATTTGGACACCATGATAGAGATTGCTATAAAAGGAAGTATCATGAATCCAAACATAGAAAAGAAAGGCATACTGGTAATTTTGCTGACGGAGGATAAACATTGAATGATGAATTAAAAAATCTCATATTATTTATTCTAGATGTTTCTTTTCTCGTTGAAACAAATGACTCAAATGCATGGTATGTTGATTCCGGTGCATCCATACTTATGTATTGTAATAAGGATTGGTTTGAAAATTATCATGAAACAAATAATGGTGTTAATATATATCTTGGGGATGATCACTTACATAGAGTTAAAGGATATGGTGATGTACCTATGAAATTACCAAATGGATGTGTTAAACAGATTCATAATGTGATGTATGTGCCTGGCATAAAGCATATATGATTTTAGGGGCTAAATTTCGCTCATGGGCTAATTTTCCATGCTTTTTCCAAAAACAAGATTTGCTATTTTAAAAATGATTCGCCCAAATTCTATAGGATAAAATTATTTTACCTTAAAAATCGCTATAATTTTATAAAAACTATATAAAATAATTAGAAATTTGAATATTTAAAAAAAAATATCATCCAACATTTATAGTTGACATATGAAGGATTAGTAATATTCGCCAAGGTTTCTACATTTTAAAATAAATTTCCATCCTTAAAATCATCCCTGGCATAAAGAAAAAATTAATCCCAGTCTCCACCATAACAAATCAATATTTGAAAGTAGAATTTTTAAAGTCACATTGTGTGGTAAGAGGTATGCAATATCATTATAATATTATTGCAACAGGAATAAGAGTTGGCATTTTATACAAGCTCGATGTGAAGAGAAAAAATCATCAGGCATTGGCATCAACAACCATGAAAACAAAAGTTTTATGGCACTAAAGGTATGGCCACCTTAAATATCATGATTTGTTACTATTTCAAAATGAAGGAATGGTAGAAGGACTTCCAACGCTTAAGAATGAACACCCTACATGTGAAGGTTTTGCATTAGGGATGATGCATAGAGAATAATTCCTTAGTCATATAGATAATAGAAAAATAGACATTCTTGAATTTGTGCATACATATGTGTGTAGTCCTATGAAGACAAGTTCACTTGGTGGAGCTTCCTATTTGTTGATTTTTATTGATGATTGCACAAAATTTACATGGGTTTATTTTCTAAGAAAGAAAAGTGAGGTATTTGAATACTTTAAAGAGTTTAAAACTATGGTTGAGAAGAAAATAGGGAAATACATCAATATCCTCGGATCAGATCAAGGGGGAGAGTATACATCTGGTGCATTCATTAAATACTACAAAGATCATGGAATTGTCCAATAATATACAATTCCTCATACGCCACAAAAAAAGAGTGGATAAGAGAAAGAACATAACCTTAGTTGAATGTCTAGAGAGTGTGTTACAAGGTAAGAATCTTTCAAATCGACTTGGGGCTGAAGCTATTTTTTGATGTCCTATTAAAATCTTATACCATAAAACTCCCTTTCAAGATATTTATGGTTAGAAACTAACAATAAGACATTTAAGAATATTTTGAAGAAAATCTTTTTCTCATGTTCCTAAAGAGGATAGGAGAAAATTAGAGGCAAAAGTAATCAAGTGAATTTTTATTGGTTATTGTTCTAATAAAAAATAATATAATATGTTTGATCCATCCCAACATAATTTTTTTGCAAGCAGAGATGTGATATTTCATGAGAATCCAAATGAATCAAGTAAAGTGGACATTTATGATTCATGGAGTATTCCTTATGATGAGAAGAAAGAAAAGTGATGTATTTTAATACACTAAAGAGTTTGAAACTATGGTTGAGAAGAAAATAGGGAAATGCATCAAGATCCTCCTATCCGATCAAGGAGGAGAGTATACATTTGGTGCATCCATCAAATACTACAAAGCTCGTGGAATTTTCCAACAATAGATAGTTGCTAATACTCCACAACAAAATGGAGTGGCTGAGAGAAAGAATGGAAGCTTAGTGTAATGTGCATAGAGCATATTACAAGGTAAGGATCTTTCAAATGGATTTTGGATTGAATCTATTTGTACTCCAACTTATTTGAAAAATTTATGTCCTGCTAAAATCTTAGACCATAAAACTCCTTTTCAATCTCTTTATGGTTATAAACCAACAATAAGCCATTTAAGAATATTTGGAAGAAAATATTTTTCTCATGTTCCTAAAGAGGATCTAGGAGAAAATTAGATGCAAAAGAAATCAAGTGAATTTTTATTGGTTATTGTTCTAATCACAAAGCATATAAAATGTTTGATCCATCCACACATATTTTTTTTGCAAGTAGATATCTGATATTTCATGAGAATGGAAATGAAGGAAATAAAGTGGACATTTATGATGCATGGCATATTTCTTATGATGAGAATGTCAAAGAAGAAGCAGATGATGAACATAAACATAAAGAAGAACTCAGTGACATGGACACAACAAGCAACCAAAGTACACCAAGAGGAGGAGAAGATTCTTCACCAAGCAAAGGAAGAGGTGAAGGAAGTGAAGCACCAAGGAGGTCATCAAGCCAAACTTGTCTACGTGAAAGGTACAAAGACTATTCTTTGATGACTAAAGTGATGAATGTTATAGAACCTTTTAATTTTAAACAAGCTAATGAGCATAAAGAATGGAGAAATGTGATTAAGGAAGAGTATGAGTCCATAATGAAAAATGACACTTGGGAATTAATAGAATTGCCCAAAAATAAAGTTCCTATAGGATCCAAATGGCTATACAAACCCAAATTTAATGTTGATTGATGTATAGATAAATATAAAGTCTAACTGGCTTCAAAACGATATTAAAAAAAAAGGGAATATATTATGAGGATACATTTGCAGCTGTAGCTAAGATAAACACAATCAGATTAATGATCACATTAGCTACAAAACATAATTGTAAACTTCATCAGCTAGATGTGAAGTTTGCATTTATAAATGGGGAACTAAAGGAAGAAGTATATCTTGTTAAACGAGAAGGATTTATATGATTTGCATGATTTTCTTGCAAGAACGTTAGATGCTGCATTCTAAGAGGTGTAAGAAATCGATGCGCACATTAAAACTTAAATTTTTGAATCCATTGAGAAGAAGGAGATTATTCGTTGTGTATAGTGTTGTGGGCACATGACAGAGTTCTCTGAATAAAAAAAAAGGTGAGTTGTTTTATAGCAAGAGTGAAGTCGCGTGCTTATTCTCTCTATTATTTTTGCAAGAGGCTTTATACTAACTTCTCTTCTTGTGGAAAGCGGTACAGTATTGGTCCCCCAACTAGGAATATTTTCTACCAAAAGAGGTATCATTTGGAACAGTTCATGGTGCACATCGACTTAGTGAGATTCTGGTGCAATCTTCATACAGATTTCGTGTAAAGTCAAACTACAAAGGAACTAGCTAGTGTTATTACCATTGATTCCAATTAGAAAATAAAGTTTGTTGATTAATTTCAATTGTGAGCTTAATCAGGGCTAATCCTCTCTCTGAATCCTAGATAATGGAAGCAACTAAGTTAAACAGAATATATATATATCTATAAATTGGAAATTTAAGATGCAGACATTAATGGAAGGATGCAATGTCTGGTCCATTTAATCCGGTAAGGAAGTAAATCCCCATGTCATTATAGGTTATACCGTTTCAAAAATTCAAGATTGGGAGAAACGAGAGACAAAGGTGAAAGTGTTTCATTTTTGTAAAAGACAGTCACATACCACATATTATAGACTACATTACGTCCACAGAAAAATGGACAACTCTCAAAGATTTGTATGAGTTGAAGAACACAAATTGTGTCCTCTCATTGAAAAGTAAGCTTCTTACTATTAAGATGGAATAAAATGAGAGCTTCAGTGATTTCATTTCTAGAATCAAATATATTAAAGATAAAATAGGTAATATAGGTGAAACAATATCTAGCACTGATTTAGTCACCATAACCTTAAATGGAAAGATAGAAGAATACCAGATGTTTATCACATGTATTTCATTAAGGGATAAGGCTCCTACTTTTGAAAATTTGGGAGGTGTACTAATCTAAGAGAAAGAAAGGTGAAAGAATCTCAATCAAAAGTATCAAAGTTTTGATATTGCATTGATGGCAAAAGGGAAAGAACCTTTCAGAGGAAAGCCATGGGAAAGAAACATGGGGGCTAAGCCAACGAATGGAAAACCACCATATGAAAATCCACAACAAGCTATGCCACCACCAAAGTTTCATGCTAATGTTAAAATGAAACATACATGTTCTTACTATGGAAAATTTGAACACCATTCTAGAGACTACTATAAAAGGAAATATCATGAATCCAAACATGGAAAAAAAAGGCACACTTGTCATTTTGATGAGGGAGGAGAAACAATGAATGATGAATTAAAAAATATGAGATTATTTATTTCAGATGTTTCTTTGTTTTCTTAAACATATGACTCAAATGCATGGTATGTTTATTATGGTGCATCCATACATATGTCTTATAATAAGGATTGGTTTGAAAATTATCATGAAACAAATAATGGTGCTAATATATATCTTGGGGATGATCGCTCACATCAATTCAAAGGATATGGTGATGTACCCGTGACATTGCCAAATGGATATGTTAAACATATTCATAATGTGACGTGTGTTCCTGACATAAAGAAAAACTTAATCTCAGCCTCCACGATAACAAATCAAGAATTGACAGTAGAATTTTTAAAGTCACATTTTGTGGTAAAAGATATGCAGGATTATTATAAGATTATTGCAACATGAATTAGAGTTGGCAGTTTATACAAGCTTGATGTGAAGAGAAAAAATCGCCAGGCGTTGGCATCCACACCCATGACAACAACGATTTTATGGCACCAAAGGTATGACCACCTTAGCTATCATGATTTGTTATTACTTCAAAAACAAGGAATGGTAGAAGGAATTCCAATGGTTAAGAATGAACACTCTACATGTGAAGGGTGTGGATTAGGGAAGATGCATAGAGAAGAATTCCATATTCATATAGATAAGAGAAAAATAAACATTTTTAAACTTTTAGATACATATGTGTGTGGTTCTATGCAGACAAGATCACTTGGTGGAGCTTACTATTTCTTGATTTTTATTGATGATTGCACAAAATATACATGGGTTTATTTTCTAAAAAAGAAAGGTGATGTATTTGAGTTTTTTAAAGATTTTAAAACTATGGTTGAGAAGCAAACACGAAAATACATCAAGATACTCCAATCAAATCAATGAGGAGAGTATACATCTAGTGCATTCATCAAATAATGCAAAGCTCGTGGAATTGTCTAACATTATACAATTCCTCATTCTCCATATCAAAAGCATATAATATGTTTGATCCATCCACACATAATTGTTTTGCAAGCAGAGTTGTGATATTTCATAAGAATGCAAATGAAGGCAATAAAGTGGACATTTATGATGCATGAAATATTCCTTGTGATGATAATGCCAAACAAGAGGAAGAACTCAGTGACATCGACACAAAAATAAAACAAATTACATCAAGAGGAGGAGAATATTCATCACCAATGAAAGGAAGAGGTGAAAGAAGTGAAGCACCAACGAGGTCATCATGCCAAACTTGTCTACCAGAAAGGTACGAAGACTATGCTTGGATGACTAAAGTGATGAATTTTATAGAACCTTTGAATTTTAAACAAGCTAATCAACATAAAGAATGGAGAAATGTGATGAAGGAAGAGTATGAGTGCATCTTGGGAACAAACAAAATTTCCCGAAAATAAAGTTCCTATTGGATCCAAATGGTTGTACAAACCCAAATTTAATTTTCATGGAAGTATAAATAAATATAAAACTCAATTGGTTGCAAAAGGATATTCACAAAAAGAGGGAATAGGTTATGAGGATACCTTTGCACCTATAGTTAAGATAAGCACAATTAGATTAGTGATTGTATTAGCTATAAAATATAAATGGAAACTTCATCACCTAGATGTGAAGTCTGCTCTTCTAAATGGGGAACTAAAGGAAGAATATATATATCTTGTTCAACTAGAAGGATTTATAAAATAAGGTCAAGAGCATCTTGTTTGTAAGTTAAAAAAGGCATTATATGGACTAAAATAGGCACAGAGATCTTGGTATGTGAAGATTGATTCTTTCTGTTTACAGAAAGGGTTTATGAAAAATATGAGTGATCTGAACTTGTATATCAAGTCAGGAAGGGAATGTTGCTTTGATTTCCTTGTATGTTGATGATATCATTATAATAGGAAATGCATATCATTGGATTGATTAAATTAAAAGAAGGTTGTCACAAGTTCTTGAGATGAAACATCTTGGTGAGGTGCATTATTTCTTAAGTCTTGAAATATGGAGATAAGTTGGTTAGACATTGGTCACACAAAGAAAATATATGAGGGAGATACTTAAAAGGTTCAATATGAGTCAATGTAAATAAATATCAACTCCTTTAGAACAAAATACTCACCTCCACAGTCATGATGTGACAAAAGAGGTGAATGGTACACTGTAGACGAATTAGTGGGAAGTTTAAACTATCTCACTATAACTAGACTGGATATAGCATATTCAGTCAACAACTATAGTCAATTATTTTCCAAGCCTCATGAAATCTATTGGTTAGAAACAAAAAGAGTACTTAGATATCTAAAAGGGACTAAGAATTTTTGTATTAAATATACTAATGATTTTGATGTTAAGTTGACATCTTATTCTAATTTAGATTGGGCCAGAAATCTTGATGACAAAAAATCAACGAGAGGATATACATTCAACATTGTATCAGGGATCATGTCTTGGAGAAACAAGAAACAACCAATTGTTTCTTTGTCATCAACTGAAGTTGAATAAAAAGATTTATGTAGTTCTACTTGTGAGGCAGTTTGGTTGATGCGAATTTTGGAAGATATAGGAGAAGAACAAAAAGTGCCAACGGTTATCAAATGTGATAACCGAAATTCCATCAAACTAGAAAAAAATCATGTGTATCATTCTAGATCAAAGAATATTGAAGCACACTATAATCTTATAAGAGAGAAGATACAATCAAAATAAATTGACTTAATCTATTGTAATACAAATGAAAATGTTGTTGACATTTTCACAAAGCGTCTTGGAAAGACTAAGTTTGAAATATTTAGGAATCAGTCAGGTGTTGTAGATAACTCATTTCTCCATTAAGGGGGAGTGTTAGAGAATAATGGAGAAATCACTTCAGTTATAGATTTTTAGGGATTTTTATATTTTTTATTTGAAGTGGATTTATATCCACACTTTTCGGAGTTATTTGCATGGTTTCATATGCTATAAATGTAATGGTCATTTTTCTAAATAATATTGAGTGTGGGTGAGACTAACACTTAGTCTAACATTTCTGTGTTTTCTCCAATTGTTTTCTAGAAATATTATTTTGGTATTAGAGCCGGATTTAATGTCCAAAGGGTGTGAGTTTCTTGTAGGAACATGAGACGTTGCTTGCTACAAGGTGTGGAAAATTGATGCTCACACTAACACTTAAATTGTTGAATCCATTGAGGAGAAGGAGATTATCCAATGTGTATAGTGTTGTTGGCACATGAGATAGTCATCTACATAAAAAAAGGCAACTTGTTGTATAGAAAGAACACAATCGCGTTGAAAGAGTCGCCCACCATGAATTGACACCACAATCTTTGAGTGAAAAACAAGACATGTAGGTTGAAGAGAGCTGATGATTGCTGGGGTGAGAGAGGCCTGTAATAGCTAGTTGTTTCGGCTTTGGGTGCATTTGTATTAAAGGAGAAAGAATCTTAATCAAAAGTCTCAAAGTTTGGATCTAACATTGATGAAGAAAGGGAAAGCACCTTTCATAGGAAATCCATGGGAAGGAAACATGGTGGGTAAGCCACTGAGTGGAAAACCACCATATGCAAATCCACAATGAAGTATGCCACCACCAAAGTTTCATGATAATGTTAAAAGTAAAGATACATGTTCTTACTATGGAAAATTTGGACACCATGCTAGATATTGCTATAAAAGGAAATATAATTAATCCAAACATAGAAACAAAAGGCATACTGGTCATTTTGTTGAGGGAGGATAAACATTGAATGATGAATTCAAAAATCTCAGATTATTATTTTTAGATGTTTCCTTTCCTGTTGAAAAAAATGACTCAAATGCATGGTATGATGATTTTGGTGCATCCATACTTATGTATTGTAATAAGGATTGGTTTGAAAGTTATCATGAAACAAATATTGGTGTTAATATATATCTTGGGGATGATCACTTACATAAAGTTAAAGGATATGATGATGTACCTGTGAAATTACCAAATGGATGTGTTAAACAGATTCATAATGTGATGTATGTGCCTCGCATAAATAAAAACTTAATCTTAGTCTCCACCATAACAGATCAATATTTGAAAGTAGAATTTTTAAAGTCACATTGTGTGGTAAAAGGTATGCAATATCATTATAATATTATTGCAACAAGAATAAGAGTTGGAAGTTTATACAATCTCAATGTGAAGAGAAAAAATCATCAAGCATTGGCATCAACAACCATGCCAACAAAAGTTTTATGGCACGAAAGGTATGGCCACCTTAACTATCATGATTTGTTACTACTTCAAAATGAAGGAATGGTAGAAGGACTTCCAACGCTTAAGAATGAACACTCTAAATGTGAAGGGTGCGCATTAGGGATGATGCATAGAGAATAATTCCCTACTCATATAGATAATAGAAAAATAGACATTCTTGAATTTGTACATACATATGTGTGTAGTCCTATGCAAGCAAGTTCACTTGGTGGAGCTTACTATTTATTGATTTTTATTGATGATTGCACAAAATAAACATGGGTTTATTTTCTAAGAAATAAAAGTGAGGTGTTTGAATACTTTAAAGAGTTTAAAAATATGGTTGGGAAGAAAATAGGGAAATACATTAATATCCTTGGATCAGATCAAGGGGGAGAGTATACATCTGGTGCATTCATCAAATACTGCAAAGATCATGGAATTGTCCAATAATATACAATTCCTAATACTCCACAAAAACATTGAGTGGCTAAGAGAAATAACATAACCTTAGTTGAATGTGCAGAGAGTGTGTTACAAGGTAAGAATCTTTCAAATCGACTTCGGGCTAAAGCTATTTTTACTGCAACTTATCTGAAAAATTGATGTCCTACTAAAATATTATACCATAAAACTCCATTGCAAGATATTTATGGTTAGAAACCAACAGTAAGACATTTAAGAATATTTGGAAGACAAGATTTTTCTCATGTTCCTAAAGAGGATAGGAGAAAATTAGATGCAAAAGTAATCAAGTGAATTTTTATTGGTTATTTTACAATCACAAAGAATATAATATGTTTGATCCATCCACACATAAATTTTTTGCAAGAAAAGATGTGATATTTCATGAGAATGAAAATGAATGAAATAAAGTGGACATTTATGCTACATGGCATATTCCTTATGATGAGAAAGTCAAAGAAGAAGCAGATGATGAACATAAATAGGAGGAATAACTCAGTGACATGGACACCACAAGCAACCAAAGTACACCAAGATGAGGAGAAGATTCATCACCAAGCAAAGGAAGAGGTGAAAGAAGTGAAGCACCAAGGAGGTCATCACGCCAAATTTTTATACCCGAAAGGTACAAATGCTATGCTTTGATGACTGAAGTGATTAATTTTATATAACCTTTGGATTTTAAACACAATAATGAGCATAAAGAATGGATAAATTCAATGAACGAAGAGTATGAGTCCATAATGAGAAATGACACTTGGGAATTAATAGAATTTCCCAAAAATAATGTTCCTATAGGATCCAAATGGTTGTACAAACCCAAATTTATTGTTCATGGAAGTAAAGATAAATATAAAGTCCAATTGATTGCAAAAGGATATTAAAAAGAAAGGAATATATTATGAGGATATGTTTGCCACTGTAGCTAACCTAAACACAACTAGATTAATGATCACGTTAGCTACAAACATAACTGGAAACTTCATTAGCTATATGTGAAGTACTCTTTTCTAAATGGGGAACTAAAGGAAGAATTATATATTGTTAAACCATAAGCATTTATAAAACAAGGTCATGAACATCTTTCTTGTAAGTTAAAAAAGGACTTATATGAACTAAAACATGCACCAAGATCTTGGTATGTGTAGATTTATTCTTTCTTTTTACAGAAAGGTTTTATGAAAAGTATGAGTGATTCTAACTTGTATATCAAGTTAGATGAGCAAGGGAATGTTTCTTTCATTTCCTTGTATGTTGATGATCTCATTATAAAAGGAAATGCATCTCAGTGGATTGATGAAATTAAAAGAAAGTTGTCACAAGTTTTTGAGATGAATATATTGTTGATTTGCATTATTGCTTAGGTATTGAAATATGGAGCGAAGTTGGTGAGACATTGGTCACATAGAGAAAATATGCAAGGGAGCTGATTAAAAGGTTCAATATGAGTCAATGTAAAGAAATATCATCTCCTTTAGAACAAAATTCTCACCTCCAGAGTGATGATGGGACAAAAGAGGTGAATGGTACATTGTATCACCAATTAGTGGGAAGTATAAACTATCTCACTAGAGCTAGACCACATATAGAAAATTTAGTCAGCATCTTGAGTTAATTCTGTTGAATTTTTACTATTCTAGGCTCAAGCATGAGGTTTATTTAATTTTAGTCATGTACTTGAACCATAAAAAAAATGAAGCTACACCATACATAAGTGTTGCAATAACCAAGATCACAAGAAGAAGTACCATGCACAAGAACACAAGAAATGTCCTGGGAAACCATTCCACTCAAGGGAAGAAAACCCATCAATCCTTTGTTATATTCTCAAGAGAAAATCCATCGACCATAAAACCCTAATGCACACAAGAGGGTTCTCTACTACCTTAAAAATTGTGGCCAAGAGAGATGCACACTTCACCCCTTAAACTGAACTTTCTAAAATTACGAAATGACAAGTGACTTGTGTGTGAGTGTGTTTCCTAATTGAGGAAATCACATCTATTTATACTAGAGCTAGACACAATAGTAGATGTGTTTGTTGGCACAATAGGGCCGACCTCAATAACTCAGAAAATAATTAATTATTATAATAAAACTTAATTATATTTCACATATGGTGGGGCTGACTTGTACCCTTTACATCAAAATTATGGTTACAAGTAAATCTTACACTTAGAAAATATAGCAAGGGATCCACACGACCACTAGTGCTTAGCCACTAGGGACACGTCCACCTGTTCTCAGCCACAGGGACATCATACTCAACATAATCATCTATAGTGCCACATCATCTCAACTCTCACATAGAGGAGAATGATACACCCATCATATCGGCACAACCGACCACTGGGGAATGACTCAACTTTCTAGAGGAGAACAATGTCCCAACCAATGCAGGATGATTAAAATCTCACACAGAAGAGAATGATGCCCCATCATGTGGGTATTCCCAACACTAGGATCCCTCTCAGGTTGAATCAACTCAGTCTCAGAGGAGAATTTATTTTGGAGGATGCCTCACGAAGTTGCAATCATCAACACTCCCTCTTAGCTAGGGAGGCATTCTCCACCAGGCCAAGTCTCTCACGAAAGTACTAAAACTTCATCCTGGCAAGTGGTTTGATGAAGATATTTTCAATTTGCTCGTATGTAGGAAGGTATTGCAGTGCACTTCTTTCATCTCCACCACGTCTTTGATATAATGACATTTTATCTCAATGTGTTTCGATTTATCGTGAAACATAGGATTCTCAGATAGATTCACACAACTTTGGTTATCACAATGAATAATGGTAGAATCCATATCATGATCAAATAAATATGTCAGGAGCTTGTGAAGTCACACTACTTCATGTAATTCCACACTCAATGCTATATACTCTACTTCTCTGGTACTCAAATCCATAGAGCTTTGTCTCCTGCTGCACCATGAAACCATGGTAGACCCCAAGGTAAAAAAAAAACAGATGTGTTTTTTAGATCCACTGTGCTACCTACCTAATCTGCATCGTCATATCCCTCCAATCTCATGTCTACACTTGAGGCATATCTCATACCATACCAAATGTGACTTGTAGATATCTCAATACATGCTTCACTGCTATCTAGTGAGTCTATCTTGGTTGACTCATGAACTGACTAAGTACATTCACTACATAGCATATATCAGGCCTGGTGTTAACCAAACACATCAATGATCCAATCAAATGTCAATATAAATGCAGATCAATCTAACCTGAATCAGTAGAAGCCTCATTCATTTTCTTCAATTCCATCACCATCGGTGTAGGCATGGATTTGCAGTCTGTCATACCGAACTTATTCAATATCTCTAGTGTATATTTTCCTTGACTCAAGAAAATCTCATCATTACTCTGCCATAATTCTAGTCCCAATAAGTAGTGCATCATACTCATATCCTTCATCTCGAATTAAGAATTTAATTCTCACTTGCATTCAACAATAAGTCTTTATGAACTGGTGAGGAATAAATCATCCACATACAGGACCAAGATCAGGCACTCATCACCAACAATGTGATAATATAGGTTTGGATCAACAACGCTCTCGTTGAAGCCCAAACTCATTAGGAATCCATCCATGTTCTTGTACCAACCAAGA
Organism: Picea engelmannii; assembly: GCA_009831015.1. Taxonomy (NCBI): domain Eukaryota; kingdom Viridiplantae; phylum Streptophyta; class Pinopsida; order Pinales; family Pinaceae; genus Picea; species Picea engelmannii. The sequence goes on along the minus strand of ML777910.1, from coordinate 711,572 downwards.
GGTGCCCACTTTAGTCCATATAGGGATTTCTTCAACCTACACACATGAGATTTCTTTTCATGTATCACAAATCCCTATGTCTACAAATATCACTTTTTATTTCTCGACACTTCCATAAACTGCATGCTTAATCTTATAGATCCACTTGGAAGTCACTACAGACTTTCCTTCTGGTCTTGGAACAATATCCCACGAATCATTCTTCATGATGGACATATACTCTTCCATCATGGAATCTTTTGATACTTTATGACCTGTTGCTTCTCTATGCCAAGAAGGCTCAGTATCAATGGTGTGGCTCATGGCTGAAACATATCTCAAAATTCTCCATGGTATCTTTCTCTCTTGGAATGTTCCTCAAGGAGTTGCATGTCCCTCTACCTCTTGCATAGTTTTTTGAGCACAGGAAGGCCTTATATGTCCTACTGCAATGTCTTTGGGAACATTAAATGGAGAAATTGGATCAACTAGATTGAGTGGAACAACAACGGTTGTCTCCATATGAAGGGGGAGAAGGTACTGTCTCTTCCTTCTTCTCAAATAGTTTGACTCCTTCTGAGTCAAGTGACTCCCTATGAAGTCTGAAGGATAGACATCTTCCCGTTTTTGTGTTTCTAACTTGGAGACATCTCATGTCTTCTCAGGTCCACTACTGAATCTACATTACTTTGTTGGCCTCTTGTACTAGGATAATAATCAACCAATAAAATTTGGACTCCCATACCAAGGATATTGGTCCAATACATGAGGGCTCCCATACCAGGGATAATACCCTTCAATATCAAAATGAAAACAACTATAGGTTAATGATTAAATCAAATAATGAATGTAGTACAAAACTTACCCTAGTCTACAGTTATGCTCAATATTTATTTTGGTCCTCCTGAGAAAGTTCATAGGAAGAAAGTCTCATCTCTCATGTCTTCATCACTTTGAGGTGGGTTTGGATCAATGTCAGCAGTGGAGGCATATTGTCTTCCTCTCTTCCTGGTAGGACAATTTATTGCAAAGTGTCCATACTTGTCACATCTTAAGCACTGGATCTTTGACATGTCTTTTCTATGATCATAACCTAAAGCTGATGAAGTCTTCTCATCTTTGAATGTTTGATAGATGTTTTTTTTATTTATTCCTCTCTTTTTTTGTATGAAAGTTAAGAGCATGATTTTAATCATGAGGGGATTCTTCCACTCCTCTAACTATAAGTCTAATTTATTCCTGGGTACAATCTGTCCATAGATGATCAAATGTAGGTAGTTTTTCTCTACCACTGATACTTTGAAGAAATGGTTCCTAATGTTTTGGAAGATAATTGAGAGTGGTCAAGACAAGTTCTCTATCTGATATGATTTCTCCAATGGAACCTAGTTGATCTATGATCTCTAAAATATTCATGAAGAAGATAACAACAATGTCACCTTTTTTCATATTGATATTTTGAAGCTAGCCCTTGAATGTAAGAGAAATTAGGGTGTTGTTAGTCTCAAACATATTATTCAATGCTTCATACATTTCATAGGTTGTCGTCAGGTTGGAAATATGAGGTAGGAGATGATCTCTTACTGAGTAGATGACTATCTTCATTTCCTTGAAGTCATATTCCTTCCTTTCATCCTTCTCTTCATCAGTATTTGTCTATAGTAAATCCTTTTGTAACACACTCAATAGGTCATCCTCTTCAAGGGTGATCTGAATTCTTGACTTCCAGGAACTGAAGTTTCTTGATCCATCAAGCCTATCTTCCACCAAGGTTATGTTCTTCATATTTTTAGATTCTTCACAAACCCTTACCAACTGAACTAGGAAATCTAATGAATAGGATAGGATAGAAATATTAGGTTTTGTTGGGCTTATGAATGCCAACAATAAGCCTTGAAATTCATAAGAACATTGGTGAGCTGAAAATCTCCTTCAATGAGTTGTAGAAACCCTAAAACTGAAATTTTTGTAGAAAATTGCGAAACCCTAGGGCCAAAAATAAAAAATGCTCAGAAATGAAATATGAGAGTTGTTAGATGTTATTTGAGGGAGGTTGTACACCCATATTCCAATTTTATCCCCAACGTTTTAGTAGAAGGTGCTGAAACACTCAAAAGGGAGAGGTTCATATGGTTTTCTGGAAACCCTAGGAGGCCCATACAAATTTAATAAAAGAGGATGTTTGGCTTTGTAGGCTTCTGCAATGGATTCTTCAAGACCTATGCTTTGATACCATGTTTAAATTTTACTATGATAGGCTCAAGAATGAGGTTTATTTAATTTTAGTCATGTACTTGAACCATAAACAAATGTAGCTACACCATACATAAGTGTTGCAATAACGAAGATCACAAGAAGAAGTACCATGCACAAGAACAAAAGAAATATCATGGGAAACCATTCTACTCAAGGGAAGAAAACCCAACAATCCTTTGCTATATTCTAAAGAGAATATCCCCCAACCATAAAACTTTAATAAACACAAGAGGGTGATCTACTACCTTGAAACTTGCACCCAAGAGAGGTGCACACTTCATCCCTTAAAGTGTACTTACTGAAATTATGAAATGACAAGTGACTTGTGTGTGAGTGTTTTTTCTCAATGGGGAAACCACCTCTATTTATTCTAGACATACACACATCAATAGTTGTTTCTGTTTGAAAAACAAGGCCGACCTCATTAACTCAAAAAAAATTAATTATTACAATAAACCTTAATTATCTTTCACATATGGTGGAACTGACATGCACCCATTACATCAAAATTGGGGCTACAAGAAAATATTACACTTAGATAATATATCAAGGGATCCACACATCTTCTAGTGCTCAAGCAGTAGGGACATATCCACCTTTCCTCAGCCCCGTGGATTTCATACTCAAGAAAATCATTTAGAGTGCCACATTGTCTCAACTCTCACACATGCAAGAACGATACACCCATCACATGGGCACAACCAACCATTGGGGGAAGACTCAACTCTCTAGAGGATCAAGATGCCCCAACCACTAGGGAATGACTCAAATATCACACAGAGGAGAACGATGCCCCATCACATGGGTATGCCCAACACTGGGCTCCCTCTTAGTTCAACTCAACTCAATCTCAGAGGAGAACATATCCTAGAGGATGTCTCACGACGTTGCAATCATCATTAAATTCTTGTCCAAGCCTCATGAAATCCATTTGTTATTAGCAAAGATAGTACCTATAATCTAAAAGATATTAAGAATTTTGGTACTGAATATACTAATGATTTTGATGTTAAGTTGACAGGTTATTCTGATTTAGATTGGGACGGAAATCTTAATGACAGAAAATCAACGACAAGATATACATTCAAAATTGGATGAGGGATCGTGTCTTGGAGAAACAAGAAAAAACCAACTGTTTCTTTGTCATCAACTGAAGCTGAATACAAAGATTTATGCAGTTCTACTTGTGAGGCATTTTGTTTGATGTGAATTCTTGAATATAAAGGAGAATAACAAAAAGTGCCAACGTTTATCAAATGTGATAACCAAAATTCCATCAAACTAGACAACAATCATGTGTATCATTCTAGATCAAAGAATATTGAAGCACATTATCATTTTGTAAGAGATGAGATACATTCAAAATAAATTGACTTAATCTATTGTAATACAAATGAAAATGTGGCAGACATTTTCACAAAGCCTCCTTGAAAGGATAAGTTTGAAATATTTAGGAATCACTCAAGTGTTGTAGATAACTCATTTCTCCATTAAGGGAGAGTGTTAGAGAATAATGGAGAAATCACTTCAGTTGTATATTTTTAGGGATTTTGTATCTTCTTGATTTGAAGTGGATTTAGATCCACATTTTTAGGAGTTAGTTGCAGGGTTTCATATGCTATAAATGTAATGGTCATTTTGTTGAATAATATTAAGTGTGAGTGAGACACTTAGTCTCACATTTCTTTGTTTCATCCAATTCTTTTATATAAATGTTATTCCAATTGTACTCTACGACGAACAACTCTTTGACAAAGGATTTTTTCAAGATTCTAGATGAGTGAGTAACTCACTAAAGAGATACGCTGTTTGAGTAGGGAGATTGAGTGACCTTTGTCTTGGAACTTGTGTTGTTCATTCTAACCCACTATGGTTTTATAGGATGGAATTTGAATCTTGAGGAGATTCAAGGTGGAATTTTCCCATTTTAAGAAGAAACCCTAGACACAAATGTAGGAGGGTTGTCAAATCGCAAGGTGGGAAGTTTCTTTGGTTGTAGGGGAGGACTTCCAGGTCAATCAAATTGTAGATAGATTTGGATGGGCATGCTCTAGTTGGAAGTTTTGCGCTAGGAGGACTTCTAATTTATTAACTAGGAAGGATTCTATGGCTACTTTCATTTGTTGGATGCAATCAAAATTGTATATTTTTCTATATTATATATTTTGATAGTTTATCTCCTTTTCATAGGTTAAATTGGGTTCTTATTTTGATGCTAAGAATATTCTTAAGGTTAGATGGTATTGGGATTTGATGATTGAAAATCCCCAACTTACTCCTTTAATTTTGGTTTGATTTGGGTTTGAAATCCATTGGTAAGGCCATAGGAAAGTTTATTGTGTTTGATGATAGTTACAAGACTAGTAGTGTTTGTTCACTAGCCCAAATTATGGTTCATTTGGATCCTTTCCAAAGGTTTTTTAAATTGATGGAGATGGTGGTGGGTGAGTGGCCCTTTACCTAGTATCTTGGTTGTTTAAATGTTCCTTTCATATGTTTTCAACATGACAATGTAGGGAAAGTTTTGGTATATTTTGAACTTTTGTTTAAGAAGAAATTTTAAGGTATTATGAGCCATGGATCTAAAGGATTCAATGCAAGATCTATTTCGGTATTGAGGATTGTGGATGCATACACTTCTCAATTAAATCATATGGAATGTAATTGTGGGTTGTGATCCCATCATTATCAAATTGATAGGGGAAGAATCTAGACCAGTGTTATGGTTGGGGATATTAAAGTTTTCTTGGATGCATGAGCTTTGTGTGGATAGGAGAACAAGGATCCTTACGATAAACTTGACAATGACTTGGACCTTTCACCTTAGTAGTGGAGAACACTTGAATAATTATCGAAACATATCACCTCTCCTCTTCAAAGTCTAGGTAAGTCTCTCCCTTACCTACAACTCGATTTTGTCTAGGCTTTATTACACCATGTAGATAGTGACTAGGTCACGGTTAGGATATAAGGGGTCGTTCCATCAATGGGGGAAGTCATGAAATATTTTTCTCCTGTGAAAAGGGATGGGGATACTATCACAATTGGGATCAATAATGATTCAGATTCCCTTTCCTCGCAAGCCTCAGATTCTTACAAACCACTTTATCATATCTCCACCTTTTTCTCTTCAGGAAAGGATCCTTATTGATGTCCTTGAATACTTTTTAGAGAAATTCTCTATTAGGGGGTTTGGGGTTTTGGGTTTGAAGGAACTAAACATCCTATTCCATCTAAAGGGGGGTGTAAGTCCACTCTCAAACATGCACAATATTGTGCTCATTGAGAACTATCACAGAGAAGATAAAACCTAATCTTAAAGAAGAAGATGGAAGTGGGATATTTGGTGGGCGTAGATCCCATACAGTTGATCATGACTTGGAGTAACAATCGAGGAGGGTTTGAAGGTTTATAAAAAAGTTTGGATAGATTCCTAGTACATAATGATCTTCTCTAGAACTTTGGAATCTATTGTTCTTGGGTTGGAAAGAAGTGATTATCTAATAACATTTAAATTTTTATAGAGTTTAACAAGACAATGGGTAAACTTCGAGGGTCATTTAAGTACAACCCTTTGTGTTCCAAAGAACAATAATTTCATACTTTAGTTCATGATAACTTCAAGAACTATTAGAAAGATGTTGTGGTTTAAAATAATATTGTACTTTAGTTCATGAGAACTAGAAGCACTATTAGAAATATGTTGGGGTTTCAACTAACATAGTTTGTTTGTCTTGCTGATAATTTCACCTTCTAAGTCATAACTTCTCAAGAATTTTTTTCTAAGTCCACACAGAATGAATGGGTAGTTGATTTTGGATGCACTCATTATATGGAAAATGATGCTTCCTTGTTCACATCCCTGGATAAAGCTGCAGAGAAAAACATCTATGTTGCTAATGATTTTTCTCTGAAAATTGTTGGTTGTGGTGATGTTCCTTATCAACATGGATAGATTGTCGATGTATATCATGTGTCAAATTTAAGTTCAAATTTATTGTTGGTTTCTAAATTGACATAGAATAGTAAGATTGTAGAGGTTTGGTCAATAAGATTCTTTGTTAGGGATCTAAAAAATGGCCATTCAATTATCGTCGAAGGTTTTCTCGACCCAAAGGACAGTTTGTACAAGTTTTGAGACTTGAATCAACTCAAATTTCACCTAAATTCTATTATTTCTCACACTGATGAACGAAGTCAAATTTGGCATGAGCAAATTCGATATCTAAATTTTTTAAGTCTGCAGTCGATGGCAACGTAGAATATGATTGTTATTCTACCTTAATCTTTCTCCGCTAAAAGATTTTGTAGGGGATGTGTGTTGAGTAAGTATCATTAGGAAACCTTCAACTCTATCAAAGCATGGCCAACACATAAACTCCTGGAGTTGGTTCAAAGTAATCTTTTTTGTATCAATAAATGTTCCTTAGCTAATGCAAGGTATATTTTGATACTTATTGATGATCTCTCTAGATTCCCTTGGGTCTATTTTTTGAAAAATAAGAATCATGTCCTTGAAAAATTTAAGGAATTTTAGGCATTGGATGAAAAACAATGTGGTCAACCTATCAAGTTTCTGAGATCAGACAATGGTGGTGATTATGTGAATTAACCATTTGGAGAATACCTTGTTTGAATTGGTATTGACTGGAAGAGATTTGTTATTCATACTCCATAATAGAATGGCATATCAGAAAGAAAGAATCAAATGCTAGTCAAAATGGCTCAATCTCTTTTACAGGCTAAAGATCCGCCCAATTGATTTTGGGATTAATCAGTTTATTGTGCAAGCTATCTCCTAAATCATATTTCAACTAGAGATTTCAGTTCTCTAACTCCATTCAAATGAAAATGTGAAATAAATTCCTCTATCATCCACCTCCATATATTCGACTATGTTTCTTGGGATCATATTCTAGATGATTGTAAGAAGAAAATCTATGAAAAGAGTTGTTCTTGCACCATGATGGGATACTCTGAAGATTCCAAAGCCTATCCACTATTTCACCCTATCAAATAACAAATCATTATCAAAAGAAATGTGTTTTTTGATGAGAATTATTCAAGAATTATGATTTTGAATGCTTCTTGATCCAGGAGGATCTCGGTGGTCACCCACCTTTTCCAACTGGATTAATTTTGTTTTTTTGCAACTTACATTTTTTAGAAGCTTTTTGGTTCTTGAACTTCCAAGGCCATTTTCAGGGCCTAAACAATGCTTTTTCACGATCATGCACCTCAATGATAGTCGAAATATTTTATTGAACCCCCTAAATGAACCTCCTCATCAATACCTTTCCAATGAGCTATCATGCACCCTAAATGGAGATTGTATGAAAAAGTTACTATCCTGGAAAGTTGATGTACTAACTTACCCCGATGGGACCCACATGACTTTTGGTGCTTCATATCCTAGCGTTAGGTTTTTGGATGTATAAGGTTTTGTAATTAATTTTTATTGTAAAAATTCCTTTAGAGCCTCATTGTACTCATATTCTTTCGAATGAGTGTAACCCTCACATCTCTTCTTAGAGATAAGCTACCACCATTTTAGCAAGCTTGTTTTCAGTATGTATTTTATAGTTTTCAACATATTTCTTATTTAATGTAAGTCAATTTTTACTATATATTTGTTATTTTTCACCGTGTCTCTATGTTAATGTTATAAATTTATGGTTTCATTTCGTTTCGCTCCTAAATATGGATCAATTGTATCAGAGCGGTGTACTCATTGTCATTTTTTTAATGCATGTCCCTGACATGGCCAACGTATAGAGAGTTGGGTCCCCTAATTCCAAGATCTTCTTTGAGCGAGTATGCGTACACTTTAGGATCCCAAACACCATTATATCAAATCAGGAGAGTCGGTTCCTCAGGGCATTCTGGTCGAGTGTATGGTCACTGTTGGACACTAAGATCACAAAGTCCACTACCTTCCACCCCCAGACGGATGGCCAAAATGATGTTGTTAACTGAATGATCGTGAACATCCTATGCATGTAAAATTCCAAGACCCCCAAAACCTTGGATGAGAGTCTTCCCTATTTTCAACACAACTACAATAGATCCATACATAGTGTTATCACCCCATAATTTATGGGAATCATCTTATGACTGGGATAGTATTTGTATCTGGTGATTTGGTTGACAAATGATATTACATTCTTCAAATAATTTGTAAAAAGAAAAAGAAAAGAGAAAAAAGAAAAAAAAAAAAGAAAAAAGAAAAAAAAAAGAAAAGAAAAGAGGGCTAAAAAGAATTGAAGCAAAGGCCCCATGCAATAATAGCAACTTGGTCATACCTTTCAAGCATGACCTAGTTCTTTTAAATTTCCAATGTTGATAGGATAGTGAATACATCTGATCAGACCATCTAATCCTGGTCAGATAGCCCCTAGGTTAGAATTAGTGAATACATCTGATCAGACCCTCTAATCCTGGTCAGATAGCCCCTAGAAAGAATAAAATCTTGACGAAACTGTTTAATATGGGTTAATTTCCTTGTGACAGTAGGTTAGGAAGTAGGTTAATTGCCTTGCCCCCCTTGCCAAAATGAAGCCAGATTGATAAAGATGTTACCCCGTGACTCCAGTGCCTAAAGGTAATTGAATTGATGCCCCCCTTGGTGGTGTATATGAGAAATATCGAAAGAAAACCCATATGA
>ML777910.1:631398-664859 GCA_009831015.1 Picea engelmannii | reverse complement strand
TTTAGTTTTTGTTTAATTCTTGTTAGTAGCTTTGTTGTTTTCTTTCTAACCTTTTACCATACAACTGTCATGACTAGCAGAGCCCAACTAGGCATGTAAGCACTCACTTTTTGCTCATCAAACGACGAAAAGAGTGCAAACACCCTTCCCCTAGATCAACAAATTGGTTTTATGAGTTTTCAAAAGAACAAGTGAAATAGTCTACCAAAGGTACTACAACAAGAGATAGCCACTCCCCCTTCTTAGGAAGCCATGCCTATAGGTTCTGAATCGATTCAATCTGGTAAACACAAATTTGAGGAAACCTTGAAGATATCAAAGGTATTGACACAAAAATTATAAGCATCATTATCAAGCCAGCTAAGCCCCTAGAAAAAATCTCAACTCAAAGATTTCCTAAAGTAGGGACAAAATGCACCTCCTTCGTCACCAACTACCCCTGTTGGCATGTCAAATACAATAGAATAGAAACAATATACGTATATTGGTACTCCCATTACATCATTGACACCTCTACAATAGAGCTTCGGAAATCCTAATTCCAAAATTGTTTTTGTAGATGATATTACCCCCATCTCACCCAAAGAGATGCCTCCTTCGGATTTCTTCCTTATTAAAAAATGAAAGGCCATTGTGAAAAGAGAATCATACTAGAAATATGGAGTGATAACTAAAAGGAATAGAATGTTGTATGATGGGAATGATCACGATGATCCAGAATTCGCAAAAGAGGTTGCAGATTCATTAGGTGATTTTTCCATTGCCAATCAATGTTATGTAGGTAATTTGGTCGAACAAATATGACAGAAGTGCCTATTGGTAGAGCACTTACAAATTCAAATACATTCCATGGAATAGACTATCAAGAACAAGATGAGTCAATAATTCGAAAAAATCAGAGCTCATGATCGACAACAAATCTAACAACTTCAGGCCAACCTTGACAAGCTCCATCAGAGTTTAGAAACCAATCGAGGATTGATCACTATAATATCCCCAAGGATGAGCCCCTGCTATATTTATGAATTGTAAACATATTTTGTAGTCTGGTGAGCCGAGTATTGATAAGTTGGTGGGCTTATGTGTTTATTGGGTCAGAGATCCTAAGTGTTAAAGGCTAGGAACCCGATTTTGTATATGTAATTATGTAGATCATTAATAAAATACAAACATCACTATGTACAGACCGACCATGAAGAAAGAGTGATGGGGGAATAAGCTTCCAAAAGGTTGGGTAAGGGAGGAGGCTAAGTGTGTGGTCCTAGGGGCTAAGCTTAGGGGCTTAACTCCTTGAGAATAATAATTTATTATTATTCCAAAGCTGTGTGAAAGACATGTTTTTATCCTAAGTCTCGGGGGAGGCAACATGTGCCAAAGCGAACACATGCAGCTCTAGGAAGACAAGTGTTGACCTGGGTGCATGAAGCTAAATATGAAGAGTTAGCTCATGTTGGGGGTTTGTCCTCCATTCAGGAATATAATGTCTACCATGTTTGGCATCTGCATATGATCTCTGCATACCCTCACGTAGCTCTGAAACCAAAAAACTGTGATGTTTTCCTTAGAAGTTGATGCATCCTCCATCTGAACGATTTTTCCTCTGTGTTTGAAATATTCATAACCAAGCATTCTAAAAGCCAAAACCATGAAGCTGACCTATTTATTTCTGTGAAACCATCCTATATTCTCTTGTAGAGTGAAGTTCGTACCTGAACCTTCTTGGGTTGTTGCCTTCTATTTTTCTTGAGTGTTGTTGAACAATTGTTGTTGTTGTTATCCTTACCTTGTGGGAATTGAGTTGAAACTAGTTGAGGAAGCAGGTTCTCAGCCCTGTGGTTGAAGAGACAAGTTGCCAAGCCTATGAGAAACTCTCTCCAGTGGTTTTCTCCCAAAGAGAGTCCAACACTAGCTATGGAGATCTGAGAATTATTGATCCAACCTATTGCCGAGACCTAGAGAGGGAGGTGAAGCAGCTGATGGACTATGTGAAAATGAAGGTGTATACTCCCAGGTGGAAGAGGCATGTGGGGAATCAAAGTTTGTGAGTAGTGGGCATAAGTAGGCTCCTGGAGAGAATCCTTTCAGTTGCACTATGCAATTTTCCTGTAACCTCAGCCTAGTCTAGGATTCCCTTGCCCTGGGTGGAGCTTAGTCCCATATCAACGGTGACCCACTATTGAGCGTGATGAGCAACGTGGTTTAAGGATGGGAGGTTCATGGAGGTTTAAGGTGGTGTTCCTCCAGCTTAAAATATGAGTATCAGTCTGTGTTTAATTTATATGTATTGTATGCATGTTTGTGCTATTGATGCTTGAATGTTATCATGTGTTCTGTTGCATATATGAATTATTGTCTATTACATTTGAATCTGTATCATAACAGTGACTCTGTGTTATGTTTTTAATTTTCATTAAAATGCATGTTATATGTATATATATGTGAATGTTTCGTAGTAGTATCATTGCCCGACCTATTAGTGGCTAGGGATGTTACAAATTGGTACCAGAGCATGGTTTCGACACTGACCTTAGATGGGCCATTTTAGTGGTTAATGAGACAAAGTTTTTAGAGTGAATTATTTTTGAAGTAGACAAAATTCGAGTTCAGAACCAAGGTTTCAAGAGGAAATTATGTCTGGAGGACTAATTTCAGACCTCAAAACCTTCCTGAGTGCCAAGAAGTCACCTTGGCCATGCTACGAATATTAGGAGGAGTAGCGGTATCATAAAATGATGACAAAAGTGGTATTGGGACATAGAGTGATGTGGATCTTAGGATATATTCGGAAGGAAGTGAAACCCTTTTATGACTATTAGATCTGGAGAAGTTGTAGTAGAGTTATCCTGTAAGCCTTTCGAGTTTGTAAATTGGGAGAATCAGGGTGTGTTGAGGCACAAACTTATGAAATCTGAGGCTCTGAGGTCCTAGAAGATATACACCATAGATATGAGGGGAGATATCGAATGTTAGATATTGATAATTTATGCACGGGTCAGTCGTGAGAACCCTTGGAAATTCATGAAATCGAAGGATTGGAAGTGAAGAGAGGTGAACACCTCTGAAGCAAGGAATTGTGAAGTGGATATTGACCATTGGTTATGGGAGATATAAGGACCATTGATTATCTAGGGAGAGTTTGGAACTATGACAATCGGGGAAAGGGGAATGTGCTAAGGAACAAACATCCGAAGCCCAAAGTTTCGAAGTAAAAGAGTAGACATGGTGGGGCAGAATGACATCGCCTAGGGTGGCGTGGACCTTTCCTAGGCGTACCATGTTCATCCCCTTAGTTGGCGACAATTGTACTATGTGGGTCCGAAGGATAGAGAATACAGAAGTTCAGGAGTCACGATATTGGAAGGAAGCAAGTGTGAAAGCTTCCAGAACCTGAAGTTCCAAAGCTCTGAAGTCCCGAAGTCCCAAAGTTCTGAAGTCTCAGAGCTCCGATGCCTTAAGTTCCATAGTGGGTGACAACCGTTGGATATTGGGTAACCATGGATCGTCGATCCACCCCTCTTCGTGATTTCATTAATTTGGAACTCTTATATACCATGGAGAGGTACTTTGAAGACTTTCGACACCCGAAGTATCTAGTAAGAGCCTATCAAACTAGCTCCAGGTCATAGCCCATGGTTGCATGGGTTAGGGACTAAGAGAAAGGGGCTAGTGCCCAAAAAATTATTGTAGAATATAGAAGAGATAAGAAAGAAATGGAATTTGAATATTTTGTTGATTCATATTGATTTATGAATACTATGGGAATTGTTAAGGATGGATGGCCTGACAAAATTTGGTTGACTGCTCATTTTTTTTGCAGATTTCAACGAGTGTTAGGACCGAATCGAATTGCCACTAAGTGCATAGAAATGGAGGAGACACAAAATAATTCCAGTTTAGAGAATGAAGCTAAAGGGATGGATGTCCATTTGGGAGTTGATGGATATAACTCCAATGGGTATGGATAAGAGTTATATAAGGAAGGAAACATGATGAAAATCATTGAAAGATTGCAGAAAGATGCCCAAACTCACCGAGAAGATAGCAAAAATCTCAGGAAAGCTCAGGAAAAATAGGGAGAATTCAAATTAAAGTTGATGAAGAGTTTGGAAAGAATACAAAAGAAGTTGTATAAGGAGAGTGACTCAAGCAAAACATGGAGTTTCAAGACCCTTAAGAAGAAAATAAGATCAAGAAGAATTAGCAGGCATCGTCACCACTCCTCAAAGTAGTCCAATAAGGAGGCACACATTAGTTCAAGCCCATCTCCTGCCAGAAATCATAGGATATATAGAGAGGATGATTTGAAGGGTGAAATGAAAAATATTAAGCCTCCTACGTTTGATGGATAACACAATAAGGAACAAGATGTCGAAACATGGTTGCTTGACATGAGGAAATATTTCCAACTGTAGAATTATTCCTCTCATGCTGAAATAAGAATTGCAATGTATCAACTGAAAGGAAAAGAATCCATGTGGTGGGATCAATTGGTGCAAGTGAAGCACATTAAAGAGAAGGATGTCACTTGGAAATAATTCAAGAAGTATTTTGAAAATAAATACTTGAATAAAAGATACTATGACCGGAAGATGAAGGAATTCTATGAACTCAAGCTGGGAAGCATGTCCATTAATGAATACAAATGGAATTTTTTGGATTTGTTGAAGTATGTTTCATTCATCAAGTATGAGACTTTCAAAATTCAAAGGTATCTGAGTGTACTTCCACCTTCCATTGGGGACAAGATTTAGTATGATGACCCTAAGAATATGGAAGAAACGATAAGAAGAGTGAAATGCTTATGTGAGCAACAAAGAGAAAAGACTACTTTTTAAAAGGCTTGGGATGAACAGAAGAAGTTTAATAAAGAGAAGAGGAAGAAGGGAATCAAAACTCCCTTTTTTCAGAAAAGATCCTCAAGGAAAGCCATTGTTTAGAGAGTCGATAATGACCGACGTAGGGGGGAAATTAGCAAGGAAAATGCCCATTCAGTGTTGGGGCTGTCAGGGAAACCACAAGTATAGATATTGTCCCCACAAAAATGACAAAGTGAGAGTTTTCCATAATGTTCAGCAAGATGAAACAATGGAGGACATGGGCAGTAGAATAACAAGGATCTATGAAGCCTTGGACAACAAGCAATATTAATTCCAATCACACATGTGAAGTGGAAGGTATGATCAACAACCAACCCATTTCTATTTTAATTGAATCAGGAGCTAGTCATAGTTATTTAGATCCTAGGATGATGGAAAGTTTGCATTTACAAAGAAGAAAACATGAGAAATATTGGTTAGTGCAGTTGACTACAGGAGCCAAGAGAGAGGTTGTCGAGTTGGTTAAGTCATGTCCAATGGACATGAATGGACTGAACACAAGGGATGAATTGAACATTCTGCCTTTAGGTTCTTATGACTGTCTAATTGGGATGGATTGGTTGGACCAATTGCACGCCATATTAGACTATCGTAACAAGGCATTCATCTGCCTAGATGAGGAAGAGAATCAAAGAACAGTCCAAGGAATTCCTAGAGAAGTTGTCATCAGGGAAATCTCAGCAATGTAGTTGAGGAAGTGCTACAGGAAAGGCTGTTAATTATTTGTAACCCACTTGGAGGAAGCATCTAAGGATGAGGTCTCATAGATCAAAGACCATGCGTTACTAAAGGAGTTTGAATATGTATTCCAGGAGGTACCAGGACTACCCCCAAAGAGAGATATTGACTTCTCTGTAAACTTGATGCTTGGAGCAGCTCCACTGACAAAAACTCCTTACAGAATGAGTACACCAGAGCTGAAAGAACTATAATTGTATCTTGAAGAGATTCTGAAGAAGGGATATATATGCCCAAGTGTGTAAACTTGGGGAGCCTCAGTCCTATTTGTGAAGAAGAATGATGGGATGTTGAGATTGTGCATCGATTTCAGACAGTTGAACAAAGTGACTGTAAAGAACAAGTATCCTTTTTCGAGGATCGATGATCTCTTTGACCAATTGAAGGATGGTAAGATATTTTTGAAAATAGATCTCAAGTCAGGTTACCACTAAGTAAGGATTAAGAATGAATACATCGACAAGACCAGCTTCAGAACAAGGTATGGTCACTATGAATTCACAGTGGTGCCATTTGGGTTGTCAAATGCACTCATTGTTTTTATGTACCTAATGAATGGTGTGTTCAGGGAAGATCTAGACACGTTTGTCATATTCTTTTTGGATGACATCCTGGTGTATTCCAAGTGGGAGGAAGAGCATGAAAAACAACTAAGGATGGTGTTGCAGGTGCTAAGGGAGCACCGGTTGTATGCTAATTTGAGAAAATGATTGTTTTATCAAAAGAAGATCCATTACTTGGGGCACATCATCTCAAAGGATGGTATAGTTGTTGGCACACAAGGGAATACCTGGGGTTCAATGCTTCAACAATGCACCAACAAAACCCTAACTAACGACCCTTTTGGAAACACCACAAAGAAGATGAAGTCTCACCCGAGGTAGAGGCAGGGGTGGTTGCAGGACTCAAGTGTCTACAACCTAGCAGGGACACAGATCTGTGATCACCGTACTTATCAGAGAACTTAGCAGTTAACATGCATTAATATTTATCCCTTATCCACATCATAGGAGAAAACCCTAATTACATAACAACATAGTATTCACCAATATCTAACACATGCAAGCACTTAGCACATAAGAATAAACCATATATATCATTCATTCATATCACTAAGCACTAATTTAATACATCAAAAGCATCTAACATATATTACTACACTAAGCATAAATGACATCAATAACATAACAACCATAATGCACAAAGAGACCATGATGCAGGATATATGTGGTTCACCCCAGTGTAGGGCTACGTCCACCAACTCTTCTTCTTCTTTATTGTCTTCTTTCAATATCCTTACATCCACAGAGCCACAAACCAACTCCGCATAGGACAGGATATTTGCGTGCACCTTGCCAGATCCTCCTTCCACGAGCTAGGTTCAAGCACAGAGCCTTCTTACAATCACTTACACTTAGCTCTGCAAGTTCTCCACATACAATATGCACAAATCCTTCTTACAATTCACACATAACTTTCTCTTAGCAACAATCCTTAAGATCACATAGATCAAACTCTAGCACTTAGCCTTTGGCCTCTCTTAGGTCTTTTATTACATCGCCTAGCTACTTATCTATAATTAAAAAAGGGGCCTAAACATGGGTAAAACCCATGGGACACATCCCATACCCATTACATAAACCCTAACCCATGAAGGTCCACAAAAGGTGGAAATATCCCATGATCTATGCTTCTCTTGGGCGCTTCATCTTTGACCAACCTTTCGAAGTCCCAAAAAGTGGTCAAACATGACCAAGAATCTCCAAAACTTGGACAAGGGCCAACAGACCCCTAACACTCACATATGACTTGTCCCTAGTCACTCTAGTATGGGAAGCTCCACTTCGAAGGCCTCGAGCTTGGCTCGATCTGCCTTGACTTGTTTCTTTTCCAGAGCCTCCTGCTCAGAAAAATCTTGTATGACTTTATTTGTAACTAGTCCTTCCAAGCATTGTTCCACAGAGGTGACTAGTTGTTCCAGCTCTACACCTCGTCCTTCAATCTCTTCAAAAAGTGTGTAGGCTTCATTCTGCATTGACTGGAGTGTCTGGGTCACTTCCATGAATATACTCTATATGGAACAGACCTATTGTTGAACTGTGCATTGTTCCTGTGACCTTTTCATATTGTTGACCACTAATAGCAGCTTCAACTATGCTTGCATTGTCGTTGCTTGTTGATTTCCCCCCCTAGAGTTGTGACTCTAGTGTCCTTCATTCTAGGTCCTATGCAAGGTGCTCATAGGTCTACACACTTCAACTGTTGAGTTTCTTACATTCTAAGGCCAATGCCTTGATTCTTTTGACTATGCTCCTGGCAGTTTCTTCCCTTTGGTCTTGCACTTCCTGCAGAGTTCTTGGTAGTATCTGTAATTCCAATTCTGCTACTCTTTGTTGAAGTTTTTGAATGGCTTCAGCGAGCTTCTCCACTTGACTCTCCACTGTCTCTTCTTCTATCTGTGCGAGGCATGACATAGACTGAAGTGATCTACTAACTACCTCCTTAATTCCCATATGGTATGTGAACAATTGTTCTTTTTCCTTCTAGATCTGTGCTCTTTCCTCTGCAAACTTTGCCTAGAGTTCATCTCTTTATTGTTGTGCAATCTGTTGTTGCTCTAGGGATTCCCCTTGTGATTTCTTCAATGCCTTTGTGGCCTTCTCTTTTTCTTCTTGGACATGACAAAGGAGAGCCTCTGTCACATCTTATATTCTACGTAGCTGGGCAGGCTCATCTTCCACTTCAATTCCTTCAGATGACCATGGCGTAGTAGTCACTGCGCCGATGGAGTAGAGGGCTTGTTGTACCCCTTTGAGATCTGCTTCGATCCTATCATACATGTTTTCTTTCTTTTCTTCATTTCATTTTATAATATCCCTTGAAGTGTTTGCTATAGTGGCGATGATGAGGTCGATGTCATCCACCATGAGGAAAGTCTGTAACTTGGGCTTACTAGATTTTGACTTCTTCCGCGATGAAGGTTTCGTTGGAAAAGCCTTTATTTTATTGGATGTCTCAACCTAATCAAGGGGATTCTTAGGCTGTGTCACTTTGTCTTGTTACTTTTTGTCTTCTTTCCCTTTGTCCTCTTTTTTGTCTACTTCGTCACCTCCTCCCCCTTCAGGTGAAAATGATGTAGTCTCCTCTGATGCATTGTTCAGTTCTTGTACCTCCTCCTTATTTTTTGTCTTACTGTTGTTGGGTGCATCATATTCTTCTAGGGTGACTACAGGACTTCCGATGAAGTCTTGGTTGGAGAGTTCTGCTTGGTCGACTAGTACAAGGAACTCTGTAGACCATTCCTTGATTATTTCTTCCGTGTCCTCCTCTGTGATCTTATAGTAGGACTGGAGCTCTTCCTTGTGTTCGTCTCCACATGCAGTGATATAAATGAAATACCTATCTGCGTGAAACTTCGCAAGAGGCCTAAACCTATGTAGGGTATTCGACGTCTTGCGAGGGAAGGATTCGATGGCCCTCTTTAGCTGTAAATAGTATGTGTGGAACACCGCATTTGAATGCCATTGTTTTTCCATGTCGCTCAAATAACAAAGCGTAGTGAACTTCACAGCCAGTGGGTTGGATGGCTCGATTTCAGGGAAGGTGGCTCCTTCCAGCATCTCCCAAGAAATAAAGGTGACAAGGATCAACAACTAGCTGAAATGAAACTTGTAACCCTGGTCCTGCACTTCGTGACAGTCTTGTTCTAACTGGTTGATGAGGTAGCTCGCCCAGTTAATTTGCATCCCTTCCACACACTTTTGTACGAGGTTGAAAACAAACCCCATGACCTACGTGGTTTTGTTCTTCCTGACTAGCTTACCAAAAATCATATAGAAAGCTAGGTGCACTACTCCATTTTGGATGGAGGCTACCTTGTAGCCTTGCTTCCCATTCTTCACATTGTCGTAGGTGCATTTTGTGCACTGTGTTAGGGAAATATATGCAACCTTCCCTGGGTAAAATTCTTGAGGGTCTGGCCCTTGCATGCTTAATCCGGTGATCCAGTGGATCAGCATCAAATCTATGACGATGTGTCTGTCTAACCATAGGTAACTACCATGGTAGCAAGACAAGAGGAGTTTAATGCAGACATTAACCTCATGATGTATGCCAAATTGTGGTATCTTCATCACATTAATAATGGTGGACCTCATGATGTCCATGGTCCACAGCTGGGGGATTATCTTTTAATTCTTCCTTGTTGTTTTGGTCAAGTACTTGTGTGGGGTGAGCATCCCATAACTCTTGCGATCTCCCAATTTAAAATCACAGATCTTCGGCTTTAGAATCTGTCCCAACTATGATCCAACTGTGCGTATCCCCTTCGGGAGGTACACAGTGATCAATGTATAGTCGAAGTCCCTCGAGACACTTTCATGACTAACTGCGCTAGCCAGAGGTAGGATATAGTCAAGCAGGATAGATGGCATGAGCTTCGCGTTCGCCAAGTCATCGTGATGCTTTCTTCGTTTTTCTATCGTAGTTTGGGATGTTCCAGATCGATGTGCATTCGATGGAGAGGATTTAAATCCTCTCATTGACGAAGCTTGTGCACTTGCAAACATGACCTTCTTCTCCATTAGACATATCATAATTTATTCCACAGAATTTTCCACTACACTTCTCTCACCCGACATACACGCTTGTAAACAAAGATTCCAGGTCGGTGAACAAACTCTCACGATAAGAAAACATGTGGAGAAGTCTCAAGAAGTGTTGCACAATAGAAATTAGTTCTCTAGGGGCTCGGATAATCACAATTCGCAAAAGTGTTCCTAGTAAGACATTCAACGAGTTAAATAGCTAAAGTCATAACAGACTCCTCCAATGGACAAAATTTCCTCAATCCATCTATTATGGTGCGGTCGCAACAATCCACTGGTGATCTTTCCAGCCATAAATATGTTTCTAGTCCTTCTAGAGCATCATTCTAATGGTTGGGACACCTCCAATGGTCATATTTCTTCGTCCTGGTGAAGTGTAAATCTGCGTTGCTCTGTTATTCCAGTGAGGTTCCAATGTTGTAATCCTTCTTTCTACGAAGTCTTCTATGGAACTTCCTGCAATTTCTATAACTTTGATTTCTTCTTGCTAAGATTCCTTTCCTTCTTTCCTGTGATTTGAGTCACTGGGTTTCTCTTTCCATTTTTATTCTTATCTTCTCTTAGCATAGTAACTTTTCACTACTGAGGGTCTTTCAAAGGGTTTGAGGGTAATGCTTCTTCTGTTACTATTTATGGAGTAGGTGCTCTTCTCTTCTACATGGATAAGTTTTTTAAGCCTTCTTGTGTTCTTTCAACATCAACAACTAGGTCTTTGGCCCTCAATTGCTTCAAGTTATCCTCTTTTTCTTCTATTAAACGTGTTATTATCCTAGCCATGCAATCTCTTAATTCTTTCTTTTTCTGTTCTAGATCTTCCTCTTCTTGTTTCCTTCATATCTGATCTTTCTCAATCCATGTCCTTCCTAAAAAAAGAGAAAATGGGGTGTTGTTATCACCAAACTTAACAACCTCAAATTCTTATTCTATCGATGCTCCATGATAAATCATAGGTATCTGGGTAAGTCTTCCACATAGGGTTATCATTTTTCCTTTAAACAATCATATTCCTCCCAATAAAGGAACCATAGCAGGATTTCCCAAAATTTCCCAACTCTTTCTATCATAATATCCACCTGTGTTTCCTCATCCAGAACACAGTCTATGTCGAAGTCTACTATTCTTGTTTCTATGCACTCCTTCTCTTTTAAGATCTCTGATAAACGGATGTCTCTATGATCATTCAATGTTTCTTTCATCTGCGATAATATAGTCTCTGATTCTTTCTGGTGTTCTAGCATTTTCTTAGTTTGTTGATCTTCCTCACGTTTTTCTTGTCTCATATTCATCTGTTCAACTTTGTCAATTATTCTAGGGAAATACAACACTTCATGATCAATAGATTTACAACAAAGACAAATAGGATTTCTGCCAGGGAATTCCTTAGCAAGATGTCTCAGTTTTCTGTAACTATAGAAAAGGGTCAATCCTCTCTTTCTCTTAAATGATCCCCAACCTTTCATGTACTATGCACTGGGATCACAGTGATGAACCTACAAAAAAAAAATTCTAGGGTCCTGCATCCATTTGTTAGTCCAAACATTCTTTTTATGCATAGGAATAACATATCTTTCACTATTTCTATCAGATCTATTCATTTAACATCTTCTTTCTTCTAGGTGTGCCCTAGTTTTCAGACTAGGACAAAATCTATCAACATACCTAGATCCATTCTTTCGAAAACAAATGAATCACTTATCTTACATTTATCAGAGCACAAAACCTTAAGATATTACCTCTTTTCTTCACATCCAATACCCTTCTTAGCACAGAGCTTTGCAAGTCAAGTAGAATACTGCGCACTACAACAAAAGATCTACGCATAGAGATTTCTCTTTTCTTCAATTTCCAGCAATCACAATTTCAAATATCAACAACAAAACCATTTGTTGGCACACAGGAAGACCTAGGGTTCAACGCTTCAACATCGGACCAACAAAACCCTAACTATCGACCCTTTAGGCAACATCAATGAATCATATGAAGTATCACCCAAGGTAGAGGAACGGATGGTTGAAGGATTCAAGTGTCTACAACCTAGTGTTGGTAGCCAATTCACATTTTTATACTGTCCTTATAAGCTTCCTACACAAGTGCTTTTGCAAACCTTGATTTCCGTCGCGACCTTTGCAATAAAACGAAACTATTTTTTTTATGCGTTTGTCCACTTTCCCTTGTTCTTGTTTTCATGTCTGCAAGCGTGAAAAATTTGATTTCGAGGTCATATTAAAATCATCACTGGATTGTTGTGATCATTCTTGTCGATATGTCCATTCCGTTTCCAATTTAATTATGATTATACAGTTGACAAGACTCCAAGGTCCTTATTCTTTTGTCATTCTTTAATTGTTAATATGATTTTTTGAGATTGTGATTCAATCATTGATTTATTGGTGGCTTGATGTTTGATCGAGTTTGTGATGCATTGGTGGTTTGATTTATATAGTCTTTCATCGATTTATTTGACACATTGGTTTCATGAAAACACATTGGCGTTATGGTTAGACCCTTGGTATAAATCATTTCATACAACACATATTTCATATAATCGAACCCTTGGTGTTGATTTCGAATCATTATTTTGGTTTTAAAACTATTTCCCACGCAAATGTTTGGTCGACTTACCATAGATTTCATTTAATTGATTGAGTGGCATGGTTTTTTTAACATATGCAATAGTAATATTTGAATCATTGTATGCGCTGACGGTTGTATTGTGGGAAATGACTATTTTTCATGGGCTAAACTAGCTCCACCACCTTCGCACATTCGATCATTAATGCTTTCCCCCTATCCCAGGTCACCCCTGGTGTTTTCGGGTAAGCCTGTGAGCATTCTGCCCCGGCGTGTACTCTGTTTAAACCCTAGCCCTAGCACCCTACTCACCGTGTTCTCGTTTCTATGGAATCGGTGGTGCGCATAGAGACAAATAGTATCCAAACTCTGTTACTATTCAATAATGCCTGTAAGGATTTAGAAAACAGTGGTTGGCTGGTGTTTATATAGAGGTTCGATGGTTTCAACATTTTAGTTGCCCAACAGTTCATCCTCACCTTTGACGGGTGTAGGCATAAAGTCGGTGACATACAACTCGAGCTGAATGGAGAATTCATAAGCTCTGCTACAGGACTAGAAGCTACAGGCCAAAGGTGGTTCAAAAAATCCAAAGTCGATGAGGTTCCCTGGACATTACTATTCGTATCACGAAAGGTTGTGTCATGTGATAAAGGTATGCCTATTTCTACCCTCAAAACCAGGTGGCACGATCTTTTGGTAATTTTTAAACAGCTTGTGACCTGTGAAGGTTGGTATGGCTTGGTATTTCTGTATCACCTCCGGTTATTGATGAATTTCATGGGCTATCCTTTGAACATGCCGCATTACTTCTTGCATAGTCTTTACAAGATTTCGAAGAGATTCAAACGTGAGAAGGATGATAGTATCCTTTTTCATCACGACTTAATTAAACTCATCGTCATCCACCATTTGAGCCTTCATGGCGATAATTTGTAGGTCTTTCTATCTAGAAACGACTTTGCTAATCCAGAGTCTGCTCAAATCGATAAGGCTGTGGTCAGTGAAACTATGGTTGAGCCATCCGTGCCATTTCATATCCTTCTACCCCCTATCAAACCCCCAGTTTGCCCTAACATTGACCTACTTGACATCATAACCAACCGTGTACAAAATACAAGACTGAGGCCGTCAAGAAGCCGGTGAGTAAGAAAGGCAGAGGTGACAATGTTGTCAACAGCAAAGGGAAGAAAAATGCTCGATTGCTATCGAGATTTGCCCGGAACAAGCCTAAACAGAGCATCGACCAAAAGCCCATAGTGCTGAGCGAAGAATCAGACTCCGATATCTAGCATTTCCTAGCTGAAGAGTATCCCTATTCTCATGGCCTGTTCTCTAAAGAACCCTATGACTATGTCTCTAACTTACCCCCGTGCCTCAAAAATGATCCTAACTTACCCCTGGTAATCTAAACAAACCCTCGCCTGTGATGCCAAAGCTCGGGCAACCATCATGCATCCAATGTAATGCTTGGCTAGAGCATTATTATACCGACATTCCCTTGTTGCAATCAAAGATCAAATCGTTAGAGGAGCAAGTTACAGTGATGTCAAAAGAAAAAGACAGGCTTCAAGATAATGACAAGAAACAAAAAACCACCGGTTCGATTGTCTTCAGGAACGTCGAAGTAGCAATGGCCTTCATCAATTCCAAATTATCATGAACGAGTTGTCTTTTGATTGTCCAGGTATGAATTTCAATATCAATTTTGTTTTTTGAGTTGTTTCGAATAAATATAACCGATTGGATTTGCTTTCTATAGCTCTGTTCGTTTTGATTCAAAATAATTTTATTTCTCTCAGTTTACCAAATCAATTTCGTTATGAATCATGATTGGGAAATTTGTTTACTAAACTCGGACACAACTACGATTTAGTTAATGAGATTTTATTATTCTCAGTTTAGTATAAATGATTGATTTGTTTTTTATTATGTTTGGCTTGTTTTTGAATCAATTCTATTCGTCTGATTTAGGATAGTCGATTTGGTTTGATTTCGATTAGTTTCGTTTGTTTCTAATAGACTCAAAACAACCATGTTGACTTCGATTTACTAGGAACGACTCTGTTTTGTATGGAATCAATATTCTCGTTTGGATTTTGATTACACTTGATCGGTGCAAAAGATCTATTTGCTAAAAATTGTGTAGCTGTGTTGATTGATACGATTTTGCATAACGATTGTGTCGGCTCCCAACTGTTTCGATTCGTTCCTGTTTGATTTGATTTGTAAACGATTGTTGCGTGCTACAATTAGAATGATCGTTGGTATATGTTTGATATAGTTCCATTAATTTGAAATATGATCCTATTGATTTCGTTGTGATTCGACAATGATTTTGTTAATGGATGAGGCGACATAAACTATTGCATAGATGATTTGTTTAACCTGTTACAGTTTGTGGTGATTGAAATGGGTTCATGAAAATGATTTCATTGCTGTCGAATTATCTAAGCGATTTTCTTTACCCGAATTGGTGATAAAAAATGTTGAATAGAGTGCATGTATCTCTGTTACCTTTCGATTGACCACGATTTCATTTGTTTCAAATTAGCATATAAGTTTTGATTCGTTTGGTTTCCAATTAGCAACTAAATTTTTGTTTCATAGTTTGAATATAATTCTGTTAAGATTTGAATTGGTTTTGAAACGATTCTGTGTTCAATTTAGACCAGCTACAAAATCGCAAGATTCTGTAGCTAGTCTTAGAAATTATATTTTTTTCAATTTTATCAATAAAATATCCTCTAATCTTGTCTATTTTTGTCTCATTTCAGGTGCATACAAATTACAATGATCAATGGGGCATGCTATGGCATTTTGAGAGATAATTTTGTGTTACAGTTTTATTATAGGTTGTTAGTTTTAGTTGGACTTGGGAGATTATCCCCAGATTTGTTGTAAACTGTTTTGATAATTCTCACAGGGATGTTTTACCCTGTGGGAAGTTTTTAAATACTTGTTATTTTTTTTTTAAATCATCATCATCATGATGGGAGAACCAAACTATGGATTTATGATATAGACTGGGATGAAAGTTGATGTCTTGTAACAACTTTCGCTTTCAATATATCAAACTTTTGTTTCAGATTTTATTCATATCAGTTTGTAATAAGTCATCGACTACTTTAGCTATCATGATTCATTGCATGTTGATGTGATTTGATTTATATGTTTTCCATATCTGATCTCTCTTATTTAAAAATAAAACAATCATTCTATTTCGATTTAATGAATACAGGTTTGTCTTTTCATTAATTGAATTGTTATGTACAAATTTTGCACTAGGATTTATCTGACTGTGATGATTTGTAAATTATAAGATTGCTGTAATTTTTTATGTCTTGTTTGTCCTGTCATTGATATTTGAAGAGCGTAGTTTCTTCTAGTTTACGAGAAGCTTGTGGATAATCTGGTGCAGGTTTCCTCCCACCGAACAACTGAATCGACTATTTGATACTGGACGAACCTGAAGCGTTACTTCAGGTCAGTTTGTTATTTGTTATTTAATAGTTAGCTTATTAGTGTTATTTAAGTAGTTTAGATAAATATATTAGTTTAGATTCATAATTAGAGTTATTATTTTAGTTTCTTAGCTTAGCTAGTTTTTATTCTATTTCTTCTTCATAAAATTATAAAAAATCAAAAAACATTAGTTTTGCTGTCTTAGGACAAATTACAAATGATTTTTGCAGGTTTTAATTTAAATCTGTAATTTTGTAAATATTGTATATTTGTAATTGAAGTTGATTCTGTTGATAATTAAACATTTAATTTTATAGAATTATAGTTGTGTGATTTAGGTAATAGATTGTATATATGTATTTTAGATTTGTTTATTAGTTTGTTTTAATTATTGTTTTCATTTAGATTAGTTCCTTAGTGTAGTTTTCATTTGTTTGTTTAGGACTTAGATTGGCTAACGGAGCCGTTAAACCCATCAGGGTGGTTCATCCCAAATGGCTTGGGTTATTTAGACAACCCCGGACTAGATCCACTCTTCCAGTTGGCGAGCGTTCATTTTCGCCCATTAACAAATGGCGCTAGAAGGAGGGCCTGAAATTTATTAATGGCACAAGGCGGTCGTAAGACTCCTCCACCACCTAATCGCTCACCTATAGTGACAAGAATCCATTCAAACGATAACATCCCCTGTCAAACAAAAACCACATCAAACGACGATCCACGGATCACAGTTGAGCCAACAACCCCATATCCTATAGGTGGTGACATACAAGATATTGTTCGCCAATCTCTCATAAGAACTCATAGCACCTTAGCCCATTTGATGCAACCAAATTGACCTTTGGACCAACCTTTAGATTTCTCTGATATCAGAGAACAACTCGGAGGCACTAACCTCACTGTGAACCCTACAGATCCAATCCTCACTCTTGCTGCAGGAGGATCTGGAATACCTCCCTCACCACCTCCATCATCCCCTTCTTCTTCGAGAGAAGATTCTTCTGACGAAGGAAGTTCCCCTTCTCATCCTTCTACACTGCTTACACCAATGGCCAACCAGAAAAACCCTACTAGACCTTGGCTCGACCAGGATGCGGTAGCCATACCTGCAGATCAACATCCCTTACCTAAACATCCAGAGAAGTGGCTTCCCAAGTTTGACCCTGACTCTAAACAGATCGTTGAAGATCACATTAAAAATTTTATGTTAGCTATTAGACTCCAGAATGTCGAGCATGAAGATGTAGTCTGTAGGTTGTTCCCCTACACTTTCGAGGGAAATGCCTCTACATGGTACTTTTCCCAACAACCCCATACCATCATGTCTTAGGAAAAGTTCGAGTCATGCTTTTTGGAAAAGTTCGAAGACGGTAAGCCTCCAGAATTCCTAGTCATGGATCTTTCTAACTTAAGAATGAACCCAAAAGATAAAATTAAAGACTTTAATCAAAGATTCTTAACACTTAAAAACCGAATCCCTGTGGATTCCATGCCTCCTGAGAATATTATAATAGCATACTATACTAAATATTTACATCAAAGTATAGCCATTTGGGTTAAACGATCTAAGAAAGCCACGTTGTTAGAATCCTTCGAAGAGGCCAGCCAGATTGAAAAGGACATCCTTAGTCTAAAAGATACTACTAGCAATGAAACAGAGACTAGTTCTTCTTCCAAAAAGAAGATCAAAATCCTCCCTAGACCTACTCAAAGTAAAACATAACCTGAAATCTTGGATTTAGAAAACTTAGCTAAAGTCGTTCAAAAACTGTCGAATCAAGTTATAGACTTGAAAAGGACAACTGAAGAAGCTTATTCGAGAAAAGGGCCTTACAAGCCCCCATTCAGGAAGCCTTTCCCAACCAATTGACCTAATCCAAATGTCGAAGGCCTTAATCTAGAAAGTCTGCAGTACGCCCTTCAAACAATTCTAGAAGCCCAGGATAACTTGATGCCTCCTGAGATTCATGAGGAGCTTGTTGAACAAGAGACAGTGCAAGAAGAAGAGTCTTCTCCAAACATTCTTGGACACTTCTCGGATAGCATCTTCCAAGCTAACTTCGAGACAGTACATCCTTACAATACCAGGAGTAAGACAACAAGAAAACCTTCTTCTGAAAATATTACGACTTTGCCCTCAAAGCAATCTAAACCAGCTGATACTAAACAGAGTCATGTTAAACCCAACTTAGATTATGATTTAGTTGAAGACCTCAAAAAGTTAAGGTCTAACATTTATGTTTATGAGTTATTGAAATTTCCATTTCTGCTACAAAAAATGTTACAGAATATCGCTGAGAATAGAAAAAATGGTAATGCAAACAAGGTTATTCAGAACAAAGTTCCTCAGAAGAATTCTACTAAAAATAATCTTGATCCTCAAGACAAAGGAGGCCTTCTTGCAAATAATGTAAATAATGTAGATAAAGTAGCTTTAGAAACTACGAGTAAAAAGCCACAAGCTACTACCCTTAGTACTCGCAAAAATGTACCTCCATTTTTGTTAACTTTCGAAATATTTAATAGAAACATGCATAATTGTATGGTAGACTCAACAACGTCATCCAATGTGATGCCATGGTCTGTGTGTCAGAAGATTAACGTTGAAGTTGAACCATACACCCTAAAAGTCATCCGACTTGATCGAACCAGTGTTAAAGTTGTAGGTGAATTAAGGAATGTGTTTATAAGATTATCGTCTAACCCCAAAGATCATCAAGTTATTGATATCATTGTTGTAGATATTCCAAAAGTGTATGGTCTATTTTTAAGCAGGGACTGGTCGGAGCAGCTACACGGCTATTTCGCGACAGATTGGTCTCACCTGTGGCTTCCAGAGAACGGTAAGCCCAACAAGATCATGGTAAATCATGAACGCTACCTTAAGTTCACGGTCACATATTTGAATGATCCCAACAAACCACTTACACCCTCTGCCGATTCACCCGAAATACAAGGGTTGGATACCTTTTTCAGCAATTTCATGGCCGAGACTTCAACTATCACCAACCCAGAACAACAGTCTGAGATTGTGGCATATGTGCAGCCAACGGCTTCTACACAACGGTCTCATACACCTGATAAAAATCATATTTGGTCTCTTTATTTCGATGGGTCAAAGTCCAAAGAAGGAGCTGGTGCAGGCTGCATTATTATCGATCCGACAGGTAACAAAACCTTGATTGCATGTAGGTTAGAATTTGAATGTACTAATAACACAGCAGAATATGAGGCTTTACTCCAAGGTCTCAGAAAAGATTTAGACATGAACATTCAAAACTTGACTGTCTTTGGTGATTTTGAAATCGTGGTTAGACAGGTAAGAGATTCTATCCATTGTCTGTCTCTGCATCTTAAAAGCTACCAATCTGAGGTATGGAATTTAATGAATAATTTTTTTTCTTTCAATATAAATTCTATTCCTAGATTGAATAACTCTGAAGCTGATCTATTAGCTAACATAGCTTCCAAACTCTTTCATGCAGAAGGCTTGTCCTTGGCCGCATTCTCCGTCGAACTGTTGTTCAGGCCCTCTGTTCCCGACAACATCACGAACTGGAGAGTCTTTAATGACGATCAATAGATTATTAGCTTCCTGCATATGGAAGAAACTTTTCAAGGAGAAGTGATAGACGAATTCACTCATGACGACAATTTACGCGATTTCACGGTAATACCAGATCCGAGAACTCTTGAATCTTCATCGGACATGGTAAATTTGATCCCTAAGTCTGTGGTTAGATTAGAGAAACTTTATGATATTCAAGATAAATTCAAATAAATGGTCAACTCTAAAACCAGTAGTTCCTCGTTATCATATGAAAAAGTAAACTTAGGAACTAATGACAATCCGTAGTGCATTAATCTATGGGTAGGATGTTCTGAACAAGAAAAATCTGCATTTATTAAATTGTTTAAAGAATTTAAAGATATTTTTGCGTGGACGTATGATGATCTTAAAACTTTCGACTTGTTGGCAGCCAATTCACATTTTTCCATTGTCTTATAAGCTGCATACACCAATGTTTTGCAAACATCAATTTTTTCAAATAAACGACACTTTTATTTTTTGCGACATTTGCACATTTACCTTCGTTGTTGTTTTCACGACTGTAAGCATGAAAACTTGGTCTTTCGTAGTCACATTAAAATCATTATTTGAACTGTCATTATCCTTCTTGTTGATATGTCCATTGCGCTTACATTTCACTTATCGTTATGCAGCTCGCAAAACTTTTGATCTGTACTCTTTGGACATTCTTAGATTGATTGTGTGACTTTGTCTCATTGAATTGCGATGCATTAGCATTTTTTATTTATATGTTCTTTGATTTGATCTACTTGAACATTGGTTTCATGAAAATGCATAGGTGTTATGGTTAAATCCTTCATAGATATCTTTTAATATGATACCTATGTTTGTGTTTTCAAAACTATTGGCATGTTGATTATATGAAGACCCATTGGCACATTGGTTAAACTCTTGATATGAGTTGTTACAATACATTGGCACATGGTTAAACATTTGGTATTGGTCTCAATTTGTATTATTGGTTTTAAAACTATGGCATAACGTTGATTGCGCGCGTTGGTTTATACACTTACCATTGCTTTCATTGGTCGGCCAAGTGACATGATTGTTGAACTATACTATAATGGGTAGAACAACTATAAGCCGATGGTTGTACCTTGGCAATAACTATTATGCATGGTAGAGATAAGCTCCACCACCTTCGCACGATGACATTAATGTCTATCCCTTATCCCTGTTTTACCTCTATTCGCTTGGGTAACCCTTTATGCACACTGCTCCTGTGTATGCTATGATCCAAACCCTGGCTTGTTCACCGTGTGTTCGGCTCCATGGCACTGGTGGTGCGAATCGAGCCAAACGGTAGCCAAGCCTTGCTACTCTTCGACAATGCCCGGAAAGACTTAAAGGATAACGGTTGGCTCACCTTCGTGCAGAGGTTTGAGGGTTTTAATTTATTTGTGGCACAACAGTTCGCCTTGACTTTTGATGGCTGTAGAGCCAAGGTGGGTGACATCCAGTTGGAAATCAATGAGGAGTTTATTAGTTCTGCTATAGGGTTACCCTCCTCAAGACAACGTTGGTTCAAAAATTATAGGGTTACCCTTCTCAGGACAACTGTTCATCTCGCGAAAGGTCACATCTTGTGACAGAGGTATGCCCATCTCTGTGCTTAAACCACGATGGCACGATACTTTGATGGTGGTCAAACAATTCGTGACCTGTGAAGGTCAGTATGGACTCGTTTTTATCTACCACCTACGTTTGTTAATGAATTTTATGGGATACTCGTTGAATATGCCTTTCTATTTCCAGCGTAGCCTGTACAAAATGTCAAAAAGGTTTAAAAGGGAGAAGGATGATAGTAGCCTGTTCCACCATGGATTAATTAGACTTATCATTGTTCATCACTTAAGTCTCCATGGTGATAGCTGGCGAGCTTTTATCGCTCGGAATGGTTTTGATGATACAGAACCGGTCCAGGTTGACAAGCCTCTGATTAATGAAGCTAAGGCCGGGCCACCCGTGCCCTTCCACATCCTAATTCCCTCTCCTAATCCCTCGGTTGACCTTGATACTGACTTACCTGATGTTATAACTAAGAAGGTTGAGGCTATTAAAAATCCTGTAAGCAAAAAGGCCAAGGAAAACCCTATTGTTGATGGAAAAGGGAAAAAGAATTCTCGGCTTATCTCGAGAATGGCTAGGAATAATCCTAAACCTAGTGTTG
The DNA here is from genome assembly GCA_009831015.1 of Picea engelmannii. Classification (NCBI taxonomy): domain Eukaryota; kingdom Viridiplantae; phylum Streptophyta; class Pinopsida; order Pinales; family Pinaceae; genus Picea; species Picea engelmannii. Next base: position 642,839 of record ML777910.1, on the reverse strand, counting down.
AGCAAAATCCCATAGTCCTTAGTGAGGATTCAGACTCTGACATAGACCGCTTCCTAGCTAGTGAATATCCTTACTCACAGGGTTTGTGCTCCGAGCCACCTTATGATTTTGTTTCCAATCTTCCCCCTTGCCTAAAGAATAATCCTAGCTACCTTGGGATCAAACTACCTAACGAAACCCTCGGCAATGTAACCAAACCCTGACCTGCATTTTCGAAGCCCGGACAGTCGTCCTGTGATCAATGTGATTTGTGGTTGGAACGATACTATATGGATGTTCCCCTACCTCAATCAAAAATCAAATCGTTGGAAATTCAAGTTGTAGTGTTGACCAGCCAAAGAGACAAGCTTCAAGCAACTGATAGGAAGCAGAGAACTATTGGTTCCATCACTTTCAAGAATGTTGAATCGGCCACAGCCGTGGTCAACTCCAAATTGTCATGATCAAGCTATCTGCTTGCCATACAGGTATGAATTTTGATATCAATTTAGTTTTGTGAATGACCATGATTAATATAATGATGTGAGTTTGGTTTTCGAATAGCTCTGTCTATCATTTGAAATGGCTCTGTCACAATGTTGTTTATCCTATACATTGTTTTCGCTTTGCTAAAAATAAATGAAGTTTCGATTTGGATACACGATTTTCTCATTCCTGTTGGCAGCCAATTCAATTTTTTCCATTACCTTATAAGCTGCCTACACCTTTTGTCTCCTGAATGTCAAGGTATCATCGCATTTTGGAAAGAGAGGATGTTTTCATTTCATACGACAATTGAAAATTGGTTTCAATTTATTTTTCACGGCTGAAAGCGTGAAAACTCCTCCGTTGTTTTCTGGACTGTCATGATCTGCTTATTTGATATCTTGATTGGTACTTACCTTTGGTTTATTTTTCGAACTTTGTCCATTCGCCTATTATCACTCTGATTACGCAACTTAATTGATATGTCATTGAGCATGTTAAGTTATGGGTTATGCTTGATTTCATAAGGGTCATGATTGATCTTGTTTTATATGATGTGATCCTCACTGTTATAATCTTTTTTGACCTATCGATTTTATGAAATCTCATGTTGTAATGATTTATAAACTTTGATTATGCAAAAATGAGTCTGATTTCATATTTGAATGGAAATAGTCTAAAGTTATACATGGCGCACTGGTGAAACATTTGGATTTTGGATTTAATGGTTTGAATTATTACATGGTGCATATTAACTTTGGGTTTGATTCTGTATTTAATATCCATGGTTTCAAACGATACAATGGTGCCTTGTTATCACTATCCACCATTTAAAACCTAGTGTTAACCGATTAATGTGGTTTGAGTGATGTCATAATTTATTAAACAGTGTTGTACTATGCCATTAATGTTGTGCATGGTGGTGAACTAAACCAACACCTTTGCACATGCATATTGATTTGCCTCCCCTTTGAACACTTTCAACTGTTAATCCTTTCGATTTTTACTACTGTGTATTGTTGTGTTCAATTCAAACCCTACCATGCACCCGCACCATGGCCCCGGTCGCAAGGGAAGAACCCAATGGTAGCCAAGCATTTTTTATGTTTGATGGCGCTTACAGTGACCTTGAGGAATTCGGATGGCTCCCGTTCATACGAAATTTTGATGGCTATAACCCTGGTGTGGCTCGGCAATTTGCATTAACCTTTGATGGTTGCCGAGCCAAGGTTGGGGATGTGCAGTTAGAAATTGATGAGCAATTTCTCAGTTTGGCTACCGGTCTACCTATTGTCGGACAGAGATGGTCGAAAAATTATAAAGTGGAAGATTTCCCATGGACATTACTCTTCCAGTCACGAAGGGTGAGCTCTTGTGAAAAGGGTTTTCCCGCAAATATTCTTAAGCAACGCTGGCATGATTTGCTCATGGTTACCAAGCAGTTCATTACTTGCGAGGGAAGGTATGGTTTCGTTTTATTGTACCACCTTTGGCTACTGATGGTTTTCATGGGGTATGAACTTAATATTCCATACTACTTGCATAGGAGTTTGTTCAAAATGTCTAAAAGGTACAAATGGAACCAGTCTGATACCAGTATTTTTTATTTTGGGTTGATTAAAATGCTTGTAGTATGTAAGTTGGGGTTACACCGTGACTGTTGGGAGGATTTTCTTAAATGCAATGATTTTGCTGACTCGAGCCCACCCCAGGTTCACAAACCTGTGGTGAGCGAGTGAAAATCAGTACCGCCTGTGCCTTACTGTGCTCTGTTACCTAAACCCCTACTTGATTCTCCTATTGACCTACCCAATTATGTTACCCAGGATATCGAAGCTACTAAACCCGTGGCTAAAAGGCCTAAAGCCAAACCCTCTGCCAATTCTAAAGGCAAGAAAAATGCCCGGTTAATCTCTCGCATGGAAAGAAATAAACCAAAAGCACCTGTCAACCCTAACCCTATTATGGTAAGTGAAGATTCTGACTCAGAGGTTGAACGTTACCTGGCAAGTGAGTATCCCTACTCTGAAGGTCTATGTAGAAACCCGCATATGATTTTGTGAAGAACCTACCACCTTGCTTGCGAAGTGATCCTAATTTTCCAGGCATCAAAATTCCTTGTGAAAACCTAGGTGACTCATCTAAACCCCCTCCTTTTCTAGTCGAACCAACTGCTCCACCATGTGATCGGTGTGGCTCATGGTTGGAAAGGTATTACCTCGACGTGCCAATGCTACAGTCCAGAATTCATGCTCTGGAAGATCAAGTTGCAAAGCTTACCAGTCAAAAGGGAAAGTTGTCATCCACTGATAAGAAACAGCGAACAACAGGTTCGATTTTGTTTAAAAACGTGGAGTCGGCTACAACAGTCGTCAATTCAAAATTGGCCTAGCTTGAACAACATTACTAGTATGACTTTCACCTATTTATGTGACATACTTATAAACTCTGTTTATATCGTGGATCTGCTTTCTCGCATAAGCATGCAGTTTTGTATATAATTTGGTTTTAATAAATCAATTTTCATTATTGTTTTAATTTTGAATGGATTTGGTTTTGATTCGATTGATTGTAGGATAGATTTGATTGTTTCGATTTGGTTTGAAATGAATACTCTGTCGATTATTGAAGTTGTCAATATTTTCTAAACACAGGTCATTTCTGGTATATCAATTTCAAACACAGTTAATATTTCATTTCGAATTGGTCATATACGATATGTTTGGTAAATTATGGTTAACTGTTGTATTCGAATAGCATTCTGTGGATGCATGACTAAATTGTGAGAAGATTTGAATCATGACTGTTATATCCAACCTATCGATTCACATAGTTTGACCGTATGATCAGTTTGATTCATATATTGTTTAATTTTGATTTGGGAATGAAATTGATTATACCCAGGATTACGATGTGTTTCTATTTTTAGCTTAGTCACATTTCGATTTGATTATTGCCCAGTTTATGTTTATCACTGTTGTTGATGGTGACGATCATTATGTGATCCTGTCTGATTTACTATGTAAATGCTCAACGATTGTAATCTATGGTTAAGTTTGATGCTGTTATGAACGTTTGGTCATAATCATAACGACCTTTCTATATCTTCCTTTGATTAAAACGATATGAATCCTATGCACCCTGTTACAGCCGTAACCAATCGATTATGACGGTGTTCGATTATAACCATATTAATTCTGATTACATCGTATCTTATACGATACGATTTACTTATAATTGCATTTGGATATGGAATAGTGTGGTTATAATTTGACCCGATTCTATGGCAATTGAAAAAAACAGAGCATTCTTATCCTGTTTTGATTGCATCCTTTTCGATTTGATTAAATCTGCTTGAACCATTAGTAATTCGATTTTAATAAAAGAAAATTAAATTGGATTGTTTTAAAAAGATTTGGATTTGTTTTCTATCTGATTTTGTTTGCTATTTTAGACTAGCTACATAATCAGATCATTCTGTAGCTAAGTCTATAGGATCATTTTTTTTGTATTTTGTTGCTGAAATATCTTTCTAATTGGATATTTGTGTTCTATTGCAGGTAAATTCGAATTGCAGTTGAGTGGTTGAACAGTTAGGGGATATTTCGAAGATTTCACTTGCATTTTATTTTCTTAGTTTAGGTGATTTTGGGATATTTCCAGATTATGTAAAACTGTTTGATATTATCCACAAGGAAGTTTTACCTTGTGAAGAGACTTATAAATACTTATGATTTTTGTAATAATCATCATCCTCGTTCATGGGAGAACAAGGATATGGAGTTCTAATATAGACTGGAGCAGAATTGATGTTTTGTCATAGCTTTAGCTTCTCAATATATCAACATTTTGTTTCATGTCATGTATATCAATTTGTTTATGGTTTATGACTACTTTAGCTATCTAAATCATAGGCAAATGATATAATTTTGATCACTGTTATCCATATCTTGTCTCTTCCATATAGATAAAAGACATAACAATTGTTAATTCAGTTTGTGAATGACAGGTTTATCTTCTTCATGAATTGAATTGTTATATATGATTCTTTGCATAACATGTTTCCCTTATTGTGGAGCTTTATAATCATAAGATTGTTATGATTTTCTTTTATGTCTTGTTTGTCCTGTAAAACACTTCAAGAAGCAGCACAGCCAATTGTTTTCGAGAAGCTTATGGACTAACCGGTGCGAATTTCTTCCTTCGACCAGCTTAGAAGTTATCATACACAGGGCAGACTTGGAGCATTTCCAGGTCAATTAGTTTGTTGTTTACTATTTTCATTAAGTAGTTTAATTCAGATATAAGTTTAACTAAATATATTAGATTGTTTAATTTCAGTAAAAATATTAGATTGTTTAATTTCAGTAATGTTTATTTATTTTTCATAAAATATAAAAAATCAAAAAGATTCCTGACTGTCTTAGGGCAGAAAACACATGAGTTTTGCAGGTTTTAATTAAATCTGTCGGTTGTTTATAGTGTACACTTGTGAATAAGTAATATTGCAGCTGGTAATTAGATAGTTGATTTGAGTTATTATAATAGTAACTAGTAGATTATATATAATAGTTAGAGTAGTTTACATTTAGTTTTAGTTGATTTTAGTTTGTTTTATTAGTTTTATTTAGTGTTAGTTTGTTTAGATTACTTAGCTCAGATCAATTCTCTCTTTGGTTTTCTTAAAATACCTTAGAGCGACCAACAGAGCCATTAAAATCATTAGGGTGGTCCATTCCAAATGGCTTGGGTTATTTAGACAACCCCGGACCGGTTCCACTCTCTCAGTTGACGGACGGTCAATTTCGCCCGTCAATAAATAGCACTATAAGGAGGGCCTGAACTTAATTAATGGCACGAGGTGGTTTCAAGACTCCTCCCCCACCTAATCGCACACCTATAGTGACTAGAAGCCATTCACAAGATAATATTCCCCCTCAAACAACAACTACTTCAACCGAAGATCCGCAGTTGAGCCAGCAACCCCTAATCATACAGGTGGTGATCCCCAAGAGATCGTTCATCAATCTCTTATCAGAACACATAGTGCCTTAGCTAGTCTTAGGCGACCAAACCACCCGTGGGGTCAACCTTTAGACTTCTCTGACATCAGAGAACAGTTAGGTGACATAGACCTCACTGTGAATCCTACAGATCCAGACACAAATCCTGCTACAGGAGGATCTGGGTTACCCCCTTCACCACCTCCTTCATATCCTTCAATTCTGGGGGAGATTCCTCTTCTAATGAAGGCAATCCACCTTCTCATCCTTCCACACCCAATTCCCCAATGGCGAATCATAACAACCCTGCTAGACCCTGGTTGGACCAGGATGTTGTAGTTGTACCTGGAGCCCAGCACCCTTTACCTAAGCACCCGGAAAAATGGCTTCCTAAGTTTGATCCTGATTCAAAACAAATAGCCAAAGATCATATCAAAAAATTTATGTTAGCCATCAGACTCCATAACATTGAACATGAAGACGTTGTCTGTAGGTTGTTCCCTTACACCTTTGAGGGTAATGCGTCCACTTGGTACTTTGCCCAACAGCCCCATACCATAGTGTCTTGGAAAAAGTTTGAGTCATGCTTTTTGGAAAAATTCGGAGATGGTAAACCTCCAGAAGTGTTAGTCATGGATCTTTCAAGTTTAAAAACTAACTCAAAAGAAAAAGTTAAAGATTTTAACCAAAGATTTTTGACACTTAAGAATAGAATCCCTGCAGACTCTATGCCTGCTGAGAGTCTTGTAATAGCTTACTATACTAAATCTCTACATCAAAGTATAGCTATTTGGGTGAAACGATCCAAAAAGGCCACGTTGTTAGAAGCCTTTGAAGAGGCTACTCAGATTGAAAAAGACATACTTAGTCTTAAAGACTCTTCTAGCAACGAGACTGAGACTGTTTCTTCTTCCAAAAAGAAGATTGAAATTCTTCCCAGACCTACACAAAACAAAACACAACCTGAAAACTCTGATTTGGAAAATTTAACCAAAGTTGTACAAAAATTATCTAATCAAGTTATAGTTTTAAAAAGGTCGACTGAAGAAGCCTCTTCGAGCAAAGGACCCTACAAACCTCCTTTTTGAAAGCCTTTTCCTACCAACCGGCCTAATTCAAACCCCGAAGGCTTGAACCTAGAAAGTTTGCAATATGCTCTTCAGACAATTCTAGGATCTCAAGATGACTTGATACCTCCTGAAATCCCTCAAGAGGAAGTCGAGCAGGAAACAACTAAAGAAGAAGAGTCTTCTCCAAACATCTTTGGGCACTTCTCGGATAGTATCTTCCAAGCTAATTTCGAGACTGTTCACCCTTACAACACTAGGAGTAAGACAACAAACAATCCTCCTGGCGAGAACACCACAACTTCACCTCCAAAGCCATCTAAATCAGTAGAAACAAAATAAAGTAATGCTGGCCCTAAATTAGATTATGATGTTGTTGAAGATCTTAAAAAATTACAGGCTAACATTTCTATTTATGAGTTGTTGAAATTTCCATTTTTGTTACAAAAGATGTTGCAAAATATTTCGGACAATGGCAAGAATAGTAATTCTAATGGTAACAAGGTTGCGCAAAGCAAAGCTCCGCAGAAGACTTCCACAAAAGGTAATCCTGATCCTCAAGATAAAGGAAGCCTTCCTATAACTCCTGTAAATAATGTAAATAATGTAAATAACGCAAGTAATGTAGATAAAGTAGTATTAGAAACCGCGAGTAAAAAACCACAAGCTACAACTCTAAGTACTCGCAAGAATGTACCTCCTTTTCTTTTAACTTTCAAAATCTTCAACAGAAATGTGCATAATTGTATGGTTGACTCAGGAGCATCATCAAATGTGATGGCTTGGTCAGTTTTCCAAAAGATTAACGCCGAAGTAGAACCATCTTCTTTGAAAACCATACAACTTGATCGAACAGATGTTAAAGTTATAGGCGAACTGAAAAATGTATTGATTAGATTATCGTCTAACCCAAAGGTTCATCAGGTTATTGATATAATTGTGGTGGATATTCCATAAGTGTATGGTATGTTTTTAAGCAGGGACTGGTCAGAGCAGCTACATGGTTACTTCGTGACAGACTGGTCTCACTTATGGCTTCTAGAAAATGGTAAGCCTAACAAAATCAGGGTGAATCGTGAGAGCTACCTCAAGTTCACAGTAACAGACTTGAATGACCCAAATGAACCATATACACCTCCGGTTGATTCACCTAAAGTCCAAGGAATGGACACCTTCTTCGGAAATTTCACAGCTGAAATTTCACCTATCAACAATTCGCGACAACAATCCGAGATCCTGACATATACGCAACCAACAGCTTCTATCCAACAGTCTCACGATCCTGATGGAAATCAAATTTGGTCTCTATACTTTGACGGTTCCAAGTCTAAAGAAGGAGCTGGTGCAGGCTGCATCATTATCGATCCGGCAGGTAACAAAACATTATTGGCTTGTAGGCTAGAATTTGAATGTACTAACAATATTGCAGAATATGAGGCTTTATTACAAGGTCTCAGAAAAGCCTTGGACATGCACATTCAAAATCTATTTGTATTTGGTGACTCTGAGATAGTGGTCAGGCAGGTGAGAAATTCTATACATTGTCTTTCCYCGCATCTCAAATGTTGCCAGTCTGAGGTATGGAGTTTAATGAAAAAAWTTTCTGCTTTTAATATAAATTCCATTCCTAGATTAAATAATGCTGAAGCAGATTTACTCGCTAATGTTGCCTCTAAACTTCTTCCTGCAGAAGGATTATCCCCAAACACATTCTCTGTGGAGCTATTTTTTCGACCATCGGTTCCTGACAATATCACAAACTGGAGAGTATTTGACGATGATCAACAAATCATTAACTTTCTACACATAGAAGAAACCTTCCAAGGCACTGTGATAGATGAACAAACGCACGACGACAATTTGCACGACTTTACGGTAATACCTAATCCAAAATCTCCAGAGGCTCTATTGGACATGGTAAATATCATACCCAAATCTGTTGTTAGACTAGAAAATTTTTATGATTTTGAAGATAAATTTAAAAAGACGGTCAATTGCAAAACCAACAGCTCCTCATTGTCTTATGAAAAAGTCAATTTAGGAACTAGTGAAAATCCTCAGTGTATCAACTTAGGCTTGGGATGTTCCAAACAAGAAAAAGATTCTTTTGTTAAATTATTCAAAGAGTTCAAGGATGTCTTTGCATGGACTTACGATGATCTTAAAATGTTTGATTCTAATATTATACAGCATGTCATCCCGATGAAGCCCCAAACCTTACCCTTCCAACATAAACTGAGGAAAATGCATCCTAAACTAGAACCGACCGTACAAAAAGAATTGAATAAACTCCTAAGTGATAAAATATTTTTTCCTATTAGACACACTCAATGGGTATCCAACCTCGTCCTGGTGCGGAAGAAAAACGGGGAAATTCGACTTTGTGTCGATTTCCAAAACCTCAACAAAGCGTCTGATAAAGATAATTATCCCGTCCCGCCCATGGAACAGATCCTTCAACAAGTATCTGGTTCCGAGAGGCTATCCTTACTAGATGGTTTCTTTGGATACAACCAAGTCTTGATGTCTCCGCCAGACCAACTGAAAACTACCTTCCGTACCCTGTGGGGCGCTTATGCTTATCGCAAAATGCCTTTTGGATTGATTAATGCCGGTGCTAGCTTTCAGAGAGCAATGGACATTGCTTTTAGAGGCTTAATCAATCATTCTGTAGTAGTCTACTTAGATGATGTGACCATTTATTCTAAGAACAAAGACGATCATCTAGCTCACTTATGAGCCGTTCTGCTACGATGTCATAAATTCGACATATCCTTGAACCCCAAGAAGTCCATCTTTGTAGTAGAATAGGGAAAACTAGTAGGATTCATTGTGTCTAGTGATGGAATGATTATTGACCCCGAGAGGACCCAAGTCATCGCTAAAATTCCCCCACCTACCTCCAAAAAATCCATGCAGTCTTTCCTAGGCCAAATTAATTTCGTGAGAATATTTGTCCCTAGTTTCTCTGAAATGGTTAGGCCTCTCCAAAACCTGATTAAGAAAGACACCCAATATCATTGGGGACCCACTGAAAACCAAGATTTTAATGATATAAAGAAGTCCATAATAGACGATCCATCTCTCATGAGCCCCAATTTCTCTAAAGACTTCACACTCTATACTTTTGCCTCTGATCATTCCTATGCCGCAATCCTAACTCAAAAGAATTCCGAGAACAACGAAGTACCTATCGCCTTTATGAGCTCTGCTTTCAAAGGTGTTGAAATTAACTACCCAGTGGTCGATCGAAAAGCCTATGCTATCTTCAAGGCAGTTAACAATTTATGGTCTTATCTTTTGAAGTCAAGGATGAAGGTCATTGTCCCTTACCCTGCCGTTAGGAACTTGTTAGTGAAAAAGGAGTTAGGAGAGAAAAGAGCCAACTGGGTCACCTCCTTGTAGGAGTATGACTTAGAAATCACCCCAGCACAGATCATGAGAGGCCAAGGGTTGTGTAAGTTGGTTGTTGATTCAGAAACCGAACAGCAAGAAGATAGTGATATGTCAGACCTAGAACAACGCGATCAAAATTTGATTTGTTGTGCACAAAACCTTGTAAGTCCTTGGTACGATGATATTAGACACCGGATTCAACATGGATCAGCACCCTATCACCTTGACCCTGCCAAGAGAAGAGCATTGAGACTAAAGTCCACCTCCTTTCATCTAGTTAATGGTATATTGTTTCGTCAGAATTTCGACGACATACTTATGCGTTGTCTTGAAAAGGACGAAGCAGAAAAAGTCTTTCTCGAATTACATGCAGGATAAGCTGGTGGTCACTTTGGTGGAAACACCACTGCTCATAAGGTTTTAAGAGATGGTTATTACTGGCCAACACTTTTTAGAGATGCCCATGCCTTGTGCCGTAAATGTATCATTTGTCAGAAAGCATCAGGGCGATTGCAAAAACCAACCTTCCCCTTGCAACCCGTTTCAGTCGATTCTCCTTTCTAGCAATGGGGCCTTGATATCATTGGTCCTATTAACCCTCCGTCCTCACAACAACACAAGTATATTGTGACAGCCACTGATTACTTTACTCGATGGTCTGAAGCCGCCACGCTAAGAACTGTTAACACACGTCAAGTGATCGCTTTTCTAAACTTGAATATCATCACCCGTTTTGGTATCCCTGATTGTCTAGTCTTTGATAACGCTTCATAATTTTATTCTCTTGAGATGAGTGAGTTCGCCTTAGAAAAGGGAATAAAGCTAAAGTATTCTGCTAGTTATTACCCCCCGGGGAATGGCTTAGCAGAATCAACCAACAAGAACTTGATCAAAATTATCAAGAGTACCATGGTTGAAAATCACAAGAACTGGCACAATGCACTGTTGAATGCACTGTGGGATGATAGGGTAACACCCAAAGCAACTATAGGTAACTCCCCCTTTTTTCTCATATATGGCAGAGAAGCCATTCTTCCACCTCACATTCTTCTTCCTTCGCTTCAATTGTCACAAAAAGTCCAAGAAGAAGATTGTCCCCCTTTAGAAAGTCGTATTAACGCTTTGATGAAGTTAGAAGAGGTAAGAACCCAAGATAAGCGTAAGTTAGATCAACATCAACAACTGATTAAAAGTTGGTTCGATTCTAATTCTGCTTCTGATAAGAATTTTGAAGTAGGCGATCTCGTCTTAAAGTGGGACAAACCACACGAAGGGAAGGGTGAACATACCAAGTTTCAAAATTTGTGGCTTGGGACATTTTTTATTACTGAAAAGTTGGGCCCTAGTTCCTTTCGATTACAGAATCATGAAGGCCAGCTTGACACCTATCCGGTGAATGGCTAAGTCTTGAAAAGATACTTTGCTTGATTTCTACCCTTTGTTAGGACCACATATTGTACCCTTTTTGCCCATACTTTTTGCTATTATTTTACCCTTCATCACCTGCATT
>ML777910.1:595672-618351 GCA_009831015.1 Picea engelmannii | reverse complement strand
TCTTTACTACAACACTAAGTGCTTTTGGAATTGAGCATATATAGTGCACAGCTATCTTTGAAACAAAAGACTTCCCTGGGTTGATAATTTATGTTTCACTTGGTTGTTTGAAATTAATTAAGCAATTATAGTGACCAACACCCTTGTATATTATGTAAATATTTTCTTTGGTTTTTATTTTCCTTTGTTTTCATTTTTGGTTTTGATTTGGATTGATCAGTTTTTGTGTTTTTGAAACATATGCATAATTATGCGCTGAGCCATTCAGATAAAGACCATGGGAAAATCTCTTCTCTTAAATAACTTCTGAAAGGTTGTACGAACATCAGTGATATATTGCTAAAAATGATATTTGTGTTTGAAAATTTTGGTGTTTCAAAGAAGTTTACTGATTTCAATCTCTAAGCAAAGTTTGTCATGATTATCTTTATCTTTTTATGCTGTCCCTTTTCCGTAAAGGAATGACTCAAAAGGATGTCTCCCTGTCATAGTGAGTTGTTTTAGAAATAAAACCTTTCTGGAGCTGAATAAAGGACAGTATCAAAAAAAATTCTGATGAGGTATAAAAAATATGATGAAATATCAAGATTTTTCAGCGTCACCCCGCTCAGCTATACACAAAAGAAAAACAAAATAAATTGTTAATAAGATCTGTGGGAAGTGTTTGTAAACCCGTCGGGATACTGAACAGGTCCACTGGCAACGGGTAAATGAAAGCATGACGCCAAGACAACTTCGTTGGGGTACTGAATAGGCCTGCTGGCAGTGAAGCAATGTCGGGTACACGAAAATCTGTAAAAAAGAGAAGAAACCTCTTTTAAAGTCCTTTATTCTGATCTAGAACTTCTTGACAGGATACAGACATCCGAGTGGGTTAAATGGCAACCCTGTCGAGTCTATGGACGCTTGCTGGCAGCAGTGGCCATGCCAACAATATTGAATATTTTATCATTAATATCGTGGCTTACTAATCTTAAGACTGTTATTAGTTTGCATCTTTTAAAACATCGCTGGAAAAAATAGTAATGATGATGTTTGTATGATTTTCTGGTTGTTGTTTTGGAGTTTAAATTTTCTTTATTATCCTAATCTGAATTTTTTTCTTTCGACAGAGATAACTGCTTCTCCCAGTGTGTCACCATTGTTGGCATCCAATTCAATTTTTTCCATTACCTTATAAGCTGCCTACACCTTTTGTCTCCTGAATGTCAAGGTATCGTCGCATTTTGGAAAGAGACGATGTTTTCATTTCATATGACAATTGAAAATTGGTTTCAATTTATTTTTCACGACTGAAAGCGTGAAAACTCCTCCGTCGTTTTTTGGACTGTCATGATCTGCTTATTTGATATCTTGATTGGTACTTACCTTTGGTTTATTTTTTGAACTTTGTCCATTCGCCTATTATCACTCTGATTGTGCAACTTAATTGATATGGCATTGAGCATGTTAAGTTATGGGTTATGTTTGATTTCATAACGGTCATGATTGATCTTGTTTTATATGATGTGATCCTCACTGTTATAAGCTTTTCTGACCTATCGATTTTATGAAATCTCGTGTTGCAATGATTTATAAACTTTGATTATGCAAAAATGAGTCTGATTTCATATTTCAATGGCAATAGTCTAAAGTTATACATGGCGTGCTAGTGAAACATTTGGATTTTGGATTTAATGGTTTGAATTATTACATGGCGCATATTAACTTTGGGTTTGATTCTGTATTTAATATCCATGGTTTCAAACGATACAATGGTGCCTTGTTATCACTATCCACCATTTAAAACCTTGTGTTAACCGATTAATGTGGTATGAGTGATGTCATAATTTATTAAAAAGTGTTGTATTGTGCCATTAATGTTGCGCATGGCGGTGAACTAAACCAACACCTTCGCACACACATATTGATTTGCCTCCCCTTTGAACCCTTGCAGCTGTTAATCCTTTCGATTTTTACTACTGTATATTGTTGTGTTCAATTCAAACCCTACCATGTACCCGCACCATGGCCCCGATCATAAGGGCAGAACCCAATGGTATCCAAGCATTGTTGATGTTCGATGGCGCTTAAAACGACCTTGAGGAATTCAGATGGCTCCCGTTCATACGAAAGTTTGATGGCTATAACCATGGTGTGGCTCGACAATTCGCATTAACCTTTGATGGCTGTCGAGCCAAGGTTGGGGATGTGCAGTTAGAAATTGATGATCAATTTCTCAGTTTGGCTACCGGTCTACCTGTTGTCGGACAGAGATGGTCGAAAAATTATAAAGTGGAAGATGTCCCATGGACATTACTCTTCCAGTCACGAAGGGTGAGTTCTTGTGACAAGGGTTTGCCCAAAAATATGCTTAAGCAACGCTGGCACGATTTGCTCATGGTTACCAAGCAGTTCATTACTTGCGAGGGCATGTATGGTTTTGTTTTCTTGTACCACCTTTGGCTACTGATGGTTTTCATGGGGTATGAACTTAATATGCCATACTACTTGCATAGGAGTTTGTTCAAAATGTCTAAAAGGTACAAATGGAACCAGTCTGATACCAGTCTTTTTCATTTTGGGTTGATTAAAATGCCTGTAGTATGTAAGTTGGGGTTACACCGTGACTGTTGGGAGGATTTTCTTAAACGCAATGATTTTGCTGACTCGAGCCCACCCCAGGTTCACAAACCTGTGGTGAGCGAGTGCAAATCAGTACCGCCTGTGCCTTACTGTGCTCTGTTACCTAAACCCCTACCTGATTCTCCTATTGACCTACCCAATTTTGTTACCCAGGATATCAAAGCTGCTAAACCCGTGGCTAAAAGGCCTAAAGCCAAACCCTCTGCCAATTCTAAAGGCAAGAAAAACGCCCGGTTAATCTCTCACATGGAAAGAAATAAACCAAAATCACCTGTCAACCCTGACCCTATTATGGTAAGTGAATATTCTGACTCAGAGGTTGAACGTTACCTGGAAAGTGAGTATCCATACTCTGAAGGTCTATGTAATAAACCCGCATATGATTTTGTGAAGAACCTACCACTTTGCTTGTGAAGTGATCCTAATTTTCCAGGCACCAAAATGCCTTGTGAAAACCCAGGTGACTCATCTAAACCCCCTCCTGTTCTAGTCGAACCAGCTGCTCCACCATGTGATCAGTGTGGATCATGGTTGGAAAGGTATTACCTCGACGTGCCAATGCTGCAGTCCAGAATTCATGCTCTGGAAGATCAAGTTGCAAAGCTCACCAGTCAAAAGGCAAAGTTGCCATCCACCGATAAGAAACAACAAACAACAGGTTCGATTTTGTTTAAAAACGTGGAGTCGGCTACAACAGTTGTCAATTCAAAATTGGCGTAGCTTGAACAACATTACTGGTATGAATTTCACCTATTTATGTGACATACTTATAAACTCTGTTTATATCGTGGATCTGCTTTATCGCATAAGCATGCAGTTTTGTATATAATTTTGTTTTAATAAATCAATTTTCATTATTGTTTTAATTTCGATTGGATTTGGTTTTGATTTGATTGATCGTAGGATAGATTTGATTGTTTCGATTTGGTTTGAACTGAATACTCTGTCGATTATTGAAGTTGTCAATTTTTTCTAAACACGGGTCGTTTCTGGTATATCAATTTCAAACACAATTAATATTTCATTTCGAATTGGTCATATACGATATGTTTGGTAAATTATGGTTAATTGTTGTATTTGAATACCATTCTGTGGATGCATGACTAAATTGCAAGAATATTTGAATCATGACTGTTATATCCAACCTATCGATTCGCATAGTTTGACTGTATGATCAGTTTGATTCATATATTGTTTAATTTTGATTTTTGAATGAAATTGATTATACCCAGGATTACGATGTGTTTCTATTTTTAGCTCAGTCACATTTCGATTTGATTATTGCCCAGTTTATGGTTATCACTGTTGTTGATGGTTACGATCATTATGTGATCCTGTCTGATTTACTATGTAAACGCTCAATGATTGTAATCTATGGTTAAGTTCGATGTTGTTATGAATGTTTGGTCATAATCGTAACGACCTTTCTATATCAGCATTTGATTAAAACAATATGAATCCTATGCACCCTATTATAGCCGTAACCAATCGATTATGATGGTGTTCAATTATAAACATATCAATTCTGATTACATCGTATCTTATACGATATGATTTACTTGTAATTGCATTTGGATATGGAACAGTGTGGTTATAATTTGACCCGATTCTATGGCAATTGAAAAAAACAGAGCATTCTTATCCTGTTTTGATTGCATCCTTTTCGATTTGATTAAATCTGCTTGAACCATTAGTAATTTGATTTTAATAAAATAAAATAAAATTGGATTGTTTTAAAAAGATTTGGATTTATTTTCTATCTGATTCTGTTTGCTATTTTAGACTAGCTACAGAATCAGATGATTCTGTAGCTAAGTCTATAGGATCATTTTTTTTGTATTTTGTTGCTAAAATATCTTTCTAATTGGATATTTGTGTTCTATTGTAGGTAAATTCGAATTGCAGTTGAGTGGTTGAATAGTTAGGGAATATTTCCAAGATTTCACTTGCATTTTATTTTCTTAGTTTAGGTGATTTTGGGATATTTCCAGATTATGTAAAATTGTTTGATATTATCCACAAGAAAGTTTTACCTTGTGAAGAGACTTATAAATACTTATGATTTTTGTAATAATCATCATCCTCATTCATGGGAGAACAAGGATATGGAGTTCTAATATAGACTAGAGAAGAATTGATGTTTTGTCACAGCTTTAACTTCTCAATATATCAACATTTTGTTTCATGTTGTGTATATCAATTTGTTTATGGTTTATGACTACTTTAGCTATCTAAATCATAGGCAAATGATATAATTTTGATCATTTTTATCCATATCTTGTCTCTTCCAAATAGATAAAAGACATAAAAATTGTTAATTCAGTTTATGAATGATAGGTTTATCTTCTTCATGAATTGAATTGTTATATATGATTCTTTGCATAACAGGTTTCCCTTATTGCAGAGCTTTATAATCATAAGATTGTTATGATTTTCTTTTATGTCTTGTTTGTCCTGTAAAACACTTCAAGAAGCAGCACAACCAATCGTTTTCGAGAAGCTTATGGACTAACCGGTGCGAATTTCTTCCCCCGACCAGATTAGAATTTATCATACACAGGGCAGACTTGGAGCGTTTCCAGGTCAATTAGTTTGTTGTTTACTGTTTTCATTAAGTAGTTTAATTCAGATATAAGTTTAATTAAATATATTAGATTGTTTAATTTCAGTAAAAATATTAGATTGTTTAATTTCAGTAAAAATATTAGATTGTTTAATTTCAGTAATGTTTATTTTTTTTTTCATAAAATATAAAAAATCAAAAAGATTGAGGACTGTCTTAGGGAAGAAAACACATGATTTTTGTAGGTTTTAATTAAATCTGTAGGTTGTTTATAGTGTACACTTGTGAATAAGTAATATTGCAGCTGGTAATTAGATAGTTGATTTGAGTTATTATAATAGTAATTAGTAGATTATATATAATAGTTAGAGTAGTTTACATTTAGTTTTAGTTGATTTTAGTTTGTTTTATTAGTTTTATTTAGTGTTAGTTTGTTTAGATTACTTAGCTCAGATCAATTCTCTCTTTGGTTTTATTAAAAGACCTTAGAGCGGCCAACAGATCCATTAAACTCATCAGGGTGGTCCATTGCAAATGGCTTGGGTTATTTAGACAACCTCGGACCGGTTCCACTCTCCCAGTTGACGGACGATCAATTTCGCCCGTCAACAATTCCCAGTTTAGCCACTGATAGATTCTTATCGGATTTGATTTTATTTCAATTGGATTTGTTTTGGTTTTAATCTGAACAAGAGGTTTTCATGCTAGATTTAGTATATGATCATGTGTTTATTTGATTTCGTTATGGTTAGTTTGTATGTTGTGATTGTCAAACGATTTCATGAGTTTGGTTGTTATGATCTTTTAATATGTTGTGTCATATAATGTTCTAAATTGGGAATACCACTCTGATCGTTTCCGAGTTGGGAAGAATGACTCTATTTTTATGGAAACAATACTCTCATTTAAGTCTGTGCAAATGATATTCATGCCCGAATCATGGAACGGTTTTTGATCCACGAAGACTATGTTAAACCCCAGCTGTTCGATTCGCTTGATTGGATTGTTGTATCTTCAATTAGTATGATCGATTTTATGAGTTGTATTCGTATAAAAAATAGACTTGATTGTGGCTCTATTAATTTTAATTTTCAAATGAGTTTGTTAACTCAAATTGACCTATGTTGTTGCTGTCAAATTCGAATGAGGGAATTCGGGTAATTGTTGTTTCCAAATGCATTTAAGAAATGATTTCCTGAATGTTTTTGTCTACCCCATTTTGCAATAACAAATGATTGGATATCTCTTATGAACTCTATGACCAACTGAATTGATCCTATTATGATTTCATTTACGCGCCAGTTTCGAGTTAATTCGCTCGTGGCATGGATAGTTTGTTATGGCAATACAGTTATGTCGATTTGAAATTGAGTTTGTTTGGATTCAATTGTGTCTCATGTCTATGAGGCAGCATAATAATTGCCTACAATTTGTTTTAATTGTATTGATTTCAGTTTGATATGAAACAATCTCATAATTGTTTGATTATGATTCTGTTCACCTGACTTTGTGGTAACAAACGAAACAGAGTACATGTGTCTCTGTAGTCATTTGATTGATCTTGATCTTGTTTGATTTCAAATGGTATAACAATTTCAAATTGAATGATTCGTTTTCAAATAGCTATTGGATGTTAGTTAAATTTAATTCTTTAATAGATTTGAATTGATTTTTATGTTGATTCTGTGTCTTATTTAGACCAGCTACATAATCGCAAGATTCTATAGCTAGTCTATAGAATTAGATTTTTTATCATTTTATTAATAAAATACCCTTCTAACTTGTCTATTTTGAACACCTTTCAGGTACATCCAAATTGCATTGGAGATACTGGACAGTCTAGGGGATATTTGTGTGTTTTAGTTTTATTTTAGGTTCCTAGTTTAGCTAAACTTGGGATATCTTCCCATATTTTATGTAAACAGTTTTGATAACTTCTATAGGGAGGTTTTACCCTGTAGAAGACCTTTAAATACTTATTATTTTTTTTAATAACGATGATCCTCACTTGTGGGAGAACCATGCTATGGATTTCTAATACAAACTGAGACAGAAGTTGATGTTCTTCTACAGCTTTCGCTTTTCATAATATCAATCTTTTGTTTCAAGTTTATGCATGTCTTTTGTAGTTGATTATAGACTACTTTAGCTATCATAGTCTATTGCAGAATGATGTGATTTAATTAACGTGATCCATATCTGATTTCTTTCATTATTTTAAAAACACATCAATTTCTTTATTCAGTTAATGAATGACATATTTCTCTTCTTCATCAATTGAATTAGTTTGTATAAGTCTTTGCATACAGGTTTATCTAACTATGAAGATTTATAAATCATAAGATTGTTGTGAATTTTTATGTCTTGTTTTTCCTGTAATTATATTAAAGAGCACTGCAGCTTTTTGTTTACAAGGAGCGCTTGGATAATTCGGTGCGGGTTTCCTCCCTCTGATCAACTAAGACAATCATCATACACAGGACAAATCTGGAGCGTTTTTCTAGGTCAGTTTGGATTTATTTTTGTTAATTTGTTTAGAATAATATTAATAGTTTAGTTAGATATATGTTTAGTTAGATTTGTAGTTAGAATTAGTATATTAGTTGTTTATTTTAGTTAGTTTTTGTTTTATTTCTGTTCATAAAATTATAAAATCAACAAAAATATATTTCTTTGTCTTAGCGCAGAATATAAATGAGTTTTTTCAGGTTTTATTCAAATCTGTAAATTGTAGATATTGTACATTTTGTGAATAAGTTATATTTCCGTTAGCAGTTAGACATTTAATAAGTTAGAGTTAGTATAGTAGTAGTTAGTAGATTGTATATAGAATAGTTAGATTAGTTTAGTTTGTTTAATAATTAATTTTAGTTTAGTTTGTTAGTTTGTCTAATAGTTAGCTTTAGTTAGTTTAGAATAGTTTTTCTTTTTTTTGTTTTCTTAAGACCTTAGATCAGGTAACGGAGCAACTAAACCCGTCAGGGTGGTTCATCCCAAACGGCTTGGGTTATTAGACAACCCCGAGCCGGTTCCACTCTCCTAGTTGACGGACGGTCAATTTTTCCCGTCAACAAATGGCGCTAGAAGGAGGGCCTGAATTTAATTAATGGCAAGAGGCAGTCGCAAGACTCCTCCACCACCTAATCGCTCATCTACAGTGACTAGAAGCCGTTCAAACGATAATATTCCCCTTTAAACAACAACCACTTCAACTAAGGATCCACAGATCATAGTTGAGCCAGCAACCCCTAATCCTACAGGTGGTGACATACAAGAGATTGTCCGTCAATCTCTTATTAAAACACATAGTGCCTTAGCCCGTTTGAGGCAACCTAACCGTCCGTGGGGACAACCTTTGGATTTCTTTGATATCAGAGAACAATTAGGAGACACTAGTCTCACTATGAATACTTCAGATCCAATTTCAAATCCTGCTACAGGAGGATCTGGGATGCCCCCTTCACCACCTCCATCATCTCCTTCCTCTTCCGGAGGAGATTCCTCTGACGAAGGCAATTCACCTTCTCAGCCTTCCACACACACTACCCCAATGGCAAATCAGAACAACCCTACTAGACCCTGGATTGATCAGGATGTCATAGTTGTACCTGGAGCTCAGCACCCTCTACCTAAAAACCCAGAGAAATGGCTTCCCAAGTTTGATCCTGACTCAAAACAGATCGCTGAAGATCACATTAAAATTTTTATGTTGGCCATAAGACTCTGTAATGTCGAACATGAAGATGTAGTCTGTAGGTTGTTCCCCTATACTTTCAAGGGTAATGCATCCACATGGTACTTTGCCCAACAACCCCATACCATTGTGTCTTGGGAAAAGTTCGAGTCATGCTTTTTCGAAAAGTTCAGAGACGGTAAGCCTCCATAAGTCCTAGTCATGGATCTTTCTAGCTTAAAAATGAACCCAAAAGAAAAAGTTAAAGACTTTAATCAAAGATTCCTAACACTCAAAAACTGAATCCTTGCGGATTCTATGCCTGCCGAGAGTCTTATAATAGCATACTAAACTAAAGTTTTGCATCAAACTATAGCTATTTGGGTTAAACGATCTAAGAAAGCCACATTGTTAGAAGCCTTCGAGGAGGCCAGACAGATTGAAAAGGACATACTTAGTCTTAAAGACTCTACTAACAACGAAACTGAGACTAGTTCTTCTTCCAAAAAAAAGATCGAAATCCTCCCCAGACCCACTCAAAGTAAAACACAACCTGAAAACTATGATTTAGAAAACTTAACTAAAGTTGTTCAAAAACTGTCAAATCAAGTTATAGAATTGAAAAGGTCGACCGAAGAAGCTTCCTCGAGCAAAGGACCTTACAAACCCCCATTCCAGAAGCCTTTTCCTACCAACCGACCTAACCCAACCACCGAAGGCCTTAATCTAGAAAGTCTGCAATGTGCCCTTCAAACAATTCTAGAAGCCCAAGATAACTTGATGCCTCCTGAGATCCCTAAGGAGGTAGTTGAACAAGAAACATTTCAAGAAGAAGAGTCTTCTCCAAATATTTTCAGACACTTCTCAGATATCATATTTCAAGGTAACTTCGAGACAGTTCATCCTTATAACACTAGGAGTAAGACAACAAACAAACCTTCTACCGAAAACACTGCAACTTCGCCTCCAAAGAAATCTAAATTAGATAAGACTAAACATAGTAATGTGAACCCAAGCTTAGATTATGATGTAGTTGAAGATCTTAAAAAGTTAAGGGCTAACATTTCGATTTATGAGTTATTGAAGTTTCCATTTTTGCTACAAAAAATGTTACAGAATATCTCAGAGAATGGAAAGAATGGTAATTCTAATGGTAACAAGGTTGTGCAAAACAAATATCCCCATAAGACTTCCACTAAAAACAATCCTGATCCTCAAGATAAAAGAAGCCTTCCTGTAAGTAATGTAAATAATGTAAATAATGTAGATAAAGTAGTCGTAGAAACTGCGAGTAAAAAGCCACAAGATACTACTCTTAGTACTCGCAAAAATGTACCTCCTTTCCTATTAACTTCCGAGATCTTTAATAGAAACATGCACAATTGTATGGTAGACTCGGGAGCGTCATCCAATGTGATGCCTTGGTCTGTTTGCCAAAAGATAAATGTAGAAGTTGAACCATCTACTTTAAAAATAATACAACTTGATCGGACAAATGTCAAAGTTATAGGAGAACTAAAGAATGTGCTTATTAGATTATCATCTAACCCCAAGGTTCATCAAGTTATTGATATAATTATTGTGGATATTCCAGAAGTGTATGGTTTGTTTTTAAGTAGGGAATGGTCGGAACAACTACATGGTTATTTTGTGACAGATTGGTCCCATCTATGGCTTCCGGAGAACGGCAAGCCTAATAAAATCAAAGTAAATCGTGAGCACTACCTTAAGTTCATGGTCACAGATTTGAACGATCCCAACGAACCGTATACACCTCCTTCTGATTCACCCGAAGTACAAGGGATGGACACCTTCTTCAGAAATTTCATGGCCGAGGCTTCACCTATCACCAATCCTGAACAACAATCCAAGATTGTAGCATATATGCAGCCAATAGCTTCCACGCGAAGGTCCCATGTACCCAATGCAAATCAAATTTGGTCTCTGTATTTCGACGGGTCAAAGTCCAAAGAAGGAGCTGGCACAGGCTGCATCATTATTGATCCGACAGGTAACAAAACATTGATGGCATGTAGGTTGGAATTTGAATGTACTAATAATACTAATGAATATGAGGCTTTACTGCAAGGTCTCAGAAAAGCTTTGGATTCGAACATTCAAAATTTAACCATCTTTGGCGACTCTGAAATAGTGGTTAGACAGGTAAGAGATTTTATCCACTATCTCTCTCCGCATCTCAAAAGCTACCAGTCTGAGGTATGGAATTTAATGAATATTTTTTTTGCTTTCAATATAAATTCTATTCCTAGATTAAATAATGCTGAAGAATATTTATTGGCTAATGTAGCTTCTAAACTTCTTCCTGCAGAAGGATTTTCCCCAGATGCATTCTCCATTGAGCTGCTGTTTCGGCCATCTATTCTCGACAACATCACGAACTAGAGAGTATTTGACAATGATCAACAAATTATTAACTTTCTGCACATGGAAGAAACCTTTCAAGGCACGGTGATAGACGAACACATGCACGATGACAATTTGCGCGATTTCATGGTAATACCACATCCGAGAACAACTGAATCTTCATCGGATATGGTAAACTTGATCCCTAAATCTATAGTTAGATTAGAGAAGTTTTACGATTTTCAAGATAAATTTAAAAAGACGGTCAATTGTAAAACCAATAGTTCCTCGTTATCTTATGAAAAAGTAAACTTAGGAACTAATGAAAATACTTAGTGCATTAATCTAGGGTTGGGATGTTCTCAACAAGAAAAAGATGCATTTATTAAATTGTTCAAATAATTTAAAGATGTCTTTGCATGGACGTATGATGACCTTAAAACTTTTGACCCTAACATCATACAACATGTCATTCCGATGAAGCCCCAAACCTTACCCTTTCAACAAAAATTAAGGAAAATGCACCCCAAGCTCGAACCGACCGTTCAAAAAGAATTGAATAAGCTCCTAAATGCTAAGATAATTTTTCCTGTTAGGCACACTCAATGGGTTTCTAACCTTGTCCCAGTCCGGAAGAAAAATGCGGAAATTCAACTTATTGTCGATTTCCAAAACCTTAATAGAGCGTCTGATAAAGACAACTATCTTGTCCCACCCATGGAACAGATCCTTCAACAGGTATCTGGTTCTGAGAGGCTATCCTTACTGGATGGTTTCTTAAGATACAACCAAGTCCTGATGTCTCCACCAGACCAACTTAAAACTAGCTTCCATACTCCGTGGGGCACTTATGCTTATCGCAAAATGCCCTTTGGATTGATTAATGTTGGAGCCACCTTTCAGAGAGCAATGGACATTTCTTTTCGAAGCTTAATCAACCAGTTCGTCATAGTTTACTTAGATCATGTGACTGTATTTTCTAAAAACAAAAACGATCATCTAGCTCACTTACGAGCCTTCCTACTGCGATGTCGCAAATACGGCATCTCCTTGAATCCCAAAAAATCCATCTTTGCAGTAGAACAGGGTAAACTCTTGGGATTCATTGTGTCTATCGAAGGGATGATTATTGACCCCAAAAGGACTCAAGTCATCGTGAAACTCCCCCCTCCTACATCCAAAAAATCGATGCAGTCTTTCTTAGGCCAGATTAACTTCATGAGAAGATTTGTCCCCAGTTTCTCCGAAATGGTCAGGCCTTTACAGAATCTGATAAAGAAAGACACCCAATATCACTGGAGACCCCTATAAAATCAAGATTTTAATGCAATAAAGAAGGCCATAATAGACGCTCCATCTCTCATGAGCCCAGATTTTTCTCAAGACTTTACACTCTACACTTTTGCTTATGACCGTTCCTATGCCGCTGTCCTAACCCAAAAGAATGCCGAGAAAAATGAAGTACCCATTTCCTTTATGAGCTCTGCTTTCAAAGGCACTGAACTTAATTACCCAGTGGTAGATCGACAAGCCTACGTTGTTGTCAAAGAAGTTAAGAACTTCCGGTCCTATCTTTTGAAGTCAAGGACGAAAGTCATTGTCCCCTATCCAGCCGTAAGGAACCTGTTAGTGCAGAAGGAACTAGGAGAAAAGAGAGCCAACTGGGTCACCTCCTTGCAGGAGTATGACTTAGAAATCACCCCATCTCAGATAGTGAGAGGCCAAGGGTTATGCAAGTTAGTTGCTGATTCAGCAGCAGGACAACAAGAAGAAAACGATACGTCAAACCTAGGACAACACGATCAAAGTCTAATCTGTTGCGTGTAAAACCCTGTCAGTCCTTGGTATGACGATATAAGATTTTGTCTTGAACATGGGTCAGCCCCCCATCACCTAGACCCCGCTAAAAGAATAGCATTGAGATTAAAGTCTGCCCCCTTTCATCTGGTTAATGGTGTTCTGTTTTGTCAAAATTTTGACGGCATACTGATGCGTTGTCTTGAAAAGGACAAAGCAGAAAAAGTCTTGCTCGAGTTGCATGCAGGAGAAGCTGGTGGTCATTTTGGTGGTGACAACACTGCTCATAAGGTTTTAAGAGCTAGTTATTATTGTCCCACACTTTTTAGAGATGCCCATGCCTTGTGTCATAAATGTATCATCTGTCAGAAAGCATCAGGGCGGTTACAAAAACCAGCCTTTCCTTTGCAACCCGTTTCAGTAGATTCTCCTTTTCAGCAGTGGGGCCTTGATATCATGGGTCCAATCAATCCTCTATCCTAGAAACAACACAAGTTTATTGTGACAGCCATATATTACTTTACCCGATGATCTGAAGCTATTGCGTTAAGAACTGTCAACACCAGTCAGGTTATTGCCTTTCTAAATTCGAATATTATCACTCGTTTCGGTATCCCTGACTGTTTAGTTTTCGATAATGCTTCTTACTTTTTCTCTCTTGAGATGAGCGAGTTCGCTTTGGAAAAAGGAATTAAGTTGAAGTATTATTCTAGTTATTACCCCCAGGGAAACGGATTGGCAGAATCCACAAATAAGAACTTGATCAAAATAATCAAGAGAACGGTGGTTGAAAATCACAAAAATTGGCACAATGCACTGCTAAATGCGTTGTGGGCTGATAGGGTAATACCAAAAGCTGTTGTAGGTAACTCCCCCTTTTTTCTCGTATATGGTAGAGAAGCAATTCTGCCACCTCACATTCTTCTTCCTTCACTTCAGTTGTCACAGAAAGTCCAAGAAGAAGATTGTCCCCCTTTGGAAAACCGAATTAATGCTTTGATTAAGCTAGAAGAGGTAAGATCCCAAGATAAACGTAAGTTAGATCAACATCAACAATTGGTTAAAATATGGTTTGATTCTAATTCTGCTTCTGATAGGAATTTTGAGGTAGGAGATCTCATCCTGAAGTGGGACAAACCACACGAGGGAAAGGGTGAGCACACAAAATTTCAAAATTTGTGGCTTGGACCGTTTTTAATTGCTGAAAAGTTGGGTCCCAGTTCTTTTCTATTGCAAAATCTTGAAGGGAAGCTTGACACCTACCTGGTGAATGGCCAAGCCTTGAAAAGATACTTTGCCTGATAACTACCCTTGTATATCATGTACATATTTTGCTTTTGTTTGCTTGTTCTTTTTGTTCTTGTTTTTAATTTGAATTTATCAGTTTGTGTTTTTGGAAATACACATACTTGTACAATGAGCTATTCAGACAAAGATAATAGATAATTCCTTCGCTAAAATAACTGATAAGAAAAAGGTATAAACATCAATGGTATATTTCTGAAATTTATATCTATGTTGGAAAAGTCTGTTGTTTAAAAGAAGATGGTTGATTTCGATCTCTGAGTAAATCTTGTCATGATCATCTATTATCTTTTTACGCTGTCCCTATTCCGTAAAGGAATGACTCAGAGGATGTCTCCCTACCTTAGGAAGTTGTTTCTGTAAATAAAACATCTTTGGATCCAAATAAAGGACATTTCTAAAAAATATTCTGATGAGGTATCAAAAAATATGTTAAAATATCATGATTTTCACCATCACCCCACTCAACTACATATCTATGAAAAGAAAAAACAAAATAAATTATTAATAAGAGCTGTGGGAAGTGCTTGTAAACTCGTCGGGATGCTAAACAGGATTGCTGGCAGCGGGTAAATGCATGCATGGCACCAAGACAACTTCGTCAGGGTACTGAACAGGCCCGCTGGCAACGAAGCAATGTCGGGTATATGAAAATTGGTAAATAAAAAACCTCCTTAATGTCCTTTATTATGATCTAGAACTTCTTGACAGGATACAGATGATAGAGTGGGTTAAATGGAAACCCTACCGAGGCTATGGATGCCTGCTGGTAGCAGTGGCTCTGTTAATAGTATTAGAGATTTTATCTTTAATATCATGACTTGCTGGTCTTAATAATTTTATCAGTTATCATCCTTTAAACACTACTGGAATAGTTGGTTAATGATGATGTTTATATGATTTTCTGGTTGTTTTTTTTGAGTTGGAATTATCTTTGCTGTCCTAATCTGAATTTGTTCCTTTTGGCAGAGATAACTGCTTCTACCAGTGTGTCACCATTGTTGGCAACCAATTCACATTTTTCCATTGTCTTATAAGATTCCTACACCAATGTTTTGCAAACATCAATTTTTTCAAATAAACAACACTTTTATTTTTTGCAACATTTTCACATTTACCTTCGTTTTTGTTTTCACGACTGTAAGTGTGAAAACTTTGTATTTCGTAGTCACATTAAAATCATTATTCGAACTGTCGTTATCCTTCTTGTTGATATGCCCATTGCGCTTACATTTCACTTATCGTTATGCAGCTGGCAAAACTTTTGATCTGTACTCTTTGGACATTCTTAGATTGATTGTGTGACTTTGTCTCATTGAATTGCGATGCATTAGCATTTTGGATTTATATGTTCTTTGATTTGACCTACTTGAACATTGGTTTCATGAAAATACATAGGCGTTATGGTTAAATCCTTCATATATATCTTTTAATATAATACCTATGTTCGTGTTTTCAAAACTATTGGCATGTTGATTATATGAAGACCCATTGGCACATTGGTTAAACTCTTGATATGAGTTGTTACAATACATTGGCACATGGTTAAACATTTGGTATTGGTCTCAATTTGTATGATTGGTTTTAAAACTATGGCATAACGTTGATTGGATGCGTTGGTTTATACACTTACCATTGCTTTCATTGGTCGGCCAAGCGACATGATTGTTGAACTATACTATAATGGGTAGAACAACTATAAGCCAGTGGTTGTACCTTGGCAATAACTATTATGCATGGCAGAGATAAGCTCCACAACCTTTGCACGATGACATTAATGTCTATCCCTTATCCCTGTTTTACCTTTGTTTTCTCAGGTAACCCTTCATGCACCCTGCTCCTGTGTATGCTATGATCCAAACCCTGGCTCGTTCACCGTGTGTTCGGCTCCATGGAACTGGTGGTGCGAATTGAGCCGAACGGTAGCCAAGCCTTGCTACTCTTCGACAATGCCTGGAAAGACTTAAAGGATAACGGTTGGCTCACCTTCATGCAGAGGTTTGAGGGTTTTAATTTATTTGTGGCACAACAATTCACCCTGACTTTTGATGGTTGTAGAGCCAAGGTGAGTGACATCCAGTTGGAAATCAATGAGGAGTTTATTAGTTCTGCTATAGAGTTACCCTCCTCAGGACAGCGTTGGTTCAAAAATTCTAGGGTCGAGGAGGTGCCATGGCTGCTACTGTTCGTCTCACGAAAGGTCACATCTTGTGACAGAGGTATGCCCATCTCTACCCTTAAACCACGATGGAACAATACTTTGATGGTGGTCAAACAATTCGTGACCTATGAAGGTCGATATGGACTCGTTTTTCTCTACCACCTGCATTTTTTAATGAATTTTATGTGATACCTATTGAATATGCCTTTCTATTTCCAACGTAGCCTGTACAAAATGTCAAAAAGGTTTAAAAGGGAGAAGGACGATAGTAGCCTGTTCCACCATGGATTAATTAGACTTATCATTGTTCATCATTTAAGTCTCCATGGTGATAGCTGGTGAGCTTTTATCGCTCGGAATGGTTTTGATGATACAGACCCAGTCTAGGTTGACAAGCCTATGATTAATAAAGCTAAGGTCGGTTCACCCGTGCCCTTCCACATCCTACTGGCCTCTCCTAAGCCTTCGGTTGACCCTGATACTGACTTACCCGACGTTATAACTGAGAGGGTTGAGGCTATTAAAAAGCCCGTAAGAAAAAAGTCCAAGGAAAACCCTATTGTTGATGGCAAAGGGAAAAAGAATGCTCAGCTTATCTCGAGAATGGCTAGGAATAAGCCTAAACCTAGTGTTGAGCAGAAGCCCATAGTCCTTAGTGAGGATTCAAAATCTGACATAGAATGCTTCCTAGCTAGTGAATATCATTACTCACAGGGTTTGTGCTCCGAGACACCTTATGATTTCGTTTCCAATCTTCCCCCTTGCCTAAAGAATAATCCTAGCTACCCTGGGATCAAACTACCTAACGAAACCCTCGGCAATGTAACCAAACCCTCACCTACATTTTCGAAGCCTGGACAGTCATCCTGTGATCAATGTGATTTGTAGTTGGAACGATACTATATGGACGTTCCCCTGCTTCAATCTAAAATCAAATCGCTGGAAAGTCAAGTTGCAGTGTTGACCAACCAAAGAGACAAGATTCAAGCAACTGATAGGAAGCAGAGAACTACTGGTTCCCTCACTTTCAAGAATGTTGAATCGGCCACAGCCGTGGTCAACTCCAAATTGTCATGATCAAGCTGTCTGCTCGCCATACAGGTATGAATTTTGATATCAATTTAGTTTTGTGAATGACCAGGATTAATATAATGATGTGAGTTTGGTTTTCGAATAGCTCTGTCTATCATTTGATATGGCTCTGTCACAATGTTGTTAATCCTGTACATTGTTTTCTCTTTCCTAAAAATAAATGAAGTTTTGATTTGGATACACGATTTGCTCATTCCCAGTTTAGCCACTGATAGATTCTTATTGGATTTGATTTGCTTCCAATTGGATTTGTTTTGGTTTTAATCTAAACAAGAGGTTTTCATGCTAGATTTAGTATACGATCATGTGTTGATTTGATTTCGTTATGGTTAGCTTGTATGCTGTGATTGTCAAATGATTTCAAGAGTTTGGTTGTTATGATCTTTTAATATGCTATGTCATATAATGTTCTAAATCGGGAATACAACTCTGATCGTTTTTTAGTTGGGAAGAATGACTCTGTTTTTATGGAAACAATACTCTCATTTAATTATGTGCAAATGATATTCACGCCCGAATCATGGAACGGTTTTTGATCCACGACGACTATGTTAAACCCCAACTGTTCGATTCGCTTGATTGGATTGTTGTATCTTCAATTAGTATGATCGATTTTATGAGTTGTATTCGTATAAAAAATAGACTTGATTGCGGTTCTGTTAATTTCAATTTTCAAATGAGTTTGTTAACTCAAATCGACCTATGTTGTGGCTGTCAAATTCGTATGAGGGAATTCAGGTAATAGTCATTTCCAAATTCATTTAAGAAATGATTTCCTGAATGATTTTGTCTGCCCCATTTTGCAATAACAAACGATTAGATATCTCTTACGAACTCTGTGACCAACTGAATTGATCCTGTTATGATTTTATTTATGCGCCAGTTTCGAGTTAATTCGCTCGTGGCATGGATAGTTTGTTATGGAAATATAGTTATGTCGATTTGAAAATGAGTTTGTTTGGATTCAATTGTGTCTCCTATCTATGAGGAAGCATAACAATTGCCTGCAATTTGTTTTAATTGTATTGATTTCAGTTTGATATGAAATGATCTCATAACTGTTTGATTATGATTCTGTTCACCCAACTTTGTGGTAACAAACGAAACAGAGTACACGTGTCTCTATAGTCATTTGATTGATCTTGATCCTGTTTGATTTCGAATGGTATAACAATTTCAAATTGAATGATTCGTTTTCAAATAGCTATTGGATGTTAGTTAAAATTAATTCTTTAATAGATTTGAATTGATTTTTATGCTGATTCTGTGTCTTATTTAGACCAGCTACAGAATCGCAAGATTCTGTAGCTAGTCTATAGAATTAGATTTTTTATCATTTTATTAATAAAATACCCTTCTAACTTGTCTATTTTGAACACCTTTCAGGTACATTCGAATTGTATTGGACATATTGGATAGTCTAGGGGATATTTGTGTGTTTTAGTTTTATTTTAGGTTCCTAGTTTAGTTAAACTTGGGATATCTTCCCAGATTTTATGTAAACAGTTTTGATAACTTCTACAGGGAGGTTTTACCCTATATAAGACCTTTAAATACTTATTATGTAATGATCCCATACCAAATTCTTTCTTGGAATCACTGACTACTACTAATTTATTGAGTTATTAAGTGCATACAAGATTCATCAACACATGGAGATCACAATATATTCAATATGTAGAAGGACAAGCAAAGATATGACATTTTTATTATGAGTAATGTAAGATCAATAAAATAGATGGCTGATCTGGCATAAACCTCAGATGGTCGTGCAAGAAATAGATATGAGCTTCTACAAAATGCTCCCGACAATACAAAATAAGCCTCCAAAGGCTGGATATAAAATGAAGACTAAATCAAGCAGATCTGAGCCACACTAATGCTCAACCTCCAAGCTGGAAAGTGCCACGTCCTGCTAGAATGCTAAATCCCTCAATAATTCTTCCCTACTACCAAAAGTGTCCAATCATCCTGAAAAATATTGCAAATGATAGATCGAGCAACTATAAGGAAAACCCAGATGTTAAAATTTCCAAATCCACTCTCAAACCCCATAGATCTGAATTCTTCACTGAATGGTGTGCCCCACTAGATGAATTCAACCCTAGCTGGTTCGAACCTGATGAAGGAGGCCTCCAAATGATCTGAAACCCTCCAAGAATATAGATCAAGCTATGAGAATCCCGTGGGAGAAGTTTCAGGCTCAGATCTCAAGTAGATCTCCCTAGATCTGAGTTTTATTGAATCACAGGACGTCCCCTATGGCTCCACAATGTCCCAATCTGCAGAAAAATATAGAATGGTGATAACCCTCCAGAAAATCCCTCAAACTGATGGTCCTGCCCCTACAAACAAAACCCAACTGTCGGTATGGCCCTAGGCCCTCAGGATAAGATGGATTGAACCTCCCTCGATAAACTGGCCCTGAGACTAGAATGGTGTGGAGGAGTCTTTCATCCCCGAGACCAAGCTGTGGAACAAGGTGAGTGGATATTTCACCACTGAGTTGATCCCAAGGGTTTTTACAGCAAACCCCCCAAACTGAATGCTCAAGAGCAATAGAAAATGCTAATCCAAAACCAGAATGAGTAATAGGTGCACCCTAGCCTCTTATTTATACTTTTCCTTCTAATTCTCTGTTGAGTTAGGTTAACTCCCAGGGTTAATCTTCTATTCTTCTGTTGAGTTATCTTTTACTCCTTTCCTTTTCCTTTCTTAAGTCAACTTAAAAATATAACTTTTAACTTCTTGAATTTTCCCCCCCTTCAGTGTGAGACTATGACCTAGTGGGGGTGCCCAGGGCACTGAGTCTCCTCATTACCTCTCTAAGAGGTGGGGGACATTACAGTCTCCCCTGCTTGAAATTGCTTGTCCTAAAGCAATTCCAAAACTGCTTCTCTAACCATGTGCTCCTGCTCCCAAGTGGCATCCTCAATTTGTAAATCCTTTGACCTAATCAGATACTCCTTGATGCTTCGATTTCAGAGTCTCTTCTCTCGGACTTCTAACACCTCTTATGGAATCAAAACAAGTTGTCCCTCCTCATCCATGGGAGGTAATGCTTCAATAGGATTGACATGTTGACCGAGGGATTTATTAAGGCACGAGACATGGAAGACGTTGTGAATTTTTCTACCTTGTGGAAGCTCCAGCTCATAAGCTACTGCCCCTATCCTCGTGCTGACTCTGTAAGGTCCAAAGAAACGTGGTTGCAGTTTCTCCGCTCCTCTTCTTTTAATGGAGGCCTGCATGTATGGTTGCAACCTCAAATAGACTAAATCACCAACCTCAAAGGTACGATCAAATCTGTGCTTGTCTGCTTGGACCTTTTGTTGGTTTTGCGCCCTCCGTAAATGATCCTTCAATTCCCTGAGAATGTCTTGGTTCTGCTGTATCCAATCCTGTACCATCGGAGCCCTGCTGTCACCAACTACAATCTCCACAAATGATAAAGGATCATAGCTATATAAATATCTAAAGGGTGAGATGCCAATGGACATATGTTGGGTGGTGTTGTAGCAATATTCTCCCAAATGTAACCATCTGACCCATGCTTTCTGTTGTCCTGCTACGTAGTTTCTGAGGTAACCTTCCACCCATTTGTTGACTATCTCAGTCTGACCATTCGTCTGAGGGTGATAGCTAGTACTAGGAGTCAATGACATACCCACTAATATGAACAACTCCTACCAAAACATACTCATGAATCTGTTGTCCCTATCACTGATGATGGTTTTGGGTAGGCCCTGTAGTCTGAACACCTCTCTGAAAAATAATTCGGCCACCTGTTCTGCACTGAAGTCTGTGGATATGGGAAAAAAGTGTGCAAACTTAATCAACCTATCTACCACCATGAAAATGAAATTTTTCCCCTGTGCTCTGGGCAACCCGGTGATGAAATCCACGGATATACTTTCCCACTTGTGCTCTGGAATAAGTAAGGGCTGCAACAGTCCTGCAGGGTGCGTGTGCTCATCCTTGTTTTCTTGGCATGTAGTGCATTCTTTGACATGCTTCATCACATCTTTCTTGAGGCCTTTCCATGAAAAACTTTCTCTCACCTTCTTGTATGTCTTACCGATGCCCTGATGCCCCGCTACTGGTGAGTTATGACATGCATGCAGGATCTTAGCTTTGAGAGCTGATCTAGGAACTAAAAAGATTTGACCTTTGTAATAGATGAGGTCATTTATGACCCTGAAGTTGTCATCCTATATTTTCCTGTCCAACAATTGACAAGTGAACTGATCCTTTGCATATTCCACTATCAAGTGTTCCTTCCAGTCGAATGACATACCGGACATGGAAAAAATGGATGGCCTTCTGGATAATTCATCAGCCACTGCGTTGCTCTTTCCTTTGACGAATTTAATGTCAAAGTCGTAGGCTTGTATTTTGATTACCCATTTTTGTTGTCTTTCATTCAAATCCTTCTTCTCCAATAGATATTTAAGACTATTATGGTCTGATTTGACCACAAACCTTGCACCTACCAAATATTGCCTGAATTTGGCTAGTGCATGCATGATAGCTAGCATTTCTTTGTCGTAAATGTTGTAAAGTAGTTCAGGACCCCTGAGTTTCTGGATTTCATAAGCAAGGGGGTGCCTTTTCTGCATCAAAACGGCCCATATACCTTCCCCCGAGGCATCACACTCCAAAGTGAAGGGTATGTCGAAATCAGGAAGAGCTAGAACTGGGCAGGTTCTCATGGCCTCTTTCATTTTCTCCATCGTGACTTGGGCCTCATCATTCCATTTGAAGGACCCCTTTTTGGTCAGGTCAGTCAAGGGTACACACAGTTGAGAAAACCCTTTGACAAATTTCCTATAGTATGTGCATAGGCCCAGGAATCCCCTCAATTCTGTGAGTGTTTTCGGAGTAGGCCATTCCCTAATGGCTGTTATTTTCTCCTGGTGTACCTATACCCCTTTTTCCCCTATGATGTGTCCCAATTAAAGCACTTCTGTCATTCCAAACTCACACTTGGATTCCTTGGCATATAGTGATTGTTCTTCCATGATTGAAAGGATTTGGTCCACATGTCGAAGGTGTTCCTCCTAGGTCTTGCTGTAAATGAGCAAGTCATCAAAGAATAC
>ML777910.1:515708-579213 GCA_009831015.1 Picea engelmannii | reverse complement strand
ATCCACTTATGTGTGCACGGGTTACGATACCATTTATTATAGTATCTTTGGGTGCAACCACACGTTCGACCACTACCTCAAGGTGTCCCCATGGCTCCAGGTAAAGCCCTCATGAGAATTGAACCTTACCCAACGGTGAAAAACTCCTCGCTTTCCACCATTGGATCCAACCCCTTTGGGCAGTTTAGATAAATATATTAGTTTAGATTCATAATTAGAGTTATTATTTTAGTTGCTTAGCTTAGCTAGTTTTTATTCTATTTCTTCTTCATAAAATTATAAAAAATAAAAAAACATTAGTTTTGTTGTCTTGGGACAGATTACAAATGATTTTTGCAGGTTTTAATTTAAATCTGTAATTTTGTAAATATTGTATATTTGTAATTGAAGCTGATTATGTTGATAATTAAACATTTAATTTTATAGAATTATAGTTGTGTGATTTAGGTAATAGATTGTATATATGTAGTTTAGATTTGTTTATTAGTTTGTTTTAATTATTGTTTTCATTTAGATTAGTTCCTTAGTGTAGTTTTCATTTGTTTTTTTAGGACTTAGATCGGCTAACGGAGCCGTTAAAACCGTTAGGGTGGTTCGTCCCAAACGTCTTGGGTTATTTAGACAACCCTGGACCGGATCCACTCTTCCAGTTGGCGAGCGTTCATTTTCGCCCGTCAACACCTAGCTAGGACATAGATATGTGATCACAGTACTTATTAGAGAACTTAATAGTTAACATTCATTAATATTTATCCATTATCCACATCGTGAGAGAAAACCCTAATTACATAACAGTGCAATATTCACCAAGATCTAACACATCCAAGAACTTAACACATAGGAATAAACTAGATCTAGCATTCATTCATATCACTAATAAATAAGATACTACATCAGAAGCATCTAACATATATTATTGCACTAATAATAAATCACGTCAATAACATAACAACCATAATGCACAAAGAGACCACAACATAGAACATACATGGTTCACTCTAGTGTGGGGCTATGCCCACCAACTCTTCTTCTTCTTTATTGTCTTCTATCAATCTCATTACATGCACAGAGCCACAAACCAACTCTGCATAGGACAAGAGATATGCGCTCACCTTGCAAGATCCTCCTTCCCTGAGCTAGGTTCAAGCACAAATCCTTCTTACAATCACTTGCACTTAGCTCTGAAAGTTCTCCACACACATTATGCACAAATCCTTCTTACAATTCATACAGAACTTGCTCTTAGCAATAATCCTTACAATCACATAGATCAAACTCTAGCACCTAGCCTTTTCCCTCTCTTAGGTCTTTTCTTACATCACCTAGATAATTATTTATACATTACAAAAGGGGACTAAACATGGGTAAAACCCATGGGCCACATCCCATACCCGTTACATAAACCCTAACCCAAAAAGGTTTGCAAAAGGTGGTGAGATCCCGTGTTCTCCACTTCGCCTGGGCACTTCGTCTTTGACCAGCCTATCGAAGTCCCAAAAAGTGGTCAAACATGACCAAGAATATCCAAAACTTGGTCAACGGCCAACAATAGACATATATCCTAAGAATATTGAATCCATCAGATAATGGTCATCACTAAAGAATGCGAGAGAAGTCAGATCCTTTATGGGTCTAGTTGTCTATTACAGAAGGTTCATTGCAGGGTTCTCAAGGATGGCTCACCCTATCACTTCCTTGCAAAGGAAGGACAATAAATTTCAATGGAAAAAGGAATGTGAGAAAATATTTTAGTGATTGTAGAAGTTTTTAACCAGTGATCCAATCCTGAGGATTACAAATCCAAATGTGGATTTCGGTGTTTGCACATATGCATACAAAGAAGGACTTGGAGGAGTCATCAATTAGAATGGGTTTGTAATTTGTTATGAATCCATATGTTTGAAAGAGCAAGAAAAGAATTATGCCACTCATGATTTAGAGTTGGCAACCATCGTTCACACTCTAAAGAAAGAGAGGCATTACCTCATGGGAAAGAAGTTCGAACTGAGAACAGGCCACAATAGTCTAAAGTATTTGTTTGATGAACCAACCTTGAATGCTAGGCATAGTAGGTGGTTGGAATGTCTTTGTGAATATGATTTTTATATCAATCATATCAAAGGAAAGGAAAACAAGGTGGTTGATGCACTCAGTAGGAGAGTGTGTGAGTTACATGCTACAACCATTAACATGTACCAAACTGATATTAAAGGAAAAATTTCGAAGGCTGCAAATGCATATTTGCAGTACAGGGATTTGGTAGAAAAGATACAACAAGAAAGATGCCACAGAAAGTGGAAAATTATAAATTGGAAAATGATGGAACACTTTTGTACAAGAACAAAATTTATGTACCTAATTTCCAGAACTTGAAACTTATGATTTTGAATGAAATGCATAATGTACCTTATGCAGTGCATCCTGGATATCAGAAAACTGTGGCAGCAATCAAGAGCCATTACTTTTGGTCAGGTATGGAGAAAGAAATTGCAAAATACATCACCAGATGTATGGAGTATCAGAAGGTTAAAGTTGAGCATAGGCACCCAACAGGG
The DNA here is from genome assembly GCA_009831015.1 of Picea engelmannii. Classification (NCBI taxonomy): domain Eukaryota; kingdom Viridiplantae; phylum Streptophyta; class Pinopsida; order Pinales; family Pinaceae; genus Picea; species Picea engelmannii. The sequence continues at coordinate 576,658 of ML777910.1, read as the reverse complement.
TTGTTATAACCTTTACCCATTCCTGAGTGGAAGTGGGAGGTAGTGACAATGGATTTCATCATAGGATTGTGCAGAATATACAAGCAACATGATTCAATCATGGTGGTGGTGGACAAGCTTACGAAAGTTGCCCATTTTATTCCACTTAAGACTACTCACAAGGAAGCTAATGTTGTTGATATTTTTATGAGGTAAATAGCATAATTGCATGGTATTCCTAAGACAATTGTGTTTGATAGGGACCCGAAATTTACCTCAAATGTTTTGAAGGGATTGTTCAAGGGGTTCAGAACGAATCTGAATTTCAACATGGCTTATCATCTTGAGTCTGATGGACAGACGGAGTGGTTGAATCAAGTAATAGAAGACATGTTAAGGATGTATGTTATGGACAAACCATCTAAATGGGAATACTACCTACACTTGGTAGAATTAGCCTACAACAATAGGTATCAAGCATCATTGAATATGAGCCCATTTGAAGCACTTTATGGAAGAAAGCGCTACACTCCAGTAAGATGGGATAATTCAACTGACAGAGAAATGGTTGGGCCAGAGTTGCTCAAGGAAATGGAAGAGAAAACACTAAAAATTAATAAGAATTTGAAAGATTCCCAAGATAGGAAGAAGGGTTATGCTAATAAGAACAAAACCTACCGAGAGTTTAAAGTGGGTGACCATGTTTTCTTGAAAGTAAATCCAATAGAAGTTCCCTAAAGCTGGGAAACCATTCAAAGTTGGCAGCCAAATTTTGTGGGCCATTTGAAATCCTAGAAAGGATTGGGGCAATTGCATATATGATTTCATTACCTACATCTATGACTGTACATAATTTGTTTCATGTTTCATTGCTTAAGAAATATATACCTTATACTAATCATTTTATTGATTGGAATGTGATTTAGGTGGAGCAAGAAGGCGTCTTACAAGTGCATCATGTGCGCATATTGGACTTAAAGAGAAAACAACATTGGAATTGGTCCATAGGGCTTGTAAAGGTCCAGTGGACCTGGTATGGTCCCGAGGATGTGACATGGGAGCAGGAGGATGTTATGTGGGAATAATACCCATATCTTTTTGAATATTTTGGAAAACTTGTTGATGTTTTGTAAAGAGTTTCACTGAGGAAAATGCAAAAATGAGGGGAGGGGATTATAATGTCCCCAAGGACGAGCCCCTATTGTATTTTTGAATTGTAAACGTGTTTTGTAGTTTGGTGAGCCCAGTATTGATAAGCTAGTGGGATTATGTGTTTATTGGGCCAGAGAGCCTAAGTGTTAAAGGCCAGGAGCCTAATTTTGTATATGTAATTATGGAGATCATTAATAAAATATCAACATCAATGTGTGTAGACTAACCATGAAGAATGAGTGATGGGGGACTAATCTTCCACAAGGTTGGGTAAGGGTGGAGGCTAAGTGTGTGGGACTAGGGTCTTATGTCCTTGAGAATAATAATTTATTATTATTCCAAAGCTATGTGAAAGACATGTTTTTATCCTAAGTCTTGGGGGAGGCAACGTGTGCCAAAGGGAATGCATGCAACTCCAGGAAGACAAGTGTCGACCTGGGAGAATGCAGCTAAAGTTGAAGAGTCAGATCGTGTTGGGGTTTCGTCCTCCATTCGGGCATCCATTGTCTATCCTATTTGATGTTTGCATTTGATCTTTGCATACCCTCACGTAGCTCTAAAACCAGAAAACCGTGATGTTTTCCTGAGAAGATGACACATCCTCCGTCTGAACCATTTTTCCTCTACGTTGGACCTCTGCATAACCACAAATTCTGAAAGCCATAACGGTGAAGATGACGTATGTATTTATGTGAATCCAACCTATCCTCTCTTGCAGAGCCAAGTTCATACCTGAACTGTCTTGGGTTATTGACTTATTTTTTTCCTGAGTGGTGTTGACCAATTATTGTTGTTGTTATCCTTACCTTGTGGGAATTGAGTTGAAACTGGTTGAAGAAGTAGGTTTTCAGGCCCGTGGTTGAAGAGGTAGGTTGTCAGGCCTATGAGAAAATCTCTCTAGATGAGAGAGCTTGTTGGAAAGTGTTTTTCTCCCAGAGAGAGTCCAACACCAACTATGGAGCTCTGAGAATTCCTCATCCATCCTGTTGTTGAGACCGAGAGAGGGAGGTGAAGCAGTTGATGGATTGTGTGATAGTCAAGGTGTATACTCCTAGGTGGAACATGCATGTGGGGAATGAGAGTTTATGAGTAGTGGGCATAAGTAGGATCCTAGAGAGAATCCTTCCAGTTGCACTGTGCATTTTTCTTGTAACCTCAGCTAAGTTTAGGATTCCCTTGCTTTGGGTGGAGCTTAGTCGCAGCTCGAGGGTGACCCACTGCTGAGTGTGTTAAGCAGCATGGTCTAAGGATGGGAGGCTCGTGGAAGGTATGCACGTAATTGGTGGTGTTACTCAATCTTAAAGGATAAGTATGAGTTTGTGCTTAATTTATATGTATTTTATGCATGTTTGTGCTACTGATGCTTGAATGTTATCATGTGTTCCGTTGCGTATATGAATTACTATCTATTACATTTGAATCTGTATTGTAACAGTAACTCTGTGTTTGTGTTTAATTTTCATTAAAATGCATGTTATATGTATGTATATATGTATGTATATATATATATATATATATATATATATATATATACATACATACACACACACACACACACACATATATATATATATATATGGGAATGTTCTGTAGTAGTAACATTACCCGACCACCAATTACAATGAAATACAACCTTGTACTGTCATATTATTAATTTCATTTAAGGATCACTTCTTATATAACAAAAGGTAGGAAAAACACTCTTTTAAAAACATTCTCTTTAAACTCTCCTGATGCCTGACATTACTCTTTGAGCCTTAAGTTTAATCTCAGGAACACCATCTTTTTGGCGTCATTGCCGGGGATGAAGAAACAAAATCATTTTCCCTGGGAAAATGAAAAAGAAAATGTTGATCTTTGATGGTGAACAAATATTGAATAATTAAGTAAGGATTATTTTATTTTTCACTTGGCGACTCCACTGTAGAAAAAACTCGCATTCGATTGAAATAATACCAGGGAAAATCTAGACGACAGATCACACTAGTGTCAGATCCCAAAAAGTTTTTGAAACCAAAGGGATATATCAAATCGATTGTTGCATCAACAAATATGTTGAAGAAAGACAACAAATTGAAATGGACTGTTGAAGTTAAATCCTCTTTCGAGCACGTCAAGAAAGCTATAGGGGAAGCACCCGTGCTAGAAATTCTAGAATATACAAAGGAACTCTTGATCTTCTCTTTTGCTTCTAAACATATGGTTGTAGCAGTACTCCTGTAAGAGAATGAGGAAGGATTCAAGCAACCAATAGCATTCTTCAGCAAAATCCTCATGGATGCAGAATTAAGATATGATATACTTGAAAAGAAACCATACACAATGGTGAAGGCTCTCAAATCCTTTATAACATATGTACTGCATTCCAAAATAATAGCTTAGGTGCCAACAAATGTTATCAAAAACATCTTGGCTCAACCAGACAGTGATGGAAGAAGAGGTTGATGGTTGGCTAAAGTTCAAGAGTTTGATGTAGAAGTCAAGACAACCAAGCTAGTCAAACATCAAGGCATGGTGAAGCTCTTAGCCAAATCAAATTTTAGAGCGCTCAAGATAAATAATATTGAATCACACGAATCCCTCCTAGATATAGAATAAATTGACGATTAGGTGCCTATTGTTTGAATTGAAGATAAGTTTTCTACCTCTACCTGGTATTACTACATTATTACATGCCTCCTTACTCTTTAGTGCCCAAATGACATGACTCCGTCTAAAGATAGGACTTTGAAGATGCATGCAATTAAATACTGTATTATTGGTGGCCAACTGTATTGGAAAGACCCTCTAGGTTTCTTTTTATGTTTCCTAACAGAATATGAAACTGAAGGCGTCATCAAAGAATTCCATAAAGGAATGTGTGGAGGACACCATGCCTTGAGAGAAACATCCTACAAGATTTTAGGGGATGGATATTATTGGCCAAAATTATTCACCTATGTGAACATCAGATTCAAAGCCTATAATTTGTGCCAATTGTTCATCGGTAAGCAAAATATCCATGCCCTTCCTTTAATCCCAGTAAAATATGAATCCCCTTTTCAACAACGGGGTTTGGATTTCATCAGAGAAATCCATCCACAATCAAGAACTCAACATAGATGGATTGTAATCACTACCAATTACTTCACGAAATTGGTGGAAGCCATTCCAACTAGGAATGTTATGGATTCATTAGTAATAAACTTATTGGAAGAGAACATCCTATCAACATTTGGTTGCCCTCGAAAAATAGTCACTGACAACGCCCAAGATTTTAAATCTATGGAAATGATCAATTTTTTCCATAAGTACAACATTGTGTTAGGACATTCTACAACCTATTATCCACAGGGTAATGGGTTGGCTGAATTTTCTGACAAGATCCTGATGACCATAAAAAAAAAAATGTTGACAAAAAATAAAAAGGCTTGGCACATCTATCTGAAATACGCCTTATGGGCGAACCAAATATTCAACAAGAAATCAATAGGTATGTTCCCTTTTCAATTGGTTTATGGTACTGACATTGTCCTCCCTATCAATATTTCTCTTCCTGTGATGAATCTCTGGTAGGATGAAAATGAATATCCAAATGATGTTACAAGAAGGATAAATCAAATAATTGAAGTTCAACAAAATAGGGTCGAAGTAGACGATAAACTTCAAAAGTACCAAGATAATATGAAGACCCTTTTCGATAAAAAAATCCAAACAAAGTAAGTTTCTACCTAGAGATATAGTTTTGAAGTGGGACGTTAGGAAAGAATATGCGGGGAAACATGGTAAGTTTGACCATCTCTGGTTCGAACCATTTAGAATTGCAACTGCCGAGGGAAAAAATTCCTTCTTACAGGAGAATCTTGATGGAAATATTCTCGAAGCTACCATCAATGGACGTTACCTAAATTTTTTTATGCAATAGTCATATCTTAGATTCCCATCATATATATTGGTTTGGATCGACGTTTGTTTTCATTTTTTCAAATTGCAAATTTTCCTTTCTGTTGTAAATTATCCAAGTCATTTTATAGTTCATTGTAAATACACCATGTTTACTTGATATCCTCAAAGAAAAATATAAAAGAATTTGTATCACATACCATATCTATTCTTTGGAATTGTCTGGCATTTCCCATTTTGTTCTCGTGTAGAATATTTATTGTCAGACGAGAGATAAGGATGCATCAAAATCCAACACTCATTTTTCAAAAAATTCTCTTTCTCTCAAAACAAGTGATAAATTAATGATCTGCTTGATTGAAAATACAAAGGAAATATGATGTATGAACTCCTACCCCACTAATTCAAATTAAAATTTTAAAGAAATCTTATCGGATGTAAAGGGGGCTTCACTCATGAAAATATTGTCACTTGATCAAGAATAGGAAAAGTATAAAATTACAGATTAATTCTGAAGCCTTCTCTGAATGAAATAAAAAAACGAAATAACAAGAAAAAGAAAATAAGAAGAAAAAGGGCTTGAAAGGAAGTTCGAGAATCAATAAACAAACTTGTTTGGGATTGAGATTCTTTGCGTTAGGCCCTCTGAGCCTCATTCTATTTTATTTTTCCTATCCCTGAGATTTTATTATTTTCTGATATTCGTTACCTTTCTTGGGTTTTCATAGAAAGAAAGAATTGTGCATTGACTATGAAAACTTAAAAACAAATCTTCAAAACAAAATTAGGCGGAAATATTTAGGTTCTTGTGATTTTAACTAAAACAAAGTATGTCTAGGTTAATCCTAATAACTTTATCTCTTATCGGATTTTAAAACTAGCTAATTCTCTCAAGGTCAATACCTAAAAATAAAAATCCCTATAAAATATTCGCTATCGGCGAAGATGTATTGAAGACTGGGAGAAAATTAGTTTCATAGTATACTAAAAAAATATGACAGACCTTCCTTTTAAAATTTTAAACAAATATCACCCCTTGTATAATACATAAAAATTGATTGCCCCCACTTCAATATATTAAAATATAATACAGATGGTGAAAGGAAATTCATAATTTAATTTCCCCTATATTGTCTGAATAGATGATGAAAGGAAATTCATGTAATGATTTCCCTCATCTCAGCAAAATGCAAAAGTGCTAATTGAAATGGTGAAAGGAAATTCAATGGGAGAAGTAGATAACTTCACCAAGATACTCAACAGGATCATTGGAAGTGAAGCAATATCTATGATATATGTATGTATGTCATACATATCTACAAATCATACTCTGACGTCTAATTATCTTTCCAGTAATATTTACATTCTGAACCAACGAGGGATTCCCTAAATAAATTATTACATCTACTTAACCTTGATGCAAACAAAGCCGGTCAAAGTCTGATATTTCAGTTAAAATAATTTTGATTATCCTAATCAAATTGAAAACTAAGTTCTAATAAAGGCAAATTTTTAAATATCCTAACTTGAAATCAATAAATTAGATGTGTTTTGAATGTTTTCTGAGGCTCCGTTGAAGTTCGGTTTTTTTGTGTATGATTAGTTCCTAAAGGTGTTTTCCATAAATGCAATAATGATTCCATTTTCCCAATAAAGGAACTCGGTCTATTGTTCTTCCATGTCTCACAGGGAGACTCGGTCCCTAGATGGAGCCTATGTTGGAACACATACAATTCTGAACTTTTGAGCCCTATACTTTTCACCTCATAAAAGTATACTTCTACCCAAAGAAAATGTAAAATTGGTAAATGACATTGTAATTTTAAATAAAATTCATTCGTTGGTTGGTTAATAATAAGGCGCGCACAATATCTGTCATTGATGAGTTTTTCATTTTGATTGAATGATCCTAATACCTATGGAGTTTTGGAGCCACCTGAATTTTAAAGAGGAAAAATCTCTAACGGTCACTTCGGAGATCCATGCTTCAGATGTTTCAATAAGTCTTGACAATAAAAACTATGAAACTCTGAAACACGAAGGTTTCTTATCACAACATTTCCTAAAAAAAATTTAAAGGCACAAGACGTAGGACAGGTGTACCTTTCGATTCTTTCTGAAGTTGACACGTGGAACCTCCCTTTTCTCGACACGTCGGAATGACCTAGTCTATGACACATCACTACGGGAGATGATCCTTCGGGATTTTAACAAAGAATGAATTCATGAATCACCAAAATATCAAAATTTAGAAGTATTAAATGTGAAATAATTAAGTTAATCATGATCAAAAGATAATTAATGACTTTGTAGTTCATATTTCAGACATTTCCCCTGAATGGTATCCTAAAATTTCCAAAGTATGAACTTCCGAAACACTCCAAGTTAAATGAAGTTAATTAGGACTTAAAATCAAGTACCAGATAATTAATTTCTGTGTGCTTCGAGTTTTGCGAAGTCCCTCTTGATATAAATTAAAATTCCCCAAAGTTAGAGCCCCCAATACGCTTGAATTTAATGCACCATCTTAAACATGATTAATTAAAGTTTTACATGTGATTATTTAGAGATTAATATTTTCCCAGATTCAATATTTGGGAGGTTCCCACTCTGTCACATCAAATACTCCTGAATGTGAACTATCAAAGTATTGATGGAATGTGACATTGTAATTTTAAATAAAATTCATTCGTTGGTTGGTTAATAATAAGGTGCACACAATATCTGTCATTGATGAGTTTTTCGTTTTGATTGAATGATCCTAATACCTCTGGAGTTTTGATCGAATGATTCAAACTTAGATCATGGATCACCAGGTAGACTTTCCCATCAACGTTAATAAATTTTCCATCGGTGAAGTTATAATAAAAATTGATGAATCTGTCTTGAATAAAAGCACTTCGATTTCAAATTCATTTTCACTTTCTGCAATTAGCAAGTTTTATCTGTTTAAAAGACTCGCATATTTTATATGCAATAGGTAAATTAACTCTGTCTCCTTATAAGTTATGGCGCCACAAAAAATGACAAAAAATCCTGATACGGTGGGCGAGAATTCAAACCCAAATGCGGACATTCTGTCGGACACCACGCCACAAGCCACCGACACCGTTAAAACTTGGATGCATGAGTTGAAGATTATAGAGAGTGAAATAATCAACTATCCATACGACTCTGCTGAAGAAGAGGATGACACTTATACAACTAAACTCAGACATATAGTGCAGTCGAAGCTGCAAAAAATAGCGGCACAACCGAGGCTCATGCCTTATAACAACATGATAAATTGGGCCTTCGAGCACGTTGATTTCTAGACCAGGAGCATCGTCAACCATCAGAAGTTTGTTTTTGGCTCTTTCTGACTAGAACATATGAAATTAATGTATAAAATCTCCCCTGATCCTAGATATAAATTCAATATTGCATTCATTTTGGATTTAGAACAAAAAGAGTGCGTCTAGTATGCTAGGAAATGTCCCAATATAATCAAATATTGGTGGGGGCACCCAGATAGATTCAAAACTGACGCTCATGGTATATATGCCAAAATGTCTCTAGATGATCATATGGTATATGTAGCCATGATTTTATGTCGATTTTTCAGGAATAAGATCCCTATGCATTTCTCGGTGGAATGGGTATCCATCATGCACGAGGTAGAAGAGGGTTTCACTTTCAATTAGGCCAAAATGTTTTTTGATAACTTGGCCAAAGGGATTGTCAAATATAAAACAACGAAGTCAAAAGGAAATCCTTCCCACTTTTACATGTCGACATATATCATGGACGCCATATGTTTCATGACACATTTTCCATTGATGAATTGGAGTTGGACCCCGACCAGTGCCAATCCCATTCATTTCTATCATTCCAAGCTATGGGAAGAAAAATCAAAATATTTATTTTATGAAATATTCCACAATGTTGTGGTTCCTTTTCATATAACCCTATATGGTCGCCCACCTCCTCGAATTTCAGATAAGATTATGGGAAACCTGGGTAAGCTAGCAGATTGGTTTATTGAGGATAACTGTTGGGTATGTGTTATATTCTTTGCATGTGTGTGTGTGTTGGTGCGTCAGATACGACGACTGCGTCTGCTGTTGCGTCGGGCGCTTCCTAGGGGGGTCCCAGGGGGGGGCAGGTATGCCCCCCCCTGGTTACGCGCAGCGTTCGGCACCGGGCAGTAGCCCAGGGTTGACGGGGTTCGGGGCAGCACCCCGAGTACGCGCAGCGTTCGGGGCAACACCCCGATTTTTTTTTTTTGGGGCGGTTTTTGCTATTTTTAGCGGATTTTTCTATTTTTAGATGATTTGTAAATTAATCTCGGATTAAGGGATTAGGGTTTTGGTATCTACGGAATACCTAAAAACATTGTATATATTGTATGGCGAATGGTGAAATTCGATATAATGAAAAAGAAAGGTTTTCCCGGTTGAGGGTTTCCGGTAAAGATCTCTGTGTATTCTGTGTATGAGCCATTGATTAATTTCTATATTGCTTAAGAATATATATTCATTGCTTTACTTCGCAGGTTTAAAACTTACAATAACTTCTCCTACATCATGGTTTTTGGGTGCTCGGTTCCTCCCCATTCTCTCCCATGATTTTTACCAGAACAGATGGTATGCAAAGAAGTGGCCTGCCAGACAGTAGCCGGAGTCATCAACAAAGAGTTGAAGGAAACACATAAAAATCTATGGTTGTCTTTCCCTATTCAGGTTGAAATGTTTTCATTAATGGATTTTGGTCATTCCAAAGTGGAGGCTGCAGTTATGGAAGATTTTAAATTGGTTGACATCAAGTTCAAAAGACACGATCCACGTAAGATTGTGGAAAACCACCTGTCCTAGTTCAACATGAAATGATATATGCACAAAAACTCCCTATATGAAAAAACATTCAGGGGAGTTAGATCTTATGAAGAGGTGCATGACAGATTCCAAATGTTTCCCCAGGATCAATAAGTTGGTTTTATCAGTTTTCAAAAGCACAGGAGAAATATTCTACCAAAGTTACTACAAGGAAAGAAAATATCCACTCCCCCTTCTCAGGAAGCCAGGCCTACAGGTTTTGAATCGAGTCACTCTGGTAAACATAAAGTTGAGGAAACCTAGAAGATATCGGGGTATTGACATAAAAATTAGAAGGATCATTGTCAAGTCAGCTAAGCCCCCAGAAAAAATCTCAACTCGAATCTTTCCTAAAGAAGGGACAAAATGCGCCTCCTTCATCAACAACTACCCCTGTTGGTAACTCAAATACAAAAAAACAACAACAATCTATAGATATTGGTACTCCCATTACATCATTAATACCTCTGCAATCTAGCTTTAGAAATCCTAATTCCAAAATCATTTTTGTAGATGACCCTACCCCCATCTTGCTCGAATATATTCCTCCTTCGGATTTCTTCTTTAGTAGAAAATGAAAGGCCATAATGAAAATGGAATTACACCAAAAATATGGAGAGATAACTCAAAGGAAGAGAATGGTGTATGATGGGAATGATCGAGATGATCTAGAATTCGTGAAAGAAGTTGCATATTAGTTAGGTGCTTTTGTCACTACCAATCAATGGTCTATAGGTAATTTGGTCAAACAAATGCAACATAAGTGCCTATTGGTAGAGCACTTGCAAATTCCAATACATTCCATTGAACATACTATTAGGAACAAGATGAGTCGATACTTTGAGAAAATCAGAGCTCATGATCGACAACGAATCAAACAACTTTAGGCCAACCTTTAGGAGCTCCATCAGAGTTCACAAACCAACCAAGGATTGGTCACTCAGAATGATGAATTGAGAAAATAATTGCAAGATATATTGGATCTAACCTAAGGTACCTCGATAGATATCTCATCCTTCCAAACTCAAGGACTGAAAATAAATGAGAAGTTGGAAATTGCCCAGCAAGACCTTTTTCTCAAGGTATATTCCATCCAAAAGCGCTACCAAGAAGTAGACGTCTCTCTAAAGGACATCTATGTCAAGGAAAGAGAAGCTCACTCATATTAAGCTAGGTTTCAAGAAGCTATCATATTGGTGCATAAAGATAATGCCTCTGATTTTCCTCTTCTCTCTCCTTTTGAACAATTACAAGGTGATATGGCCCTGAAGGTCCTGGAAACAAATTTGGCAGAAAGAAAAAGATTAGCGAGTAAGGTAAAGGATGCTTTCCTGGAATCATTTTTATCATTAGACAAGATTTGAATTGATTTTGAGGGAAGTAAATCTCAGAATCCCTGGGGCAAATTGATATTGAAATGAACCAACAAAATTCCAAAAAGAGCAAAGAAGAAACTCTAAAATCCATTTAAGAAATGAGCCAAATTTATCTTCTCAAGATCAATAAATGGCTAGTAATTCCAAGCTCACAGTTCCAAGACACAACTTAGGAAGTAAAAGTATCCAAAAAACGTTTCCTCATGTAGAAAGGAAATTATTCACTTTTGAGGTAAATGAAACAATTGACCCCGCAAGGTTCGTGGTGGAATTATAGGATAGATGAAACCAATGTATTGAACATGGAAAATCAAGCATAACTAGAAGCAAATAAGAAAAAATGCATAGTTCCATTTATTTTTTTCCCTCCCCACCTTTCACCTTCCGGCAAACACTTATCTCATTCACTCACATTCTAATCTCCACTTATCCCTAATTCATCATCATACACTCGTTCCATTGTCATTATTCCCACAAATGGTTACTTTTTCTTATGCCTGTTATACATTCCTTAATGAGCCATGCAGTGCTACTCATGCCATTATCCTTCCTCCATGATCTCAATTGTGATCCATTGCATTGTTGAACATATCTAGAGAGACATGTGGCAACAAGACTAAAATGGCCAAGACATTATGTTGAATCATTAAGTTGGTGTATATGACATCTATATTCAACCTAAAGGACTAAGGAGAAGAAGAATTTCTACCAATAGATGAATAGACAGAGCTTAACGGGAGAAAATCTCATCATATTTTACACATTGTTGTCTTATTTAGATATATGTTATTTTAATCAAATATTGTAAGAAGTCCAACAGTTTTAGGTTGTGACAATTTTTGTATAAGTACATAGATTCAAGATCTATCGAAGGTTGCTTCTTGTCGTATGTAATAGAGAAAAATCTCCTTTTTTGAGTATTAATACAAGTGCAGACAAATATTCTAATTTTCGTTCAGTTTGAGTTGTGTGTTTCATCTGTATTTTCATATCTCCGAATTTCCTTATGTAATTACTTGATAAGTGATTGATTGCAATTTGGTATTACAACTATTGTAATCATATTATATCAATAATTCATTAAGTAATAATTTTTTCCTCTGTATTTACAGTCAGTAAAACAAGACTTGCAAGCTATGTGAATTATTGTACTTTATATCTTGTTCAAGGGTGCACTCCCTACTTTTCTTCTGCTACAAACAAGGTGAGATTCATCTACAATTGATGCCTAGCTTTGTTTAACAGTCTTTTATTCTTCCTTGACAACATTTTGATATTATAATTATGACTCAGACAACGAAAGACAACCTTTGTATTGTCCTATTATTAATTTCATTTAAGGATCACTTCTTATATAACTAAATGTAGGAAAACACCCTTTTAAAAACATTCTCTTTAAACTTTCCTAATTCCTAACATTACTCTTTGAGCCTTAATTTTAATCTTAGGAACAACAGGTACATCGATTCTATTTTTTGGTCCTTCAACTGAGCCGTTGACCTCAGTTATTGATTTGACTGGTTAGTCGATTTTTGTTTTGACTGGTCCTCCATTGTCTTTGACTGGAAATGTTCCTTCTTCTGATCAACCTTATGTAGTGGATATTTCTTCACCCTTGTGCTACCTACCTAGATGGGTTGCTAAGATGATTTAATTTTTTGGTCTTTATGTTAAGAAACAAATATCAAAATTGCATAAAAACGTTAGAATAAGTACTCAATGCCTTGAAAAAGAGAGAAATTTAGATAATAAGCCTCTTCGAGGGGGAACATCCTTATACATCATATGAATTCACAATTAAAATATGATTCCAAATCAAAAGGTCTCCTTGGTATATATAGGAGACTAGGAGGTACAATTACAACTAATGGACCCAAGCCGATACAAATAAAATAACAATACTAATGTAATATGCCCCAATTAAGGGGTAATGTGCCATGAATTAGGGATTAACGTGTCCCTCCCCTTCACATAAGTGTTTTCCTCGACACTTGAGTAGTTATATATGTTGAACTGTATAAAAGACTCATGTTCCCATGTGGAATATTCAACGAGTAGTTTCTTTCACTTAATGAGATACTTTGAACTTGACCTATTCCGAAGTTGGTGAATTCTTGTGTCAGTGATAGCTTTAGGCTCCAATATAATTTTTCGTTCCTCGTCAAGTTATGGAAATAGAGTTTGAACTTGGATATTGTCACCTATAACCTTCTTTAATCATGAACCATGGAAAATAGTGTGTACTCACAAAGATGCAGGAAACTACAATTTGTATGCCATAGTACCAATCTATCGTAACACCTTATAAGAGTCATATTACTTCAATGATAATTTATATCCTTCTTATGTTGCTTGAGGTACATTTGTTTGCATAGTTGTAGTCTTAAAAATACTCGATGTTCGATGTCATATTCCATTGCTTGAACCTTAGATTTTTATTTTACAGAAGAATTAATGGATGGTGCGTGATATCCATAAAGCACCATAAATGGTGTAATTTTTGTTGCAGTATGAAAGGAAGTGTTATACCACCATCCTACCAAGAGTAATCACTTGAACCATTGTGTTTTTTTATCAGAGACAAAGGAACAAAGGTATCCTTCCAGACTTTTGTTCACTATCTCACTTTGTCCATCATATTGAGGATGATAATATGATATATGAGCCAATTGAGTACCCAAACAAGAAAATAATTTTGTCCAAAAATGTCCAGTGAAGATGGGATCTTTGTCACTTAAAATTATCTTTGGGATTCCATGTATATTTTGAACTCTCTCCATGAATGCAGTAGCAACTGTATTGGCTTTGAAAGGATGAGAGAGTGCACAAAAGTGTGCATACTTGGTAGGTTTATCAACAATCACCCTGATGACACTCTTTCCTTCATACTTTAGTAACCTCGTGATGAAATCCACGGAAACCTCATCCCGATGCTTACTTGGAATGAATAATGGTTTTAAAATACCTGGGGTCTTAATTGTTTCCACCTTATTTTGTTGGAAAACCAAACATTCTTCCACAAACCTTTGAACATTAGTTTTAATGTCATCCTAAAAAAAATCCATCTTGACCCTGTGATAGGTTTTCAAAAACACTTAGTGCCCTCCTACTGGAGAGGTGTGCAATTCCGAAAGTACCTTTTGTTTTATTTGGGAGTTCTTACCTAAATATAATAGATCTTTGTACCATAGTGAATCATTTTTCCATGTAAATGTATTAGATGCATTGGAATCATGTTGCAACCTTTGAAAGAGAGTCCACACTTCTTCATCATTATTCCATTCATCCCAAACTCTTTTTATCCAATTAGGTTGGACGATAGAGATAAAATAGAGAAATTCCTCAACATCTTCACCCTTTCTTGAGAGTACATTTACACCAACATTTTTCTTCCCCTTTTTGTAGATGATTTCAAAGTCATAACCCAACATCTTGGTCATCCATTTTTGTTTGTCTTATAAATATGGTATTTGTTCCAATCATTATTTAAGACTCTCATGATTTGTTTTTGGGATATATTCTTCCTTCATTCCAATATAATGATACCCTGAATGGAGGTCGAACTTTGTCAAGTAGGTTTCTCCATGTAGTTCATCTAACAATTCATCAATGACGAGAATGGGAAACTTATCTTTAATGGTGATCTTTTTGAGATCTCTATAATATGGAAACATATTCCATGAGCCCTCTTTCTTGAGTACCATTACCACCGGTGTAGATTAAGAACTTTGGATAGGTCTAATAATTCCATCTTATAACATTTCTTCAACCATATGCTCAATTTCACTCTTTTGGGCATAAAGGTATCTGTAACGTATGATGTTAGGAGGAGAACTCCTAAGAGTTAAGTGAATAACATTATCATAATCATGAGTGGGTGGAATGCCTCTCAGAATATCTTTAAATACTTTGGAATTCTTATCAATGATCCATTGGATATATAGGGGAATACATGGCCTAGATGTTTGAACATATAGTTATCATTGTTTTACAATTACACCTTGATGCCCCTTTTTCAATAATTGTGTCATTCCATTAGAGCTTACCACCTTAATGGGTTTTCCTATGATACCCTTTAACTCAAATTCCTTTCCTTCCAATGAAAATTTCATGAAAATTTATTGAAAATTAAAATACACAGTTCCCAATGATTTTAACCATTTGACCCCTAGTACGAAATCAACACCACCCATGAGTATAACAATCATTGGACTCGTCATTACATATTCACCCATAGTAAGATTTATCTTCTTCCATTTTCTTGAGAAATTGATAGGTCCTCCATTTGCAATAATTACTTGAAACTCAGGTGCTAGATATATAAAGAAATTGAGAGATTTGGCTAATTTGTAGTGAATGAAATTATGAGTACTACCAAAATCAATCAGAAATAATACCTTTTTACTTTTGACATATCTTTCGATCTTGAGGGTTTGAGGAGTGATAATTCCATCCAATGCATGACATGATATGGTGGGAGTCATCTCTTCATAAGAAATCTCTTCTACATATTCATATTGAGATGATTATTGTTTTGTTCTTGTTCTCCTTTGTCTTCAAAATCAATGTAGAATAATTTCTTCTCACGACACTTATGTCCCTTACTGTACTTGTTGTCACAATTAAAGAATAATTTTTTTTCTTTTATTTCCTCCAATTGTTGAGGTTTTAACCTCATAGGTTGAGCTATTTTAGAAGAGGGAACATTATTCTCTCGATAGATTTTAGGGGTGGTCCTTCTAGTGGCCATAGCCAAATTTTTACTTTCAACATTTCTCTCCACCCTGAACACATTCTCCAATGATTTGGGTTCCCAAAGGTGAACCTCATGTTCAATGTTATCCTTTAAAGTTCCTATGAAGACATGAATCAAGTTCTCATATGGAATATATGTTACCTTTATATTCAATCTTTATAGGTTCTCAATGTGTTCCACAATTGACCCCATTTTCTTGATATTTATCAATTGGCTGAAGAAGGTATTGCTCCTTGTATCCTCATAGTGTGCTATCATTTATTCTATGAAAAATTTCCATTTGACAACTGATTTGCGAGAACAAATCCATCGATACCACAAAAGCATATTAGGTTCTAAATATAAGGATGAAATTTGTACCTTTTGTGTTTGAGTCACATCATGTAGATCAAAGAACTTCTCCATCTGGAGTATCCATTTGATTGGATCCTTGACATCATACTTTCTCATATCGATCTTAGGAAAGTGGTTGGTATTCAACCCAAAGGTGGAGTTTTTCCAGTCTTAATTCATCTTCCTTGTGTCCTCGTCATGGATTTCAAGGGATACATTGTCACTTTTAGGTGGCCTTTTTATTTGCAACTTTTACAACCCTTCCATGATCTCCTCTTTTAAGCCATCCATATTAGTATCCGTCATCGCTTCCATCATATATTTGGTTGAATCCATCATCCTTTGTAGTTCATATTTTATTACTTCCCTCTTTTGGAAATCATCTATGTCCTTACACATTTCTTCACCTTCATCAATAGTCCAAGTAGTAATGTCTGAGGGGTTATTTGGTGTATAAGTTCCATTTTCTGGTGGCATGTTATCCAACTATCACTGAAAGGTAGGAATTCAAAATTGACTTAGGCATAGGTCCTCACAGACAAGGGAGTGTCAGGTTGTATAGATGTCTGATATACATGCAAGGTCCAACAATAGTACTCGACCCAATATCTCAGGGCACTAACTAAGGAGGCTTCACCATTCCCTTAGCCATACTATCCAACTACCTAAGTACTAGAGAGTGATCTCTCCAAGTTTTTTTCTTGGTGTACTATAGCAACAAGATGACCAAATGGTTTACTAGGTTGTTCATAGGATTTTAGGGGGTCTCCCAATATACACTAGGTACGTGGGAGCTCAAATTTGTAGTAGTGTTGTCTAATGCACAATCGTTCGACAGGGGATTTCCAATATACTCTAGGTACATGGAAGAACCACATAGTCCCCAGGTGAAAAAAAAAGAGATAAAATCTAAAGAAAATAAGTCCAAACCATAGAAAAAGAAGGATGATGTGACATCAAAAAAAGACACCAGAAAATGGTTTGAGTTACATAAAATCCCCTATCACAACACGGATGAATGTTTCTAGAAATAGTCATTGGTGGCCTATCTTAAAGAAAAAGAATAAAAACCTGACTCAAACTTAGATTCAGAGCATGATAAAGGGAAACCAATGATCAATGCATAACCCACTACTACCATCACAACCACAATACAACAATAAGAACCTAAGGATCCTGAGGAGGGGGAGCACCTTTTCCACTCATAGATCAAGTAAAGGGGACCCCATTGCATTTCATTATTGACAGTGCAAGTCAAAATAACCTATTCATATCCAAGGTCATGAAAATAATGAAGTTGTTGACAAAGAAACACCCCCAACCATACCCCATTGGATGGTTGATTCGGGTATGAGACATTCGCGTCAAACAACAATGCCACCTTTCCTACAACATCAAACCCTTCAAATATGAGGTTTTTTGTGATGTGTACCCGCTCAAACTTTGTGATGTAATTTTAGGAAAACATTATATGTGGAAATGTCATGTTGTTTATGACCCTCAACCCTGTAGTGTTATTGTACTCTAAGAGGTCAAATCTAAAGGGTACTAGAGGTAGATTCAATTACTTCCACTTCATTGATCTCAACAGAAGAGTGATGCAAAGTAATATCTCAAACAAAAGGTTTTCCCTCTTCTGAATTTGGTTAAAAGGAGACCAAAAGGTCACTACAACCACTAAATCCTCGACCCAATACCTTTCTATCAAACAAAAGCAGGTTGACAAGATTTTTGATGGGCACAAATATATATTTTCACCTATGAGTGTGGCTCTACACTGCCAAGTCAAGCATTCCATTGAATCAGTTCCTAGTGCTCCCTTACCCAATGGTCCAATCTATAGATGCTCACATCCAGAGAATGAGTCTTCCATATGTTAAACATAGGTATAATAGATCCCTTCATAGCTCTATTGTCCATGACCCTTTTCAGGTGTGCTTGGGGTTCCAACCATTAGCCCCTAATGATATACCTCTTCTTTTTTCATATTCACTAACAATGTACTCCCACACTCATACCAAGTAAAAGAATGAAACCATATTTGTTGAATGGATCCAACACTTGTAACAATAAGCTCATGAAATCCTTCAACAAGATAATTCAAAGTACAAGTAGGATAACTACTTCATCAAGGAAAGTGGCTCACCAAGGTTTAGATTAAGAAAAATTTTCCCCATATCCTGAGGGAACTTGATGCAATGGGGACCATTTCTTCCTAATGGGGGAAGAATTATCTAGGTGGATCTTGGTGGCCATCCACCTTTTCCATTGAATCAAAGTTTGTGGGCCTATGGTTTTGATAAACCATGATATTCATCCCTTTGATGGGGAATGAAATGTAATTACGTGTCCATTTTTTAATGAGAACCATCATGTAAATATTTTTGTGTGGTCATATGTACATTCCTACAATGTTAATTCACCATATCCCATCATAAATCCATAGTTAAGAATGCTTGGGCTAGAGAAGTCCTAGTGTTTTGAATGCCTATGTCATTTTGTAAACTTTTACCAATTAATACCACATGCATCATGGGAATTACTCTCCTATATCATATATAATTGAGTTGAAGGAGGTACGTGGATCATCAAATAGAGTGATATGTAATTCTTATTGAGAATGAGCATAGTTGACATCTCTTTCTCTTCAGAGACAAGCTAACACCACTCTAACTAGTTTGTGTTCTACAATATTCTATTATTCATTAACAGAAGTTTGGTTTCATCGTGTTTATGTGTTCTCTACTATATTTTCATTCACATCTCATTTAATTCTCAACATAATCCAAATGAGTGTAACCAAGAATCTCACTACTTGGGAATTCAATGGAACTCATTGCTAGGAAAACTACTAGGAAACAAAATAGAAACAATCTTGCTTCTCTAGTGAAACTCACACAAAGGCATTCACTCTATATTGTTAACAACATGGCTCTTCTACAATCTTAAAATATTTGTTCTTTAGTCTTCAAAAACTAGAAACAACTACTAACATGTCCACCATTATTGCCTCTAAGTTCCAACAGTCTGCTTACTCTTGTCGTCCCCAAAAATCTACTTGTAAAAATATTCCCTCCTTGGCCATATAAATTTCCTTTTCCCCAAGACAATTGAGTCTCACTCTCCCCAATTTTTATTGTATTACATTTCCATGCTTCCAAAAACTATGAGATGTGACTTTTTACACCAACATTCTAACATGTGTTTAGTGATTCGCTTTGGAAACACTCCATCAGAAAAATAGAAGGTTTATACACAATGATAATTTTGGAAAGTGGGTTTAAATTAAAACCCATGAATGTTTCCCCTTTGATCCCCTCTCTTACACCCTTTTCCTCTCTTTTAGACATAGATGATTTTAGGGGCTAAATTTCTCTCATGGGCTAATTTTCCATCGTTTTTCCAAAAATGAGATTTGCTATTTTAAAAATGATTCGCCCAAATTCTATAGGATAAAATTATTTTACCTTGAAAATCGCCAAAATTTTATAAAAACTGTATAAAATTCTTAGAAATTTGAATATTTTTACAAAAATATCGCCAAACATTTATAGTTGGCATATGAAGGATAAGTAAGATTCGCCAAGGTTTCTACATTTTAAAATAAATTTCCATTCTTAAAATCATCCCTACTTTTGGATTACTCATCTCCTAATATCTGTCAATGTCCGCCAACAAATGACATCACATTTTTCCTATTAAATTTCAAACACACAATTGCATATACATCGCTTGGAAAATATAATAAATTATATATACATTATGAATTAATTAAATTGGGGATTATAGTGGGGATGTTACATATATTATGATATTACTATTTTCATTTTACTCTTAGTCAAATTGGGTATTATTTTAGAAATGAATGTTGACAAAGTTTCCTCAAACACATAATTTTATTAATAAGGAAAAAGTGATTACAATCTGAAGTGAGAACTGTAGTGTCCCCAAGATCGAGCACTTTGTAAGTCTGATGTATGAAATGAATTGTAAATATGTGTTATAGGCTGGTGAGCCAAGTTTGTATAAGCCGATGGGCTTATGTGATTGTTAGGCTAGAGAGCCTAAGGGTTGGAGGCCAAGGGCCTGATTTTGTACCTGTATGTATGCAACACATTAATAAAATATAAACACAACTACATGCAGACTGTCCATGATGAATGTGTGATGGGGACTGAGATTCCACAAAGTGGGAAAGGAATTAGGGTCTGGAAGGTGGGAAAAGGGGCTAAGTGTTGAGCCTAGGGGTTTAAGCCTTGGGAATAATATTTTATTATTATTCCAAAGAACATGTGCAATTTATGTTTTTTTATCCTAAGTTCCTAGCAAGGGGAAAACGTCCAAAGGGAATGCATGTTGATGGAACACATGCAGTTCCAAGGGTGACAAGTGTCAACCCTAGTGCATGTGAATAAAATGGCTAAGATGAGCCGTGATATGGGTTGCTCCTCCATTCAACCCTCGAATGCCTGAGGTGAACTAGTTTGACCTCTACAGAGAAACCCTCGTGTATCTTCTGAACCAAAAGGCGTGTATCTGTGTTCATTTTGGCATAACCGGTACATCCTCTATCTGAACAGTTCGAACCTGTTTTGACCCCTGCATGGATTGTTTGTCACACATCCCCAAGAACTAGAGTGTGAGTCTATCCTTTGTTGTCAGATTGAGAAATAAGAATTGACTTGCCATTGTTGAACCTATTGGAAAGCCTGTGTTTATTTTTCCCATGGGTTTTTGTGGCCACACAGTGCTAGACTACGTGTGGCTTGTTGGCCAGTTGTGAAACACTCTCTCCTGGTGAGAGAGGTAATTGAAGTTGTAATAACAAGTATCTTGTCCTGTGAGCGACTCTCTCCAAGTGAGAGAGTGCGCAGAGGAAGGAGAGAACTCATGGAAAGAATCCTGTAGATGCCACAGAGCTCGAAGACTTCTGGTCCGGTCTGTTGCTGTAACCCAAGGCAAGGGAGGTTAGCAGCCAAAGAACTATCTAGGTGATAGTGAAGGTGTATACTCCTGGGGTGGAACAAGCATGTGGGGAAGGAGAGTCTGTGGGCAATGAGCATGAGTGGTTCCTGGGAGAGAATTCCTTCCTTATGACTGTGTGTTTTCCCTGTAACCTCAGCCTAGCCTAGGATTCCCTGCCTTGGGGGTTGAGCTTAGTCCCATCTCTGGGGTGACCCACTGCTGAGTTGACGAGCAGTGTGGTCTAATGATGGAAGGTTCGTGGCAGGCCTGCACTTGGTTGGTGGAATTGCCATTGTTTCAAATATAAGTACCAGATGATGCTTTAATTATGTTTTTGTATCCCTGTGTATTATAATTATCATGTATTCTGCTTTTCATTTGGATTAATGTTATTTCCATGGATTATTTATGTTAGTAATAATTCTTATGCTTACTCTGAGCTTAAATGTATTACTTTATTAAATGCATGTGGATTATATAATTCCTGTATGAGTTATGTAAAAAGTGGTGCTACAATTTGGTATCAGAGCGATTAAGCCTTGGTAAGTTACAGTTTGGTATCAGAGCCCACGGTTTCGACACTGAGCCTAGATGGGCTAGTTGAGTGGTATTTGGACCGAGGGTGTGAGGAGAAATTATGTCTGGAGGACCAATTCTGGACCCTGGAATGATCCGGAGTGTCAAGGAGTTACTTGACCGTGCCAACAATATCGAGAGGTATAGTGGTGTTGTGAAACTGTAGCCAATGTGGTCTATGGCCACAGGGAGAGAGGACTCCACACCAGAAGTGCTAGAGCCTTAGGATCTATTCAAGAGGGAAGGCGAACCCTCATGACTATCGGATTTGGAAAGTGTACGAAGGGTTTAAAAACCATTTGGAGTTACAAAATAGCATCAGAATCATGATACACGAACTCCCAAAAACCCGAGAAGATCTACGCTGTAGGTCTGGGAGGAAGGCTCGACCATTAGACTTGGAGGAGTTGCACTTGAGTTAGTCACAAAAACCTTTCAGAGTTCCCAAAGTCGAGATATGGGAAGTGAGGGAGGGGAACACCTTCGAAACCCAAAACCCGAAATCCCGAAATGATCTAAACCGTAGATCATAGGAAGGGAGTTGACTGTCGGATCAAGTTGACGAGTAAACCGTGATTTTGGGATTTCAGCAAACGGAAGTTCAATATGTGGGATACATGGACTCCTGATGCCCGAAACCTTGAAACGTCGAAAATATCTGCACCATAGATCTAAGAGGGGACCTAACCATTGGATTTTTTCTTGGAATAAACGTGGGTGCATGAATGTGCACCACGTGCCAAAGAATTGAAAAGAAAGGTGAGAGTGGTGGGACCTAAAGACATCATTGATGGAGATGTGGACCCTCCAGAATGTGCCACTTTCCATTGTAGTTAAGGGCGACAGCTGTGTTGTGGGCCCAGAGAATAAAGTAAATCGAAATTTCATATTTCGGGGATTGTAGTGACAAGGAGTTGGAAGTCACTGCATAGTGAACTCCCTTGTACCAAAAACCATAAGTCCCGAAACCCGAAGTCCCCAAGTCCCGAATCCATCAGAGACTGAAGAACCGTAACAGGCTTTAAGGGCAATAGCTATGTTGTGGGCCCGGAGAGAAAGGAAACTAAAATTTCATATTTCGGGGATTGTAGCGACAAGAATTTAGGAGTAATTGCATAGTGAACTCCCGGGTACAGGAAACCTGAAGTCCCAAAAATTGCAGAGCCAACAGAGCTCAAAAAACCTTGTGAAGTCAAATGTTTATCACTCATGTTAGTTTATGATTATTGTGATTTTATTAAAGGTTTAAGGCCTGACAAACTTCGGATTGATTGCACATTGCGTGTGAAGAGTTCAACAAGTGTCAATACACTAGTTAATCTACGTCGAGTATAGAAATGGAAGAGGTGCAGATTGCCTCCATTTTAGAGGACAAAAGAGAAGGAAGAGATGTCAACCTGGGAGTCGAAGGATTGAACTCCAATGGGCATGGAATAGAATTAGACAAGGAAGGGCACATAATGAAAATCATCGAAGGATTGCAAAGAGATGCCCAGGCATGCTAAGCTGATAGCCGAAAGCTCATGAAAGTCAGGGATCGACAGGGTGAATTCAACTTAAAAATGTTGAAGAGCTTGGAAAGAATAGAAAGGAAATTAGAGAAGGGAAGGGACTCAAGAAAGACAGAGAGTTGCAAAACCCCTGAGATAAAAAGGAGATCAAGAAGTGTCAGGACCCCTGAGAGAAGTATAAGATCGAGGAGTAGTAGCAAACATCATTGTCACTCCTAGAATCATTCCAGTAGGGAGGCACATAGTATTTAAAGCTCGTCTCCTACCAGAAAACACCGAAAATCTGGAAAGGATGAATTGAAAGGGGAGATGAGCAATATCAAGCCTCCAACATTCGATGGTGAACAAAAGAAGGAGGAAGATGTCGAAACATGGTTGCTGGGCATGAGGAAATATTTACAACTGTAGAATTATTCTGCACATGTAGAAAGAAGAATTGTGATGTATTATCTAAAAGGAAAAACATCCATGTGGTGGGATTAGTTTGTGCAAGTGCAGCACATCAGAGAGAAAGATATCACTTGGAAGGAGTTTAAGAGGTATTTTGAGAAGAAATACCTGACCAAAAGATACTATGACATAAAGATGAAGGATTTCTTCGAACTCAAGCTAGGCAGCATGACCATTGATGAGTATGAATGAAGTTTTCTAGAACTACTGAAGTATGTTCCATTCATCAAAGATGAGGCTGCCAAAATTCAGAGGTATCTGAGTGGACTGCCACCTTCTATTGGTGACAATATTCAATATGATGATCCTAAGACTATGGAAGAAATAATAAGAAGGGAGAAATGCTTGTATGAACAACAAAGAGAAAGGCCTATCCTTTGGAAGGCTTGGGATGACCAGGAGAGGTTTAAGAAGGAACAGAGGCAGAAGGGAAACAAGCCTCCCTTTTTCAGGAACAGTCCATGGGGATAGTCATCTTTTAGAGAGCCCAAGAAAGTTGAAGGGAGTGAGAAGATGCCAAGACCACCACCTATGGAGTGTTGGGGCTATAAAGGGAACCATAGGTACAGAGACTTCCCCCACAGAAAAGATAAAGAGAGAACTGTCCATACTATTCAACAAGCTGAAATAGTGGAGGATATGGGCAGCAGAATGCTAAGGATCTACGTAGCCTTGGAAAAAAAGCAAGAAAAATTTCAATCGCACATGATTTAAGTGGAAGGTATGATTAAAAAATGACAACTCATTATTTTAATTGATTTAGGGGCTATCCATAGTTATGTAGATTCTAGGGTGGGGGAAAGTTTGCGTTTAAAAAGAAGAAAACATGAAAAGTCTTGGCTAGTGCAGTTAGCCATAGGAACCAAAAGGAAGGTCACTAAATTGGTTAAGTCTTGTTTAGTGGACATGAAAGGATTGAGCACTAAGGCTGAATTGGATATTCTGCCTTTAGGCTCTTACGACTGCTTAATTGGGATGGACTGGTTAGACTAGCACCATTCCCTTCTGGACTACCATAACAAGAGGTTTACATGCCTGGACAAAGAGGGAAATCAGGTAACAGTCCATGGAATTCCCAGAGCTATGGTTGTTAGAGAAATCTCAGCCATGCTACTGAAGAAGTGTTACAGGAAAGGTTGTTAATTATTTGCAGCCCATGTGGGAGAAGCAACCAGAGATGCAGTCTCGAATTTGGAGGACCATGAGGTACTCAAAGAGTTCAAGGATGTATTTCAGGAGGTACCTGGACTACCTCTGAAGAGGGACATCGATTTTTCTATAAATTTGATGCCAGGAACAACTCCAGTTTCAAAAGCTCCTTACAGAATGAGTACGCTAGAGCTGAAAGAGTTGCAATTGCAGCTTGAAGAGATTCTAAAGAAGGGGTACATTCCCCCCAGTGTGTCACCTTGGGGTGCCCCGGTCCTATTCATGAATAAGAAGGATGGGATGTTGAGACTGTGCATTGATTTATGGCAGTTGAATAAGGTAACTGTCAAGAGCCAGTATCCTCTGCCAAGGATTGATGATCTTTTTTATCAGTTGAAGGACGTGAAAATATTTTCAAAAATATATCTCAAATTTGGATATCACCAAGTGAGAATAAATGATTAGGACATCAGTAATACCACCTTTAGAACAAGGTACGGTCATTATGATTTCACAGTGGTGCCGTTTGGATTGTCAAATGCAACTATTGTTTTCATGTGCTTAATGAATGGTGTATTCAGGGACTATTTAGACAAGTTTGTCATAGTCTTCCTGGATGACATCTTGGTGTATTCCATGTTAGAGGAAGAGCATGAGAAACACCTGAGAATGGTGTTGCAAGTGTTGAGAGAACACGAGATGTATTCGAAGCTGAGAAAATGCTCATTATATAAAAGGCAGATCCATTACTTGGGACATATTATTTTAGAAGAGAGGATCACTGTGGACATCCTGGATATCATAACAT
The DNA here is from genome assembly GCA_009831015.1 of Picea engelmannii. Classification (NCBI taxonomy): domain Eukaryota; kingdom Viridiplantae; phylum Streptophyta; class Pinopsida; order Pinales; family Pinaceae; genus Picea; species Picea engelmannii. The sequence continues at coordinate 550,868 of ML777910.1, read as the reverse complement.
GGCTTATGATGGACATCCTGGAATGCATAACATGGCTTATGATGGACATCTTGGATATCAAAAGACTCTGGCAGCAGTCAAAAGACATTACTTTTTGCCAGTTCTGAAGAAAGAATTCACTGACTACATCACCAGATGTATGGAGTGCCAGAAAGTTAAGGCTGAGCATAGGCACCTAGCAGGGTTGTTGTAGCCTTTACCCATTCCTGAGTGGAAATGGGAAGTGGTGACAATTGATTTTATCACAAGATTGCCCAGAATAAGCAAGAAGCATGATTCAATCATGGTGGTGGTGGAAAATCTTACAAAATATGCCCATTTTATTCCACTGAAAACCACTCAGAAGGCAGCAAATTTTGTTGATATCTTCTTAAAAGAAGTGGCACGCTTGCACGGAATTCCTAAGAGAATTGTGTCTGATAGGGACCCGAAATTCACCTCGAATTTATGGAAAGGACTATTTAATGGATTCAGAACGAATCTGAAATTTATTATAGCATATCATCTTGAGTTTGATGGTCAGACAGAAAGGGTGAACAGACTAACAGAAGACATACTGAGAATGTATGTGATGGATAAACCATCAAGGTGGGAAGACTACCTGTATTTGGTAGAATTTGCCTACAATAATGGGTATCATACATCATTGAAGATGACCCCATTTGAATCACTTTATGGAAGAAAGTGCAACACTCTAGTGAGTTGGGATAATCCAGCTGATAGAGTAGTAGCTGGGCCTGAGCTGCTCAAAGAGATGGAAGACCAAATGATAAGAAATAAGAAAAATCTAAAAGTTGCCTAGGATAGGCAGAAAAGTTATGATGATAGTAACAGAACCCACAGAGAATTCAAAGTGGCTGACCACATTTTCTTGAAAGTGAAAACTAACAGGAGTTCCCTGAAATTGGGAAATTGCGCCAAGTTGGCAACAAGATTTTGTGGGCCATTTGAAATTCTGGAAAGGATTGGGCTAGTTGCATACATGCTTGCATTACCTACATATTCGAATGTACATAATCTGTTTCATGTTTCACTGCTTAATAAATATATACCTGATGCTATTCATGTTATCGATTGGAATGTGATTCAGGTGGAGCCAGAAGGTGTCCTGCAAGTGCATCCTGTGTGCATATTGGACAGGAAAAGCAAAGAGCTCCAGAATCGATCTATAGAGCTTGTAAAGGTCCAGTGGACCTAGTATGGTCCTGAGGATGCGACATGCAAGCATGTAGATGCTATGCGGGCAGAGTAACCACATCTTTTTGAAAAATTTGAAAAGCTTGCAGAGACAATGTAAGGTTGCACTGAGGATAGTGCAGAAATAAGGGGACGGGGATTGTAGTGTCCCCAAGATTGAGCCCTTTGTAAGTCTAATGTATGAAATGAATTGTAAATATGTGTTATAGGTTGGTGAGCCAAGTTTGTATAATCCTATGGGCTTATGTGATTGTTAGGCCAGAGAGCCTAAGGGTTGGAGGCCAAGGGACTGATTTTGTACTTGTATGTATGGAGCACATTAATAAAATATAAACACCACCACATGCAGACCGACCACGATGAATGAGTGATGGGGGACTGAGATTCCATAGAGTGGGAAAGGAATTAGGGTCTGGAAGGTGGGAAAAGGGGCTAAGTGTTGAGCCTAGAGGCTTAAGCCTTCGGAATAATATTTTATTATTATTCCAAAGAACATGTGCAATTTATGGTTTTTTATCCTAAGTTCCTGGCAAGGGGAAAATGTGCAAAGGGAATGCATGTTGATGGAACACATGCAGTTCCAAGGGTGACAAGTGTCAACCCTGGTGCATGCGAATAAAATGACCAAGATGAGCCATGAGAGGGGTTCCTCCTCCATTTGACCCTCGAATGCCTGAGGTGAACTAGTCTGACCTCTGCAGAGAAACCCTCGTGTATATTTTGAACCAAAAGGCATGTATCTGTGTTCATTCTGGAATAACCGGTACATCCTCTGTCTAAACAGTTTGAACCTATGTTGACCCCTACATGGATTGTTTTCACGCGTCCTCGAGAACTAGAGCGTGAGTCTATCTTGTGTTGCCGGATTGAGAAATAATAAGTGACCTACCATTGTTGAACCTGTTAGAAATCCTGTGTCTATTTTTCTCATGGGTTGTTGTGGCCACAGAGTGTTGGACTGCATGTGGATTGTTAGCCAGTTTTGCAACACTCTCTCCCAATGAGAGAGGTAATTGAGGTTGGAAGAACAGGTGGCTTGGCCTGTGAGCGACTCTCTCCAGGTGAGAGAGGGCGCAGAGGAAGGAGAGAACTCCTGGAAGGAATCTTGTAGCTTCCACGGAGCTCAGAGACTTCTAGTCCAGTCTGTTTTTGTAACCCAATGCAAGGGAGGTTAGAAACCAAAGGAATGTCTATGTGACAGAGAAGGTGTGTACTCCTGGGGTGGAATAGGCATGTGGGGAAGGAGAGTCTGTGGGCAGTGAGCATGAGTGGTTCCTGGGAGAGAATTCCTTCCTTGTGACTGTGTGTTTTCCCTATAACCTCAGCCTAGCCTAGGATTCCCTGCCTTGGGGGTGGAGCTTAGTCCTAGCTTGGGGGTGACCCACTATTGAGCTAACGAGCAACGTGGTCTAAGGCTGGGAGGTTCATGGAAGGCATGCACTTGGTTGGTGGAACTACCATTATTTCAAAGATAAGTACCAAATGATGCTTTAATTATGTTTTTGTATCCCCGTGTATTATAATTATCATGTATTATGTTGTGCATTTGGATTAGTGTTATTGCCATGGATTATTTATGTTAGTAATAATTCTTATGCTTACTCTGAGCTTAAATGTATTTCTTGCTTAAATGCATGTGTATTATATAATGCATGTATGAGTTATGTAAAAAGTGGTGCTACAATTTGGTATCAGAGTGATTAAGCCTTGGTAATAGAAAAAGTAGCGTTACAAGAACTCATAGTCTAATCCTTAACCTCATTTGAAGAAAGACCTAGTTTATATAGCTCAAATATAAACTAAAATCTAGGAGAACAACCAATCACATAATCACATGAGTATGATAGGTGTCCTTATCCTAACAAACTAGAATAAATTAATTTCTAAAACCATTTATACTAGAAAATACTTAGACTATAGAACTTTAGGATTATGAGGCTAACAATCCCCCCTTTAATCCAAAAGTTCATTTTTAAAAATACCAAGTTCATCTTTGAACTTAGTGAAATTTATTCTACCAAGAGGTTTGGTAAAAATATTTGAAGTTTGATCTTTCGATAGACAAAACTTAGGCTTGATGATGTCTTTGATGATGAGTGATCTGATGAAGTGGTACTTGGTGTCAACATGTTTAGTCTTTGAATGAAATATTGGATTCTTGGCCACATTTAATGCTGACTAACTGCCAAACAATAAGGTAGTTGGTGATTTATGAGTTTCACCAAGATCATGTAAAATTTTGCGTAGCCATACAATCTCACATGTTGCTTCCCAAGCTTATATGTACTCTGCCTCTATTGAAGAATTTGCAATTTTTGTCTGCTTTTTAAAATTCCAAGATACTGTTGTTGAACCCATATTCATTAAATAACCTGAAGTGGATGTTCTATAATCAATGTCACCTGCAAAATCAACATCTGAATATCCAACAAGTGTAAAATTTGTATTCCTTCTGTAGAGAAGACCAAAATCGTGTGTACCTTGAATGTATCTTAGTACCCTTTTTTTTGAATTCCAATGACTTTCCCCTGATTCCTACATAAACCTTGAAATTATACTGACTGAATATGACAAATCTAGTCAAGTATTTGTCAAATAAATGAGACTTCCAACCAATTTACTATAGTTTGTACTATTTACCAATCCCCCCTCTTCAAAGTTTGAAAGTTTCAATTTCTTGTTCATGGGAGTAAGAGAAGGTTTACAATCTTCCATGCCAAATTTCTTTAACAATTCAATGACATACTTAGTTTTACTAAGGAATATTTGGTTAGGATGTTGAGATATTTCAACTCCAAGATAATAATGAAGTGTCCCTAAATCATCCATTTTGAAACCTACTTTAAGTTCTTCCTTAACCTGTTTGATGTGATCTTCATTATTTCATGTTATGATTAAGTCATCAACATATAGTACAAGTATCACCATGTGCTTATCTTGCATTCGAAAATATGACTTTGCTGAAAAACCACCTTTCGTAGGTAATCATCCATTTTTTCATACCAAACTCGAGGGGCTTGTTTCAAACCATATAAATCCTTCACAAGTTTGGAAACTTTATGTTCTTGTCCTTTAGCTTCAAAACCTTGTTGTTGAGTCATGAAAATATCTTTCTTTAGATCTCCATTTAGGAAGGCACTTTTGATATCCATTTGATGTAATTTCCAACCATTATGTGCAACCAAATTGATAACCATTTTGATGGTGTTCTATTTAGATGTGGGTGAAAAATTTTCTTCATAATAAATTCCTTCCTGTTGAGAAAAACCTTTTGCAAAAATTCTTTCTTTTTACTTGCCAATTTTACAATTGGGCATGTACTTTACTCGATAAAACCATTTACAACCGATGGGATTAACATCATGTGGACAATCAACTAAGTTTCAAGTCATATTTTCAAGTACTAAATCATATTCATTAATCATTGCTTCCTTCCATTCTTTATGTCTAGCTGCTTCAACAAAAGAAGTAGGTTCAGTGGAAGCATGATAAAAATTAGCTTCTTCTCTTGAAGATCCCCTAGTTCCTGTTTTATTCATTTCATCTGAATGACCATCTTCGAGAAGTTGTTCAACCCACTTTGGATTCTTATGTTAAGGGGATGGTGGATCTAAATCACCATTAATGTTGAAAACAGGATTTTCAAAAAATGAGGCTCTTCTTTCATCTAAAATCTCTGAGGTTGGAGAATATTCTTTTGAAGATTCAGTATCATAAGATTCTTTTGTTGTTTCATTATCAAATGAATCAAAAGAAATTTTTTATTAAGATATGTCTTCTGGAGAAACACAATCCTTTTCAAACCAAAATGTTTCCTTTGACTTCTTCAACTTACCTTTACTAATCTCATCTAAACTGTTACTTTCAGTTTCATAAAAAATTGCATCTCTACTTACAATGATTTTTCCATCTAAAAGTAATCTATACCCTTTATTTTCATCAGCGTATCCAATAAAGATACACTTCATACTTCGATTTTCTAATTTAGTCATCTTTTACATAGGAACTAAAGCATAATATGTTGAGCCAAAAACCCTAAGATGATTTACCTTGGGTTTAAAACCATACCAAGCTTCATAAGGAGTTTTTCCATCTAAAGCTAATGTAGGTGATTGATTTCTGAGATAAACTATAGTATGGACTTCTTCAGCCCAATATTTTGTGCTCAACCCTTTAACTTGTATCATAGATCTTGTCATGCCCATGAGAGTTTTGTTCATCCTTTCAATAACTCCATTATTTTGTGGAGTATATGAATTTGTCAGTTTCCTCTTAATTCCATTGTTTCGAAAATAATCATTGAATTCAGTGGAAGTGAATTCACCTCCATTATCAGTTCTTAAAGAAGCAATATTTTCTCTAGTTTCATTTTCAACCATGTGCTGAAAATTTACAAACTTTTCAAAAGATTCATACTTTGCCTTTAAAAAGTACACCCATGTCATTCTAGTGTGGTCATCAATAAATAATATAAAGTATCGACATTCACCGAAAGAACATTCCATTGGACCACATATATCACTGTGAATCAACTCCAAATACTTTGTTTCTCACCATGAGCTGGTTGGAAATGATTCTCTCTTTTGCTTGCCAAAAATACAAGCTTCACACTTGGAATTTTCTTTCTTGAAAGTTGGAAAACCCTTTACCAAATCTTGGGACTTAAGTTTCAAGAGACTATCAAAGTTTAAGTGACCAAATCGAAAATTCCATAATTTAAATGAAGACATTTCATAATTCATTGTTGCTGCAACCTCTTGCTTTCTTTTTATGACTTTCCCATTCATTCTTAGTAACTTCCCATCTTCATATCTAGTCATTATTGTTTTCAAGTTATCCTTCTCTTACTTAATATTCACCAAACCATCTTGCATGGCGATTTGATGTCCAACTTGTCTGATTGTGACTAATGATAACAAACTATTCTTAAAACATGGTACATAGCAAACATTTAAAATCCATTTCTCACCAATTCCAGGGAGAAAAAATTTCAGTCAACCTTTTCAGTCAACCTTTTCCTTGAGGTATATGAATCTACATGTTAAACTGTTGAAAAATCATATTCATATTGATCATCTTGATAATATTGATCTTTTGCATATTGAGTTGATTATTGAGAATTTGAATTTGATTTTTTCTTGAACTTTGGAAATTGATCATTGTTGGTAAGACAATTTGATGCATAATGACCCATATTTAAACATCTTTTACATCTTATTCAACTTAAATTTCTGCCTCTTCCTGACTATGCATTATTATTGGGAGGATTAATTTGAAAATTTTGTTGATGAAAATTGTTATGACCTCTAACTTGACCACGACCTCTGCCACAACCTTGATTAGAAGAATGATTCTAAAAATTTCCAAATTTTGATTTTCCTCTTCCTTTAGAACTTTCAGATTTAGTGAAAAGAAGATATTCTCCTGATTGTTTTTGTTTTCCAAAAGATATAATATGTTGAGCAAGTAATTCACTATGTGAATCAAAAGTCGCAGTTGATAACTTATCAGTTATTTTCAAAGTCTCAATAAAATTATTATAATATGGAGGAAATCCATTTATTACAATGAATACTAGAAAACTATCTTCAAGTTTAGGAAAACCGCATTTGATGATTTCCTAATGAATTTTCTTAATCCTTGAAATGTATTCTAATACATCACCATTGTATGCTAACATTTGTTTAAGCAATTTCATTTGTATATCAAATCTATGAGATGCAACAGGGGTATCAAAAATATTGTTTAATAGATTCCAAGCAGACCATGCATCTTTGGAATTATAAATATGAACAAACATGTGTTCAGTCACAGAAGAATGTATCAATGCAAGTGCTTTTTCATCTTTTAAATTCTATTTTGCTAAAGAAGTAGCATTGGTGGGCTCAGTTGGAGTAGTATCACCATCACATATATCATGCCATAATTCATTATAGATCAAAGTGTTATGCATGTGCTGACTCCAAGATTTTTAATTCTTGGGTCCATCTAACTTATTTGATTCTATGAATATATTTATTAATTTAGACATGATGTTTGTTGCAAGTGAATAATTCACAAAACTCCAAAAGAGAGACAAAAGGTGCCACAAAGAAAGAGTACACAATATATGCAAAAAGAGTACTTTTAAGGGCTTGGAATTGACCCTTTAAAAGTCTCATTGAAAAAGGAGTTTGAGAGAGTATTTTACTGGAATCTTCTCAACTTCTGAGAGTTCAAGATTACAATAAAATATTTTAAAGTTTGACCCTTTTTACAATATAGATAGCCTTATACAAATAATAAAATGTGCCCCCCCTTGAACTAAAGTCATCAATGACTTAAAATATTACAACCCGAATGTCTAAAAATAAAAATAAAATATCTTTAATCCATACTTCAATCCGGTCCTCAATACAGTCCTCAATCTGGTCCTCAATCTGGACCTCAATACAGGCCTCGATATGAACAAAGATATTATGAAACGATTTTGTTAATTTAATATTAGTTAAAGAAATGTACACCAAAATTGCGTTGAAGGGGATTCAAAACAAGAGGACACACAACAATCAAAGCACCTTAGATCTGTTGGGAGAAGATCACACTTCTCTGATTCGAAGCCTCTTCTAGCAAAGGAGATCATATTTCTTCAGAAAATCCTCGTCTAAAATAGCATAGATGTCCAACAAGGGGAAATTTTCAACCATGTGTTGAAAATATATGTGTACCAGATGCCATATAGAATTTGCGGGATACCATATTGAAAATACCACATCTGCCTACATTGAATCTAGGCTTCCTTTCATATTTCCTTTCTCTTACTCCCGGGGGATTTATTCTATTTATTTGAAGGACGTGTTACTAGATATGATCTAGATCGCAAGTGGATGTGTTGATCAGGTGAAACACTTAATAACTGAGCATTGGAATTTTTGCGATTATTTTCAGTGTATTTTCATATCACAAATATTCCATAGAAATTTGTGAAATTCATGAGATCTGGTTATTGTCTCGGATATGCATTCACCTCATATGTGAAAATGGTTAATGCCTTTGATATTTGTTTGCAATGGAAATGCATCAGAACAAAAATGGCTATGGTGATGCAACAGAGAGAGAAATTGTGGAAAAAGTTGAGCGGATTAACTCTTTGTGCACGAGATCTCAAGAGGAATTTCTTCTCTAGAGGTACCAGATCTGATCCAGAGATTCAATCTAATAAACTTCTACTAAATTCATATGTGATTCACGATTTGGTTCTTAATAAGATCCTTGAAACAAACCTTGATACAGACCTTGATATGGACCTTGATCTAGTCCTCAATACAAAACATATCTAAAAGATTATAAAAATATAGAATCTACAGCTCTGAATTTAAATTGCCAGATTTATAAAATGATCTAAAGAAATGTTTACAAATGAGCCCTTTTAATAAAATAGCATTGGATCTATGAGATCTAAAGAAAAAATTCAAGTGTACACTTTTATCTACCCAGCTCTCTTAGATTTACAGGAAATAAACTTGTTATTAATCAAATCTACAAACTTGAAATTTGCAGATCTGCAAATTTACAACCCAAAAAGATGAATCAATTAATAAAAAAATTGATTGTTGCAATCACAATAACAAATTTTCTTATTTTAAAAATAGCAACATATTACCTTAGTATCATTTCCCTTGAGTTTGAAGAGATCTGTGTTGATGTCAAGAAGTCTTCCTTGCTTCCTCGATCCATCAAAAATTCTCTTCCATCACAATTTTCATCATGGCTCTAATACCATATTGATAAAGTGTCCTCAGACACATAATTTTATTAATAAGGAAAAAGTAATTACAATCTGAAGTGATAACTCATAATCTACTCCTTAACCTCACTTGAATAAATAGCTAGTTTATATATCTCAACTCTAAACTAAAATCTAGGAGAGCAACCAATCACATAATCACATGAGTATGATAGGTGTCATTTACATAGAATCTAGGTGTCCTTGTCCTAACAAAATATAATAAATTAATTTATAAAAACATTTATACTAGAAAACACTTATACTATAGAACTTTAGGATTATGAGGCTAACAATGAATTGTATGAAGAGGAATCGATAAATTTCCTCTAGTATGTAAATCACACTTCTTATTGATAGTACTCTTAAAAATAACTTTGGTATAATAAATGAATAAAGTGTATCTTGGAATTATGTTTTATTTTTGTTTAGTCAATGTATCACCTGTGGGTGTTACACTTTGGTGCAACGCCCCCCCCCCCTCCTCAACTCCTTGGGGGTTGTGTAGCCTCTCGACCAAGGATCATCAAATATCTAAGTCAGATCAACTCTTCAGGACCCTGATAGCCCCACAAATCATTTTACACATGCCCCTTTTTCTTCACATTACCCTGGGCTATGACCTTGGGCTAGTCCTATTCAAAACTCCATGCTTCAGAGCTTTTGCGAGTAGCTAAATACCTTATTCCTGATTTTTGAATTGGGGAATTTATCGAGACCTGATCTACAGTCCACATCTCTCCCACAATCAATGAATGTGATATGATTTGGACTTCTCACTTTGGTATTCTTCCTACATTTCTCTCCTCTTTCTTTTGGAGTACCTTTCCTCTGAAACATGCAAATATCAACCACGTTTTCACTTGGATCCAATGGTCCATATTCACTTCTCTCTTCATGAATTTGTGAAGATTTCCCTTTGATCTAAGAAATTCTTCTGGAACTCTATCTCTCGAATTATCTAATATTTTTCCACATGTCTCCTGACAATCAACATTCAAGATCCCCTCCGGACTTCGGAGCTTCAACGATCTTTCACTTTGCTCAAATGAAAACTCTCAGAGAATGATTTCTATGGACTTCCATATCTCTTGCCACATGTATCTCCTAATGATGGATGGTCTCTTTTCACATCAGGACTTCTGTGAGTCCTTACTCTTGTGCACACTTAGCACTTCTCCCATAGTCTGAGACTTGGACTATTCTCAGGCTTCTACACTCTTTGAAAAGACTCTATGTGCGATGACACTAATCCTCCTGAGCATTTTTTGGCTTGAATCTTTAAGGTTCTTGTCCTCTGCAACACCTTGCAGGGTTCCTGCGCGCACTTTCACTATTCCTCTTGAGTTTTCTTCTTACTCAAGTCTTAAGGGTCTCGACCCTTCTGAAACTTCAAAGATCTTTCTGGCACCCACCTGGCACACTCTTCTCTCCTCTAAGCTTCTAAACCTGGAACAAGTTCACTTCCATTCACTCCTTGCACTTGACTGGCCTTAAGACAACTTCTTGCAACACTTTACTAAATGTTGTCCTGGTACACCCCTTGCACAGGTCTTCCTCTAGAGTGTTCAACAACTATGTTCACTTGGAGCTTCAACGCCTCATACCTCAAAGGTATACATCCATTTTTGTTCCTCAAAGAGATATATGTGCCTTTTCGGCAACTTTCACTCAATGCACACTTGCAGATATTTCCAGAGTATTCAACAACTCTGTGAGTGTCCTCCCCTAACACTCCTCTTCCTATAATTCACAAGAGAATTCTCTTTTGCACACTTGCACCTACTCAATATCCTCCTAGCAGAGCTCTACAGAGGACTCAGTAACTCTGGCTATGCCTATTCCTGTGCAGGCTTTCCTCCAAGGTATTCAATAACCTTGAGGCTCCTCTCTAAGTATGTGACTTATCCTAGTGTTCCCTCCTAGAACGTTCTTCTCTAACTCATAAGAGTTCATATGCGCACTCCTTGCATTGGCTACATAGTTTCCAATACCCTGTTGTGCACTCCTTGGATGATCTAAAGAACCCATAAATAATTCAAAAAAACTCACAGATAGACAAATTCTATCCTTACCCTACAGATGAAAATTAACACATACACCTATATCATATATTCATACAAACACAAATGAAATTCATAAAAAAACTCCCACCACACAAGAATTTGTAAATAGTGAAATCTATTATTTTGTATTAATATTATAATGTCAATTACAATGTGTGAGCTCAGACTGCAATTGAGTCTCGAATCTTCTCTCCTCTCTTTGGCTTAAAAATATTTACAATCAATCTTCAATAGCCTCTACTGGGCATATGTCACAAGGATTTATACAATAGGGGCTCAACGAGATTTCCCTCCAAGCTACATTAGTGGTGTGTAACCACCATCAAAATGCCTATATATTGAGGTAGATTACAATGAGTGGAAAAACTAGTATGTATCAGATTTACATCCCTCCTACTGTCAGCCACTTAAAGAGACCTTATATATAGCCTGTATGAAGGGATGAATTGGCTCTGATCAAGCCTTACAACATTAATTTTCATTAATTACATTTAAAATTTAAATTTTGAGGGAAAAACAAGAGTGTTGGAGCCTCTCCCCTCCTTGAATGTGCACCAATGTGATGAATAGTTGATGTGTACTAAGGTGGAGTGATGCTCATGCATCAGACTCTAATGTTGGAAAAATCATGAGCTCCTCTACTCTTTTGTTGAAATCCCCCTAGATCCCAAATTTTCCCCTGGAGTTGTCCTCTTGGTCCTTGGCTTTGTTGTCATTGCATCCCTATTTCTCTTCCAAGTCCTCCTTTGTTTAGATTCTCTTTGCTGACATCTTCTTTTTCTAAATTCAACAAAAACTCCCTTATCTCCTATATAACCTCTTCCACTTGTTCTGCTGGTTGGATTTCCTTATGCATTGAAATCAGATGCAACTCTTCTTCCTCATACAAATCAAAGCGTAGATCGCCCTGATCCCCCATGTTATTTTCTTCCTCTATGGCCTTGACTTTCCACTTTACTGCAGACTCCAATTTTGCAGGCTCATCACAGAGATGTTACTCATCTATCTCGTCTAACAATTCAAACTCTACCAGTTCCTCTGCTGGTACATCTCCAACTTCTTCCAGTTGCTCCTCATGTTGGCATGTTTCCTTTGGCATGGCTATCTCCTAGAAGCCATCTTCTAGTTCTATATTTTCCAACCAATCCTCCAACATCTTGAACTCCATATCCCACTGAGTGAGAAACTCAACTATGTGTTCCTTTTTTTCTATTGGGGAAGACTTCAATATATGCTCCTTCTCCTCTATGATAGTCACAACTGGTTGACCTTCTGTTGATGCATCTGCAAGTTGTGCATTGGCCTCTGTTTGGATACCTGGTAGGAGTATTTTGATTTCTCCAATGATTAGAGTTCTCTGATCCTTCTCCTTTGTGATGGAAGTATTTAACTTCTCATTATCTTCATTCACATGGTTTGTAACTGCACATGAATCTTCATATGGATGAGGCATTAATTCTACCTCTTTTCCATCTATCAACACCCCTTGATGACATCAACTCTCAGTTGAGTTGATCTCTTCTCCCTTTCCCACCTAGAAAATTGGGATTTCTCCTATGACCTCCTGACATTTTATGAGATTGTTGAGCAACTGAGAGGGGGGGGGGGTGAATCAGTTGTTACTATTCTTAAACAATTATGCTTCTATTTAAGCTCTTTATTAGGCACTCAATGATAATCACAATAATGCAGGGAAATAAGAAATGGCACATTCAACATCAGTCACATATATGAGATACACAGAGACAGATGTTTCCCGAGGAAACCCATAAAGGGTAAAAACCTCTTCTTCTTTATATGATAAGAATTATTTACATTCTTTACATTATCATACATATGAGGACCAACTCATAATGAGGCTGCAACCTCTGTTTTGCAAGCTTCTACTTGCTGAGAGCACCAAATCTCTGTTTTCTCTAGCACCAACTAGAAGGAAGCACCAACTCCCTCGTTTCTCTAGCACCAACTAGAAGGAAGCACCAACTCCCTGGTTTCTCTAGCACCAACTAGATGGAAGCTACAGCTCACTGTGTTCAAGCACCCACTTGAACCTATAAGGACACCGGTCCTCCCTAGCACCTCCCTACCACCCTGGTTTATGAATATGAGTTACTGAAACTTATTACAGTGATATAGTGTTCAACAACAACTTACCAGTCTCATCACTGTTCTGCAAGATTTTGCTGCTCTGTCTTCCTCACTGTCTTCTTGCATGCATCCATTGCACTTTCTGTTCTTCTACCTCTTGTTTTCTCTGCCCCATTCTCATTTCATGCACCTTTTGTATTCTGTCCATTTCAGCTACTTCCCTCCACCTCCTTATTCACACATGCATCACTCACCACTCCAACCACACATATCTCTTCTTTTTTCAACATTCTTATACTCTCTATGCATCTTGTGAATGCCTTGTATCCAATGGTTTTGCATGCTCTGCATGTCGAGTGCTCTGCCTGTTCATCATGGTAACTCTTCATATTCTCTATTTGTTCATCCCATGTGTCCATCATCACTGGGTATCACAATCAAGCTACTTCGCATTACCAAGAGTTGAGATTCTTCATCTTCTGTTAAAGTCGAGCTCAACTACTCTGTTGCAGTTATAGGCTCCAACGCTCATCCAACTGTCAATCACCTCCATAAATAGTCAATGTTCTACTTGCAAATCCCTTGAGATTCTTCACCTCCTCTATCAATCACCTCGAAGTGTCTTCGAGTCCTCTGGTAGAAACCATCAGTGGTTTCTAGTAGTTACATTGTGACATGCAACAATAGCCCTCCGATTTGATTCAATTTCATCTATACCATTGGATGACTTTCGTTAGTCTTGCATTCATTTTGGCATTCTTCTCTTCGACATTTCAGGATTCATGTGATCAAGTGTCTCGAAAATCCATGTCGTGATCAATGAAATGGAGCTTGGTTTCTCTAGCTCTTTCCTCTATCTCTTGCCGATGTGACCATAGCCTTATTCGATAACTGCATTTTGCAATTTTTCATTTCAGTACCTCGACATTTCGGTACTCCTGTGGTGAAGTGTTTCAACACTATCCGGAACTCCGAAATGGAGTCAGATCAACAGTCCAGTACTCCATCATTTCTCATTTTGGCGAATCGACATTTCGGTATTCCTATGGTAAAGTTTCTTGACTCTCCATGTCGCGGTGCCCGAAACTCTGAAACGGAGCTTGTCTGTGACATTTCCTGACTTTAGGTTTCACGATTTCAGGACTCCTCTGATCAAGAGTCTTTAATCTTGACGAATCCTATTCTTGGTATCTGAAACTCCGGTATGGAGTCCTTATTATTTCTTGATTTCAGGTTTCACAACTTCAGGACTCCTTATGATGAGAGTCTTTGTAATTTCCATCTCCCGGTATCCGAAATGTCGGTATCTAGTACTCCAAGCGAAGCACCTGTTTTGGGTTTTCGCATTTCAACACTTCAGTACTCCTGATGATGTGAGTCTCTGACATATCCATCTCCCGGTAACTGAAATCTTAGTATCCAACACTCTGAGTGATGTGCCTTTTGTTGGGTTTCAGGATTTCGAATTTTGGCACTTCGCGACTCCTGATGATGAGAGTCCATGACATCCCTATCTCCTGGTATCTGAAAATCTAGTAGCTAAAACTTCGAGCGATGCGCCTATTTCTTGATTTCAGGGTTTCACATTTCGCAACTTTGAGTCTCCTGTGTTGGAGAGTCTCGACTCTTGACTTCTTCATCTCCTGGTAACCGAAACTCTAAAATAGAGTCTTTGTTGAGGTGATTTTTTATGGTTTCGCATTTCACCTTGCTCGTTAAAGAGTGTGTAATTTATCCTGGATCCAACATCGATCGGACCTTAGGCTCAGATCTGACGTTCATCGGGAAATATTCAATGAGATCCATCACTACATACTCTGATCTTGTCAAGATTTCTCTGCAGTGTCTTCCCAAAAGACTTCTGGTGCCCGCCTAGCACATCCTTCCTGCACTCAAGCCATCATCGTTGCTGTACTTTCCATCAATGACAAGCATACACTTGCTGTAAAACATTCCAATGATCTCCCCCTTTGGAATTGATGGCAACAAAGGCACCCAGACCAGTTCTTTTCTCCCCCTTTGACATCAATGTCAAAGAAAACACGCTCCCCCTGAGATGTTGCAGTATTTTTAGGAGGTATCATATATGCAATCAATATAAGACTCCCCCTAATAGAATGGACTCTCTTAGGTGTGAAACGGGATGACACCCAGATTCTGTCGGAGATATTCAAATATAGTCTTAGCTAGGAGTTTAGTAAAGATGTCTGCTATTTGTTCTATGGTTGGAATGTACTAAACTTGAACAACCTGATTGGTGACTTGCTCTCTCAGAAAATGGTATTTTATGGGAATATTCTTAGTCTTGGAGTGGAATACAGGATTCTTAGACACACTAATGGCACTAGTGTTATCACAATGAATTGGGATCGATACAACATATTTTGCCTCCAAGTCTGCAAGTTTCTGAATCATCCATAATAACTGAGTGCAGCAAGTAGTAGCAACAATGTACTTTGCCTCTGTTGTTGATAAAGAAATCAAACCTTTCTTTTTACTAAGCCATGCCACTAATGAGTCACCCAGGAAGAATGCTCCTCCACTGGTGCTTTTTCTCTCATCAACACAGTTTTCCCAATTTGCATCTAATTAAGTAGTTAACTAAAAAATATGATTTCTGGGATACCACAGACCATAAGTCATTGTTTCTTTCAAATACCTGAATATCCTTTTGACAACTTGTAAATGACTCTGTTTGGGTGCAGACTTAAATCTTCCTACCATTCCAACAACATGCATTATATCTGGGTGGGATGTTGTGATGTACAACAGGTTGCCTATCATTGACCTATATGATCTTTGATCAACATCAGGTGAGTCATCATTCTTTCTTAATTTGCATCCAGTAGCCATAGGTGTACCCATAGGTTTGGAGTCTTCCATTTGAAATCTTTTCAACATTTCTCTTAGATATTTTTCTTGAGAAATGAACATCCCTTCAGACCTTTGAGTAATTTGCAGACTAAGAAAAAATGACAGTTCTCCTATCAAGGACATTTCAAACTTAGATTCCATGGTAGAAGCAAATCATTGTACCAATGGATCCTTATTACATTCAAAGATGATGTCATCTACATAGACCAATACGATGAGAAAATTATCATCCTATGTTTTAATATATAGATTGTTGTCAGTCGTTCCTCTCTTGAACCCTTTGTCTTTGAGATACGTTACCAGTCTGTGATACCAGGCTTGAGGGGCTTGTTTTAACCCATGTAAATCTTTCTTCAGCTTGCATACTAAGTCAATGTTATCAGACAGTTTCAAACCCTCTGGTTGTTCCACATATACTTCTTCACTTAAATCTCCATTTAGAAAAGCTAACTTGACATCCATTTGATAGACTTTAAACCTTTGATGACAAGCATAGGCAAGAAACATTCTGATAGCTTCTAATCTTGCTACAAGCGCAAATGTTTCATCAAAATCCAATTCTTCTATCTAAGCATATCCTTTACAGACTAACCTTTCTTTGTTCCTGACAACTTGTCCTTGCTCATTCAACTTATTCTTAAAGATCCATTTGAAGCCAATGACATTTTTATCTTCAGGTCTATGAACCATCTCCCACGTATTTTTTTTCTCAATCTGATCAAGGTCATCATTCATTACTTTAACCTAGTGCTCATCTTTGTTGGCTTCATTACAATTCTTGGGTTCCTTCATGGATATGAAGGCTATATGAGATTGTTCGGTGTTTTTGATTAGCTTTCTCCTGGTTTGTACACCTTTGTATTTTTCTCCAATTATCTGACTTGCAGGATGATTCTTTTGAATGATTCTAGAGGCGGAATTTGAAATTGACTGTTGATATGAGTCTGACTGAGTGTTTGAGTCTTCATCTAATTCAGAGTCTTTGTTTTCTGATTCTTGGACCTGTCATCTTCAGCTTTAGTTGTGCCTTCTGTAGAAGACTCATTACTATACATCTCTCTTGCTGGGATTCCTTCATCAACTTTTACATCAATACAGTCAACCATTTTATGCAGCCTCTTATTATAACATCTATATCCTTTACTATTTGTAGCATACCCTAAGAAGATACCTTCATCAACCCTGTCATCATATTTTTCAAGGTTCTCATCATTATTCTTTATGTAGCATTTACTCCCAAATACTTTGAAGTGTTTAATTGAAACAGGTCTCCCAAACCACAGTTCATAAGGTGTCTTGTCACTTTGTGGTCTGAGGTGAGCTTTGTTAAGAGCATGGACTATTGTGTGTATTTATTCTACCTAGTAGGTTTGGCCAATGTTCTTCTCATTCATCATTGACTTGGCCATTTCCTGCACTGTTCTGTTTTGCCTCTCAACAACTCCATTTTGTTGTGGAGTTCTTGGGATTGTGTATTCTCTCTTGATCCCATGCTCATCACATAATTCCTTGAAGTCTCTTGACATAAACTCTCCTCCCCAGTCTAATATTACTTCCTTTAACCTCTTTCCTATTTGAGTCTCAATTAAAGCCTTAAATATTTTAAACTTCTCAAATGCATCAGCCTTTTCCTTGAGAAAGGAAACCCAAGTAAGTATGGAGTAATCATCGATAATCAACATGAAGTAGTTTTCTTTCCTTGTGAATTCCTGTCTTGATGGTCCACATAAATCCATATGAACTAGTTGGAGTGGTTTCTCTGTTGAAGTAAAGATCTTGGACTTAAACTGTGTTATGTTTTGCTTCCCTACTTGACAAGGTATACACATTGAATCTTGGGGCTTTGATATTCTCGGAAGATCTTTTACTGCCTCAAGTTTTTTTATTTTGATTAAGTGGTCAAAGTTTAGATGTCCAAGTCTCCTATGCCATAACCAACTTTCATCATGTATACTTAGATGACATTCTTCTCTATTTTCTTTCAGCACATATACATTATTTTCTATCCTTATGCCTTTGGCCACCACTTGTCCTGAGGTTACAGATTTTATCTTGCAGTCCTTGGATGTAAACACCACTTCACATCCTCTATTACACATTTGAATTACACTAAGAAGATTATGTTTCAGCCCATATACAAGTAGAACATCTTGGGATTTTCCTTTTCCATTACTTAAGCTCACCATCCCTTTGCCCTTTATTTTCCCTAGAGCATCATTTCCAAAGGCTATGTTTCCTGATTTTATTTCACTTAGAGATAGAAACTTGCCTTTGTCTCCCATCATCTTTTTGGAGCATCCACTATCTATATACCAAGGGTTCATTTTTATTTGAGCGGACAATACTAATCCACACTTGTCACTTTCCTTCTTCTTCCAAAACTTGACATTTTCAGCAGGGGATTTCGAATCTAGTTCATAGTTCCTTAACCGACAGTCAATAGATTTATTTCCAAAGTTATGATAGGTGTAGCATTCAATCTCATTATTCAATAGGTAAAACTTATTGTTGCAGTGTTGTCTACTCATTGACTGTTGATTATTTCTTGGCCTCCTTAGTTGCATGTCCCTAGACTTAATTTGGCAATTTGCAGTCTATGAAGGATTGTTACTTGGTCGTATCATTCTTTGTTTTGGGAAGTATTTATTCCTTCGAAATCTTAATTTCTCATGTCTAAGTCTGAAGGAACAATTTACATCTTTGTGACCAAAATTAGAATAGTAGAAACAATAACCATAGAAAATCTATTTGTACCTGGGAAATGGTTGTTTTCTTTGAGGAAATTGATTTCTTCCATGCTGATGATGTCTTTCAACAGTGAGCACATTATTTATTTCTTCTACAAATTCAGTCCTGGCATATTTTTCCTTACTCATCCTGGGCGATTGATTGTCTTCCTTTGTTTCTGCAGGTTCGTTGTTGTTATTGGTTGTACATTTGACAAACTTGATGGGTTCTTCGTTTCTTGGCTTGCCACTACTTGATCCCTCTTCATAACCCAAACCGGTTTTTAGCTTTGGATTCCTTTGTTGATTCAGGATGGTGTCTAATCCTTCCAAGGCTTTGATACTTGACATATTTTGATTATACAAGGCTTGAAACTTCTCCATCTCTTTCCTAGTTTTTACTACTTCTTGTTCTAATGCTTCACATCTTGCCTTCTTTTCTGATAATTGTCATTTTAGAATGTCTTTGATTTTCTTTGCCTTTTCTAATTCTACTTTTAGTAGGACAAGGTATTCATCTGGTTTTTTACTGTCTTTCTCGAACTGTATCAGAAATTGTCTTTTCTTTTTGTTCTTGATTCTTAGTCTGTCAATCTCTTCCAGTGCATTGATAAGTTCTCCTTCCATGTCAACCACAAATTCTTCTTCATTAACATCACTCCCTGTGTTGTTATTATCATAATCCTCTTTGGCCATAAGCATGAAGTCATTTAGTTTATCTTCAATAGAGGAGTCATTGTCTTCATCATCTGAAGAATCATCATCATTGTTTATGCACAGACTTTTCTTATTAAAGTTATTCTCTTTAAATAAATTTTTTTGTTTGTACTTCTCCTCATCATCACATGTCTGATCCTTTCCTTTGTGGGGACATTTATTTTCAAAATGACCTATCCTACCACAGTTGAAACATTTGAAAGGAAATTTACCTTTGTATTTTCCTAATCCCTTCTTTAGTCTCTTCACAAATTTTATTTATATTTCATCGGGCTCATAATCCTCATTCTTGTCTGCTTTAAATGATGCTTCTCTGGAGGTGGGTTTATCTTTAACTATTCTCATTTCATATGCAATCAATGTTCCTAGAAGTTGATCAAACTCCAAGGTTTTTAGATCATTAAGTTATTCTATAGCAGAGACCTTCAGGTTGAACCTATCTGGGAGAGATCTCAAGATTTTTTGAACTAAAGAAGGTTCCTCAATTTTTTCACCAAGTGATTTCATTGCATTTACCATTTATTCTACTCTTAGAAAGTATTTTCCAATAGTTTTATCTTCCTTCATCTTCAGTTGTTCAAACTGTATTATGTAGGTTTGAAGCTTGGCATCCTTTACCTTTTCATTACCTTCATAACTGCTAATGAGTTTTTCCCACATTTCTTTGGCAGTTCCTAGGTGCATAACTTTTACGAATTCTGCTTCTGCAAGCCCACTCAAGATAGAATTCATAGCCTTAGTGTTGAAGCTAAATTCTAGCTTGTCATCCTTATTAGCTAGTACAGCTGGCTTTACATAACTAGTGTCTACCACATCCCATACGTCTACACCTAAAGCCATTATGTAGGTTCTCATTCCAACTTTCCAGAAGGAAAATTTTGTTCCATTGAACAGAGGGGCCTTATTGGTTGAATATCCTTCATGGCTTGACATGTTTAAGCTCTAGGAACTGCCCTTAGATAAAAGGGGCCAGATCTGATACCAATTGTTGAGCAATTGAGAGGGGAGGGGGTGAACCAGTTGTTACCATGCTTAAACAATTATGCTTCTTTTTAAGCTCTTTACTAGGCACTCAATGATAATCACAATAATGCAGGGAAATAAGAAATGACACATTCAACATCAGTCACATATATGAGATACACAGAGACAGATGTTTCCTGAGGAAACCCATAAAGGGTAAAAACCTATTCTTCTTTATATGATAAGAATTATTTACATTCTTTACATTATAATACATATGATCACCAACTCATAATGAGGTTGAAACCTCTGTTTTGCAAGTTGCTACTTGCTAAGAGCACCAACTCTCTGCTTTCTCTAGCACCAACTAGAAGGAAGCACCAACTCCCCGGTTTCTCTAGCACTAACTAGATGGAAGTTACAACTCCCTGTGTTCAAGCACCCACTTGAACCTCTAAGGACACTAGTCCTCCCTAGCACCTCCCTACCACCCTGGTTTATGAATATGAGTTACTGAAACTTATTATAGTGATATAGTGTTCAACAACAGTTTACCAGTCTCATCACTGTTCTGTAATATTTTGCTTCTCTGTCTTCCTCACTGTCTTCCTGCACACATCCATTTCACTTTTTGTTATTCTTCCTCTTGTGCTCTCTGCCCCATTCCCATTCCATGAACCTTTTGTCTTTTTCCATTTTAGTTGCTGCCCTCCACCTCCTTCTTCACACATGCATCACTCACCACTGCAACCACATAGATATCTTCTTTTTTCAACATTCTTATACTCTCTGTTCATCTTGTGCATGCCCTGTATCCACTGGTTTTGCATGCTCTTCATGTCGAGTGCTCTGCCTGTTCATCATGGCAAATCTTCATCTTCTCCTTTTATTCATCCCATATGTCCATCATCACTGGGTGTCATAATCAAGTTACTTCACATTACCAGTAGTTGAGATTCTTCATCTTCTGTTACAGTCGAGCACAGCTACTCTCTTGCAGTTACAGGCTCCAACGCTCATCGAGTTTTCAATCACCTCCATGAACAGTCAGTGTTCTACTTGCATATCCCTTGAGATTCTTCACCTAATCTGTCAATCACCCCGAAGTGTCTTAGAGTCCTCTGGAAGAAACCATCAGTGGTTTCTGGTAGTTTCACTATGACGTGCAATAGTATCCCTCCAGTTTGATTCAATTTCATCTGCACCATTGGATGAATTTCATTAGTCTTGCATTCATTTTGGCATTTATCTCTTTGGCATTTCGGGATTTGTGTGATCAAGTGTCTCGACAGTCCATGTCACGATCCCTGAAATGGAGCTTGTTTTCTCTAGAGCTTTCCTCTATCTCTCGCCGATGTGACCAATGGCTGTGACCATAGCTTTATTCAAAAACCACATTTCACAATTTCGCGTTTCGACACTTCGATATTTCAGTACTCCTATGGTTCAGTGTTTCGACACTTCAACTCCCAGTATCTGAAACTCCGAAATGGAGTCAGATCAATGGTCCAGTACTCCAGCATTTCTCATTTCGGTGAATTGACATTTCGGTATTCCTGTGGTAAATTTCTTGACTCTCCATATCATGGTGCCTGAAACTCCGAAATGAAGCTTGTCTATGACATTTCGCGACTTCGGGTTTCACGATTTCAGGACTCCTCTGATCAAGAGTCTTTACTCTTGATTCCTCCTACTCCCAGTATCTGACAATCCGGTATGGAGTCTTTATCATTTCTCGACTTCAGGTTTCGCGACTTCGGGACTCCTTACGATGAGAGTCTTTGTCATTTCCATCTCCCAGTATCTGAAATCCTGGTATCTAGTACTCCAAGCAATGCGCCTATTTCAGGTTTTCGCATTTCAGCACTTTGGGACTCCTGATGATGTGAGTCTCTAACATCTCCATCTCCCGGTAATCGAAATCCCGATATCCAACACTCTGATGTGCCTTTTTTTGGGTTTCGAGATTTCGCATTTCGACACTTTGGGACTCCTGATGACAAGGGTCCATGACATCCCTATCTCCCTATATCTAAAACTCTGGTAGTCGAAACTTCGAGCGATGTTCTTATTTATTGATTTCGGGGTTTTTCATTTCACGACTTCGAGACTCTTGTGTTGGAGAGTCTCGACTCTTGACTTCTCCATCTTCTGGTAACCAAAACTCTGAAATGGAGTCCTTGTTGAGGTGATTTTTTAGGGTTTCGCATTTCACCTTGCTCGTTAAAGAGCATGTAAGTTCTCCTAGATCCAACGTCGATCAGACCTCGGGCTCATATCTGACGTTCATAAGGAAATCTTCAATAAGATCCATCGCTGCATACTCTGATCATGTCGATCTTTCTCTGCAATGTCTTCCCAAAAGACTTCTGGTGCCCGCCTGGCACATCCTTTCTGTACTCAATCCATCATCACTATTGTACTTGCCATCAATGACAAGCATACACTGCCTGTAAAACATGCCAATAGAGATCAACTAATATCTTCTCATTTCCCACCTAGAAATCTATGATATCTCTGCCAGATCTCTTTCCCTCATCACTGAGGTTTTTAGCATGCCTCAACCACCTTTTCAATACATGTTGCTTCCTTATGACCAAAAAATTCTGAACATGCCACCTATCTTTCATTTTCATATGCCATTTGTACTTCCAATGTACCTTTGCCTCATGTTTCATCTTCAATGCTATCTTCTCCATTTCTTCCCTAATTTCACTAAGCTTCTTGTCAATTTCTACTTTTCTTTTCTGCTAGAGATCTTCTCTTTGACCACACTCATGGCCTTTAGTAGCCATATTTATTGCTTTACCTTCATCCCACCTAACTATCTACCATCTGTTGCACACCTTGCAATAGTATTTACATAGCATACCACTCTATCTCCCTTCACCTTCTTGTTGGACACACCGACTACACTGAGAGAAGGCGTGAACAGTGTAGGGCTCTTTTTCCCAAAACTTCCCTCTTAAAAAAAACTCCTTATTTAGAAATCACCATTAACTCATTACTCATTTTTGTCATTTATAACCAGTTAGATGTGAAGACATATCAACAAAATATATCAACAATATATTATCAACAAGTCATCACCACAAGGAACACAAAGAACACAAGATGTATGTACAATTTTCTTTTTATTATGGACTACAATCGTTGGGGTTTTTTAGAAACAATGGAATAGAGTACAACTCTATAAGAGAACCAGATCTATAATCTAAGACTCAACTTACACCCTCAACACCAACTGAGATGAGGCAACAATCCTCAATAGATATCAATATGTACCATAAACAAGTGCATCAACCATGCACCAACCTATACCAAACAACCTGTAATCAAATGTACCATAAACAAGTGCATCCAACCATGTACCAAGTATATACCAATCATGTTTCAACTACTCATAAACAATGACTCATCAATATGTACCAATATCATCAACTATACACCTCCTGTATGTGCCAACTCATCAACTGCTTGTCTCAACCATGACTAGTTTTGGATTAGTCAACAACCCTAACTTGAAATAATCATAACTATGTACCTGTAATGAATAAAGATCTGAAACTGATACATAATGTTATTCAGTGCTCTTCAATGTGTTTTATAGAAAAAATGGCATACCTTGCTGAATTATGGCTTATTATAGAGAGCGACCTTGTAGAGCGTTCTCCACAAATAATATTTGTTGAATTGATCTAAAACTGTTACACAACATAATACAGACTGTACTCTAATCAACACATTTTTTCTTACTGAATTTGGATATTTTATGAAGAAGTTATGACGTTTTTACCTGAAACATTGTTTTAGACTAGTTTCGGGACTAGCCACAAACCCTATTTTCCACGGAGTGCATCTCCAAAAATACAATGACCCACAAGCTGAATTTTTTACCACAGATACTTGGATATGTTTCCTCAATTTCATATAAATCTCACGGTCTTAATCATTATAGAAAAAAATTATTGTGAAAATGGTGAGATGACTTGTATATAACATACCTTAGAAAGCATCATCAAAAGAATTTATCCTCCCTTGAATTCTGACCCTCTTTTCTTCACCTTCCCTATGAAATTTGGCTTAGATATCCTTTGATTACCTCAATCACCTATAGATATTCAATATGCTCAAGTGTGATATAAAATGAGAGAGCCTTTCCTCTTATTTATACTCTCCATATTGTAGGTCACTTAACCCATTTCTAGGTCACTTAACCTATTTTTCTCATTTTTAGGGTTAACCACTTTCCATAATTAGAAAGTTCTCCATCGCTTTATCATTTAAATAATCTTCTTTGATTTTGTCACTTCACTTTATTATTTAAATAATCCTTCTTGAATTTGTCACTTTACTTTATCATTTATATAATAATTTATTCTTTGCAAGCTCTTTGACTTATTTGACCTTTTGGGGCTTGAAGCCAACATATGAGGGTCCTCCAACTTGATAAGGCCATAATTCTCAAACCGTGAGGAGTTATGTGACGTTTCACATACCACCAGAAATGGCATGACATGTACTATCCATATAGAATAGTCTTACCTGAAAATATATCAAAACTCATACCATTATCCATGAAACAAAATTGGGTCCATTACCCAAACCTGGGTTCTCCAACTTCTCATGGCCATAACTCTCTAACCATGAGGAGTTATGTGACGTTCCACATACCACTAGAAATTGTATGACAAGCACTATCCATATAAGATAGTTTCACTAAAAAATTCATTGATATTCATCTTATTATTCCACACTCAAGCATGGTTCCTCCAACCATTCTTCTAAGATAACTCAACTGTAAACCGTCTTCCTGTGAGGGATTTTGCCATAAGGGGACCACTTTGGAGTTCATCCATTTTTGCAGCTTATCAACCATGATAAGAGTATAATGATCAATCTAACGATGCATCATATATCAAAGAAACAACATTGAACCATCTTCATCTTTGCATCATGTATCAATGACAACTCATTGATCTATTCATCTATGCATGACATCATGTGCATCATATAATTGACATCTATCTAATCTCATCAAGGAAAATACATATTACATTTGACATCAATCATAAATCAATCAATCATTTGGCATCAATCAATCACTTCACATCAATCAATCAAACCGTTGGCATCAATGACAAGATGATCCAACAATACCCCCCTTTGGCATTGATGGAAATACCAACATTGATGTCAACACCAATCATTGATGTCAACATGTAGACAAGGCATTGTTATAGCAGGAAAACCCCTCTATGGACTACACAAGGTTCTAAAATGTAGGCAGAGCTAACCGTATAAAGTCTCCTACTTGTTATTAACTATCTCAAAATTACCCCTCAATCATACATAAAATACAAGGTATAGGGATCTGGTAGGCATACCTTAAACTCCACGTCCGATGTCGATCCCTTTGCACTTAGTTGTTTCCTGACTGCAAGTATCCTCCCAAGGCTAACTTGCATTCACCAAAAGACAAACAAGAAACTACAAACATGCATTCTACATATGGATTAGTAGGTTAGACATCATAAACAAGAAATGTAAACAAATCATATGATTTTAAGACATCATTTGGTGGGACAAAAAAAGTACTTCTTTATATTAATGTCACAAAAGTCACTTACAATATGAGACCAACATTTCTCCTCAAACTCAGTCCTGGGCTCCTCTTCACAATGCACCTACTTCTTCCATGTCTCCTTTTCCTCTGTAGTTCTCTCTAGGGGAATGGCAAGGGCTTGCAATGGAGAAAAAGGGAATTATGGCTCAAAATCACAATGTGGTTTCCAAATATTGTGGAAAAGGGGGAATAAGAAAATGGGTAGAGTTTCTATGCTCTCGTGCTTCTTCTTGAAATGGGACCTCAACCCCTTCTTTTATAGGCCAAAAGAGATAGTAACGGTTGGGGTAATTGGATATGGGTGGTCAAATGGTTAAGTAACGACCTGGAGACCAGTATCCTATGCAATTTTCATTTTCCTGATATTTTGTGAGTGTACGCAGGCTGTAGTGGGTCAGCAGGCATGTGTACGTGGGAAGTAGTGGTGTAGGGCATGTACACCTTCAAAACAATAATTTTTAGAAGAGCTTGTTCAATGATGGCTTGGCAAAGATAGAAACTTAGATGGCTTGATGCTAGGTATGCATGTTTGGTGAAATTTAGGGTTATAACAGATTCCCCCTAATGTGTGAGGTCATAATGAGAATTTGATGGCCGAAATACATTACAAATCTTCATTTATGTACCAAGAGAGTGAGCCTAGGAACCAGAGTTGAGGAGGTACCATCTGCAAAAATAACATTTTTTCTCACCGAGGCGGGCATACCCATGCTCGAGATGAAATAAAATCATGGCTGCCAATCAAATACACTACAGATCCATGTCACATAACTATATAAAGTGTAGTCATGAGTTGTACACAATGGATCTACATCTCAAAATCAAAAGATACACACGTTTGGTATCCATCTTCAAGAAGCCAATGATGCCTGGTGGTTGGAGATGAGGTCTTTAGAGCTCGATAAACAAATTCAAAATCTTCAAAAACTCAGGTAGGAGTGTAATATCAGTGTATAAATTCACTAACCAGAGGTCTTGGACAACTCGTCGGGAACATATAAGAGGATCTTGGTGATTAGTGCATAGAACTTCATTGATTTTGAACAAGAAATTGATTGGTATTTCGAGGTGGATGGGCATGAGGACAAGAGACAAATTGCTGAAGGGCCAAATCAATTTTAGTAATACTTCCCTTGGACAAAGGCATGACAAAAGATGAGACTCAGGCAGCATGGCATTGACATATGTTCACGATGCAGGAGGAAATGCAAACTCTCCACATGTTTGGAAGGGTAACCAAATGGAGGAGGACACAAATCTATCTAGCGAGAACACCTTCCTAAGGTCATATTGAATCCTAGGGATTGACAAACGAATAGAAGGATGTGATTTTTCCAAGGGAGACTCATTGTGTTGTCAACAAAAAGAAAATACTTTTCCCTTCCTCTTTTTGGGGTATATTTGATTTTTTTTTTTTGTCTTTTTCAATAATTTTGGGAAGCTTGAAAAAGAATAAAATAATGCTACATTACAAAGGAGGAACAAGTGTCATAGACATACTAATTCCAAGTGCAAGGAACACACTGATGCTCAGATCAAGGGGACATATCCAAGAAAAGGACACTCGAAAAAATCCTCCATAGGTAAAGGTGTCAAGACAAAGAGTCAAAGTGCTACAAGGCTTGCGTATAAGGCATGCTTCAGATGGTTCAATTAAGAGAAACATGGACCCGACATTAGGAAAAAGATGTAGGAATGAAAATATGATTAATAAGACACAATGATAATGTCCTTCGATGTAATTTTAACGAGCTTAGACAAGGTAAGCTTGACAGTTTTTCATTTTTAGAGAGTTTGAAAAAGCCTAAAAGGAGACTCCACTGGGGTATACTATTGACACTATGGGAAGAGCTCAAGCTACAGAAACAATCCCATGGAAACCCCAACATGATGCAGAGAAAGATAAGGGTGGAAAGGTAGAAGATAGACATCATGTTCGACTTCCATTGGGATGGATGAATGGTCGTACTTGGTATCAGTTGACTACATTTCTTAGCCAGTCATATTGTATGGTTTTTTCTCATGTTTCAAGGATGAAACATGTGAAGGGGATGGAATGTAGTATACCTAGGGAGGTAATATGGGGTACCTAGGGAGGTACCCAATGGGAATGTAGTTATGTGTTATTAGTGGAAGTCATTTAATATATGGGAATGTGGTCATTCAATGTAAGGTGGACTAGGTCCACTATATTAATAAACGCCCACTATGGTAGTTGGATGTAATAAATGTGAGAAGGCTCTCTAGAAGGTTCCTAGGAGATAGAGAGAGCTATATAAGGAAGTGTAGGCAATGTAATGAAACATAGTGAAGAATATTATGATTGTACAAGAAAGGATTGCTTGAGGAGTTTTATCCTTCCATAAGGATGAATATATGGTGTTACCCTACCTCAAGGGTTTTGGATATTTCT
This sequence comes from Picea engelmannii, assembly GCA_009831015.1. Taxonomy (NCBI): domain Eukaryota; kingdom Viridiplantae; phylum Streptophyta; class Pinopsida; order Pinales; family Pinaceae; genus Picea; species Picea engelmannii. The sequence goes on along the minus strand of ML777910.1, from coordinate 522,433 downwards.
TGTGTTCATTGTTATGGTGAATGTTTTATGGTTTATTCTTGGTTATTTCTGAAGTATATTTTCAGATCTAGTTTAGGTACTTAACAACCTTTTTCAAAGGTAGTCTAGTCGACTTGAAAAAGGGGTAAACTAGTACCGAACAAACGTCTATTCAAAACCATTTTAACGAGTGTGACAAAGACAAGATCACTCAACAATATTTTCATATTTAAGGAGTCTGAAAAGAGCTTAACTATGGACTCTGTAAGGGATCTTCTTTTGAAAAAATTTAACGAGTGTGAAGAAACAAGGTCACACGGCCATATTTTCAATTTTAGCGAGTCTGAGAAGAGCTTAACTATGGACTCTGTGGGGGTTCCTTTTTTGTAAATTTAGTCCCTCAGGCCCGAAAAAGGGTTAAATTTATACCCGAGGATACTCTTCTAGAGAATCGAGGCTCCTAAAGTATATCTTTATTCATACTTTTGACCATCAGGACTGAAAAAAGGGTAAACTACTGTTGGACAGACGTGCCTTCAAATTTTAGTTTAGCGAGCATGAAGGGAAACAATATCACTTGAAAATATTTTCATGTTTAGAGGGTATGAAAAGGGTTGAAAAGAAGACCCATTGTGTTTTGGGAGTCTCGAGGGTGAGGTCAAGAGTGATACTGAATCATGCAAATGAGGCTCAAACTCGTAATCAGGAAAAACTACTAAGGAGTCCCAAGCCTATAGTCATTAGTGACGACATGGACACCAAAATTGCAACCAGAATCTACATAGGGCATCCATGTGAAAGTAGGATCTACCACTAAATTACAACACTTCTAGAGCAAGAGTGAGGGTTTTGTGTTAAAATTCGGTGGGATCAATCCTATGGAAAAGAGAAAAATACAATGAGGTGCAACAAGTGGAGGTGGAATCCTATCTTATATGCCCAAAGTTAGAAAAATGAATTTTTACCAAAAGACCTTTAAAACTAACCCAAATCTTGAAAAACTTTCTAAATACCCAAAGTAACACTTATCGTAACATCCCCTCGAAAACTCAAGAACCATAGTAAACGATTTTCAAACTAGAAAAAATGACAAAAAGGGTCAAAACAATGAAAAAAAAGGGCCAAAAAGTCTATAAATAGAAATTTGGCACCTCATCATCACCATTGTAAATTGAGAATTGACCAAAAATCAAAAACCACCCCTTTGCCAAAATAGTTGATTCTGGGAGCTTCAGTGGACGAAACGAACTTTCATTTGGACCAAGTAAGTACACACTAACCTCTCTTGCATTTCCTTCTTCCTTTTTTGCATTTATTTTTGTGTTTTGGGGGGACGCTGACCTTTAAAGAGGTCGGCCCACTTTGTACGCGGGCTGTCCAAGAACAACCCATGTGTACACGTGGGAAAAATATAAGTTTCCCATGTGTACACACAACTGTCCTTAAGACAGCCTGTGTACACCCTCAAACAAGTGAAAAAATAAAAAAAAGCAAGAGTTAACTCTCCATCCACTTGTCATTTTACAGGATGTTTGTGCATTGGAGAGAGACTGACCATGAGGACATTGATTTTTTGGTCTCCGAAGACCGTGTTTCTAGCAATGTTTTATCACAATGAGGGTTGTTAAAGTTCTTCTAGTGTTCGTTTATGAGGGCACAACCTAGTTTGCTAAATGCATTGGTAGATTACTGACATACTGATGTAGAGGCATTCATGCTTGAGGGGAATTCATTAACTCCAACGACTGAAGATATTTACTTCCTGACTAGTCTATCGAGGAGAGGGGACCCAGTAAACTTGCATACTTTTCCTCTGGGGCCTCACAACATCTAGGAGTTGATTGGACTCCATTGCGAGGTTGGTACTGAGAAAGTAGGTTCTCAGGTGCCTATTTATAAGATCAACAAATTATCACTAAAATTGATAGTTCTACTCATTGGTCGGATCACTAGATCCACATATTTGGATTAGGATTCCCGGACGCACATGCATTATGCAGTACAATGCTTAAATGCATGGATTTTTTACTAGAGTACCAACATGTTCGATTGCATGAATAGATAGATAACAGAGTGTCGGATATGGGAGCATAGAAACTTCGGGTTTGGGACCATTTTGTGCTCCTTTTTCTTCGCGAGGGTACCCAGTCTTAGTCCTCGAGAGACTATACGAGGGCACAAGGCATCTCTCCCAATGCTGTGTAGATGGGTGACATTGTTGTCGCGACAGGGGGGAGGGAGGACCGTCGAGGACTTTGATGACAATTTTTTTGACTGGTGGTCACTGCATATTCCGGTAATAGAGGACTACCCCTATGCCAGGATCAATTTTTCTAGAGAACCTGACATGCCTATACCACCCAGAGCGGAGCGAGGAGAGATGGGTAAATTTTCTTTTAAAATCCATTTATTTTTTTTGTCTTTTTATATATATCATGTTTTTTATATACCAGAGTATCTAACACTTACATATCTGTTATGTACATAAGTGGGACTAGTGCATCTAGTAGAATTCTTGAGGACTAGGCGATGTCCTCGACCAAAGTTAGGACTAGATGGAGCCACCAGACCAACAATAGCAGTAGAGGGGCCTCCAGCCAGAGAGATTGAGAGAGTATTGAAACTAGTAGAATGAAACCTTACGATGCGCAATCGTATAGTCCCTATGGCAGAGATTGAGGATCTTCCACCGTCGATGCAGCCTCATGTAGTTGGGGTGCCACGAACCTAGGTCTATCTCTTTCGACGTTTGGCAAACATTGTTGTTCACTACGGTAGGGCCAACAGGCCCTGCCCTTAGATAGGCTAGACTACTTACATGCTGAGAGAACTTTTTGTATATTTTTAAGGGCATAATCCATGTGACTCTTACTGGACATATTTTTGAGGTGCTTTCTCCCACCCATGTACTCTGATATTTTTTTATATATATGTGGATATTTTACATATTTTTATGTCTTATGGATTACATCTATTTTACAAATGTATTTACATGTGCGTGTGTGTTCTTTTTCTTACATGTGTGCAATATGACAATCTAATACATGATTATATAGAGTATCTATGATTTGATTCAAACTCCTAGGAACATGGATATACGTAATGTAATCAAAGATTCATTCTGAAAGATATACCCTAAGGAACCGTCGGTGTAGTGTAGGATCGTAAACGTGGTAAACCCCATGTAACTGAGACATAACCAGTTGAGCATCTAAGTAGACCCAAAGGTGAGAGATACCATGCGACAAAGCATCATGAAGCAACTCTAATACTGCATTGTATCCGGTGACATTATTTTTGGTGTCACCTAAACATATACCTCTTGAAGATAGAAACTGGCCCTGAGGTGTGAAAATCACCCAAGCTACAGAACCAAGCCTCCAGGTGTGTCATCTAGAGTAGTCTGCAAACCCAATGAAAACCTATGATTCACTTGACATCTTCCATAGTGAAAAATATGACATCAAAAACGACACATCCATAAAACAAAAAATACAAAAACTAAAAATAAAATGTATAAGACTATACATATGTTACAAGAAGTCACCCAAGGTGACCCACCTACGAGTAATATTTCTTGAGGTAGAGACCATTTCTAGGCTCTGCCAAAGAATTTCCCTCAAAGTCCACCACACGATAAGCACCCTTCTTTAGAACCTTCTTCATGATGAAAGGTCTGAACCACATGGGTTTGAACTTGCCTACCCCCAAGGGGTCCTTATCGTGGTCATAGAATAGGACAAGGTCACCTTCAGAGAAAATCCAAGGATGGACAAACCAATCATACTGACACTTGATTTTTTTTTTGTGAGCCTCGTTAGCCAAGGCTTCATCCTGACGCTACTCATCGAGCTGCTCAAGATATAATAAATGTTGTTCAGGTGATTAAGTGTCTGGAAATAATTGTACTGCCAACTTTAGAGAGGGGATCTGGCACTCTATAGGCAAGACTGCTTCTAGCCTATAAACGAGTTGAAAAGGTGAGAAACCGGTTGCCGTCTTAACAGACATTTGGTAGGCCCATAATGTCGAATACAACATCAAATGCCAATTTGACCTGGCCGAATTGATCGTTCGCTATAAAATAGTCTTAATGGATTTATTCACTGCTTCCAACTGACCATTCATTTGTGGGTGGTAGGGTGATGAATGTTCTTTCTTCAACCCAGGATTTGATGTTAACTTGGACATCATTTTGTTCTGAAAGTGACTGCCATGGTCAGTGACAATCTCTCTCGGGATGTTGAACCTTGTTATTATCTAGTTAAACAAAAAGAGAGTTGTGGTCTCACCATCATCTTTAAATGTTGGCATAGCTTCGACCCACATCGTGAAGTAGTCTACTGCTACAATGATATAATGGTAACCCCTTGTGGAAGGAGGTTTGCATGTAGCATAATCAATCCGCCACTTGGTGAAGGGCCCAACTGTGATGACGGGAACATGGGAGCGGGGTGTTCCCCCATCTTTTGAGAGAATATCTGACACAGGTATCACTTCTTGACCAATTCAACACAATATTTGATTAATTTCAGCCAAAATAAATTAGCTCGCAGAATATTTTGGGTTATTTCCAACCCAGACAAATGACCGCAACATGCTCCAGTGTGGCAATCCTTAAGCACGATTTCTTATTCTTCATGGGTGAGACACTGACGAAGTATGCAATATAAACCTCGATGATACAGAGTGTCCTCGAGTATGAGATATTTTTTGGCCTGATGTCATATACAACGACTCTCATCACGAGAAGCAGAGGTGGGGCACTTCAAATTCTGGAGATATATTAGTATATCTTGTTGGAAGATTGGTTGTTGTCATTGATGTCAACCCTAGTCATGGGTTTTGGACTGCAATATTGATGAAGGTATTTGGACATGAAGGAAAATGCACATGTAGATACAAAACCCATGTATGGATAGTATACATCATCTTCTTTCTGGTGGTATATGGCACGTCACGTGGATCCTCATGGTTGAGGAGAAATGAATTTTTGAAGATGACAAAGTGAATTGAAGAAGGAAGTACATGTAGGCCCTAAAGATAATTAAAGAAAAGAATTACAAAATAAGAAAGTGTCAGGTCGGCCCTAATGTTAAAAGGAAGTGACATAAATGGTATAAATAAACATCATTATACATTCATTTTATATAATTCTAATTTCATAGGAAACAAGAAGAAAAGAAGGTTAGATTTCAAGGGAGGATGAAGTCTTTTGGTGATGGGTTCTAAGGTATGTTATTTTCAGGTCATCTTACCATTTTTGCTATAGATTTTTTTATAAAATGATTCAGATGGTGAAATCTCTATGGTATTGAGAAGACATATCAAGGTACCTCTGGTAAAAAGTGCATCTCTTGATTCACTATAATTATGGAGATACACTCTGTGGAAGATAGGGTTTGTGACTAGTCCTGAAGCTAGTCAATAAAAAGGTGTTCTGGGTAAAACAGTCATAACGTCTTCATAAAGAATCCAAATGAAGTGGGACCACTTCCATTGGAAATAGTACGGACTATAGTTTCTTTTGTGTGAGTTTAAGAATTGGATGTTAAATATTGAGCGCGGGGCATGCTATACAAGTTGGGCCTTCTGAATAGACCGGAATTGAATAAAGTCTACCATTCTTTTTATAACCTTTTTTTGGGGAGGATTCAAGGAGTGAAAATTGGTGTCATTTTAGAGAATACATTCAGTAATATTATCTACAAGATTAGAGTACTCCAAGAATTTAAGAATTTCATAAATTGAAGAAGTCTCAGGAAGCATTATCAGGTTCTATGTGATGATTGGTTGATGGTGATGATTTAATGTAAAGTTTTATTATCTCTCATATATTCTTGGGTGGAAAGAAGGGGAAAGGCTAGAGATTTCAACTCTGTTTTGATATTGGAGGATTGTATCTTCCTCTTGGATTTTTATCCCTCCCTTTACATTTGGAAGCTGTAGCTACCTTTGGAACTCATTACTTCCCTTGAACAATAACTATTGATTATTTCTCATATATTGTGCATGGTGTATTGTGGTGTATTGGTGTAACTCTTATACTATTGTTCATTTCTCATTGGATATAGTTGAATGGTTTAAGTATAAGTTGAAAAAGGTTTTAAATTGTACTTGATATTGATTCACCCCCCTCTCAGTATCAACAATTGGTATCAGAGCAAGTTTCTTTGAGAACAGTTTAATCACTGGAAGGAAAATCCTGAGAAGAGATGGATAACCATGAGCACATTTCAAATGGGATTCAAAAATTTGATGGAAGAAATTATGCATACTGGAGTGATAGAGTGAAAACTTACCTAACAGCTTTGGGAGTAGACATTTGGTACTCAGTTGTAAATGGCTATGTAATCCCAAATAATGCTCCAACCGATCCAAATGAGAAGAATCTTATGATTTACAATTCAAAATCTAGACATGTTATTCTAGCAGCATTGGCACCAACCATTTCTAGCAAAGTGATGGGATGCAGGACTGCTAAAGAGGTATGGGACAAACTCAAGAATATTTACGAAGGTGATTCAAAATTTCAGCAGGTCAAGCTTCAACGACATAGAGCAGAATTTGAAAATTTGAAGATGAATGAAAAGGAAGATATTACAACCTATCTTCTTAGAGTTGATGAAGTTGTTAATGCTATCAGAGGATTAGGTGAAGAGCTCGATGAATTGTTGGTTGTACAAAAAGTGTTGAGATCACTTCTCTTGAAGTATGATGCTAAGGTCTCCACCATTGAAGAAACT
>ML777910.1:410657-479850 GCA_009831015.1 Picea engelmannii | reverse complement strand
ACATGACTGGGGATCAAGACAAATTCATCAGCTTGAAGAGAAAGGGTGGCAATGTTGCATTTGGAGATGACTCATCTGCCAAAATACTTGGAGAAGGTGTAGTAGAGCTTGGAAGAAAAAATGTAAAAGAAAAGAATGTTATAAGAATGTTATAACAGGGGATTGTACTTGATACTGATTCACCCCCCTCTCAGTATCAATAGGAATGTATCAACCATATTCCTCTATCAACATGTGAACATGTGCATCTACGAATATTGCAACCATGTTCATCCACCAATATTCCAACCATGTGCATCTAGAAACATGCCAAACAAGTGTCATATCGGTCATGATATGTCTCTACCATGAACCAAGTGACTCAATCATTAAATGCCACATGTACCAAAATATATGCTAATCAAGTAATACCAATGATATACTTTTAGCCAAGTACTCATCCCCCAAACATATACCAAACATGTACATCAACATGTATCACCACTTGTACCAAGAAAGTATGCCAACCATGCACCAATATCACAACAAGATGAATCCTCATACATGTATTCCAAGTCCACCATAAAATATGTGCCAATCAAAACTTCTAGTAGGTGCCTCTACCAATGTACTAATATTATGCTTCAATAGATCAATGACATCTCTAGCTAGCATAAACATCATATGACCAAGGTGCCATAACTTCACTGCAATAACCATCATTGTTCTTTAATAGAAAATGCCTTAATCCACACTCATGGGTTGGTGCCATGCATCCAAGATGACCTTTCATTAATTTTTATCATCACTTTACATAAATCAATATAGGATCATGAAAACCTATAGAAAACAATGTCAAAGCCTGCAACAAACCATGTCATACCCTGCAACACAGAGTTATACCATCACATCAAGATGAAACCCAAGTGCATTGCCTTTTTCCCAAGGATATACCACATATACGCGATTTCTTCCACAACAAATCACATATGTACACGACCTATTCAAGGTCAGCCTGCATATGTATGCGACTGATACCACTATCACCCATGTATGCTTCAGTAGATGACTTACTAGAGCTTCCCTTAAGGCTTCCATTCTATTCTAGCTGCTCAATCTTCTTCACCCACTTCTGAAGGTGTCCCTGCTTCTCAGAACTTGAGCTCTGAGAATCCATCTTTTCAAATATGTCTCCCTTCCTTACTTCATTCCTTCTTCTAGACATGCTATGTGAAGTCCTCATCATGTACGTTTTTCTTGTGTTCCAGCAATCCTAGGAGTTATGGCCAAATCCACTACAACTGTAGCATCTCATGGTGTTATAGTGAACAACAATGTGTCCTACTTGATCACATCTCCAACACCTTATGGTGTTATAAAATATTCCATTATATCACCTTTCATAAGCTCTACATTCAAAATATTCATGACCATATTCACTTCATGAATAACAATGCCCATGAAAAATACTTTCATAACTTTTCTTTGGTGACCCAAATATAGCTTCTTGATGTCTTCCTTGCTTTGTTCTTTTAAAATTTTATTTTCCTTGTGTAGATGGTTGATTTGCAACATTCTCTTCATCCTTTGACGGACTTACCTCATGCTTCTTTGAGGTTCTTTCTTCAACATGTGTAGCTTCTTTCTTGTATCCAAGACCTAATTTATCATTTGGTGATCTTTGGCTTTCCAAGATCTCATTCAATATTTGTGATCAATTCAAGAATTTATTTGACTTCTCTACTTTATTTCTAAGATCAACAACTTCATCTTCTAACTTATGACATGACTCTTCAATAGTTCCTCTATCCTCTTGGCTTGTTCAATTTGGGTCTTTAGATGAACAATAGTTTCAAGAATTTTTCTAATCTCATCATCCGCCTTCTTATCATCCTTTTCATTCCTTAGTCTTTTGATATCTTCTTCCTTTTCTTCTAATTAATTCTTATTACTCTCTTCTTGTTCCTTGAGCGTTTTCCTCAACTTCAAGATGTTCCTTTGACTCTTCTTAAGAAAATTTTTACTTTTATCCAAAATATAGCTATAGTATATATAATAATGGTCATTTCTATATTCATATAAACCATCTTCAACCTTGTTTCGAAGTTTTAATAGATTTTCTTCTATTCTCTCCATGGGCTAACTACCATCAAACTCTACATAAACTATCTCTAGAATCTATATTTTCTTCTTCACTTGTAGAGAAAAAATCAACATCATTATCTTTTGAAATATTGCAATCAAGGGTCTTTGATAATTCTTTACCTTCATTTGAAATGTCTTCAAGATATTCCTTTTTGCCAACATCATCACATGATTCTTTTCCTTCATTTGAAATTTCCTCAATATTTTCCTTTGTGCTATCATCACTTGATTCTTTGTATTCATTTTAAATGTTTTCAATCTTACATTTATAAATAATGCAATCAATAATTTTTGGAGATTCTTTACCTTTTATGATCTTGATGGATTGGTCTTCAATATCTTCTTTCTTGCTTTGATATGTCTTCTCTAGATTTAGCCATAGATCCTTGGCAGAAGTGCATTGTCCCATGATTTCTTTGATAGGGCTTGAGATTCCACTAAGAATGGTCTTGAGAGACAATGCATAATTCTTCTTTCCTTTCCTTTCAGATGCAAACTTTGACTTGTTCTTCATGGAAACTGATCCACCAATGGTTGCCTTCCAAATACCTACTCCCATTTCCTTCAAATGTACTCCCATCTCTATTCTCCAAGTAGAATAGTTTTCCTCATTAAGGATTGGAACTTCATCATCCATTTGTGTGTCCATGGATCTCCTCCAAGCTTGTTAAGACTTATAGTGAATACCCTCTCTGATACCAATTGTTGGACACACCGACTACACTGAGAGGGGGGGGGGTGAACAGTGTAGGGCTCTTTTTCCCAAAACTTCCCTCTTACACAAAACGCCTTAGTTAACAATCACCATTAACTCATTACTCATTGTTGTAATTTATAAATAGTTATATGTGAAAACACATCAGAAACATATATCAGCAATATATCATCAACAAGTCATCACCACAAGGAACACAAAGAACACAAGATGTATGCACAATTTTCCATTTATTATGAACTACAATCCTTGGAGTTTTTCAGCAAAACCTGAATAGAGTAAAATTGTACAAGAGCACAAGACCTATAATGCAAGAATCAAATTACACCCTCAACACTAACTGAGATGAGGCAACAATCCTCAATAGATATCAATCTGTACCATAAACAAGTGCATCAACCATGCACCAACCTGTACCAAACAACCTGTAATCAACTTGTACCATAAACAAGTGCATCCAACCATGTACCAAGTATATATCAATCATGTGTCAACTACTCATAAACAATGACTCATCAATATGTACCAAAATCATCAACTATACACCTTGTGTATGTGCCAACTCATCAACTGCTTGTCTCAACCATGACTAGTTTTGGATTAGTCAACAACCCTAACCTGAAATAATAATAACTATGTACCTATAATGAATATAGATATGAAACTAATACACAATGTTCTTCAATGTTTTTTATGAAATTAATCCAGGTGTGACTACTTGGAACCTCTCATGAGAGGAGTTATATAAAAAATGGCATACCTTGTTGAATTCTGACTTATTCTAGAGAGAGAACTTGTATAGAATTCCCCGCACAGAATATTTTTTTAATTGATCTGAAACTATTAAGAATCATACTATAGAATGTACTCTAACCAACACATTTGGTCTTACCGAATTTTGATCTATTATGAAGAAGTTATGGCGTTTTTACCCGAAACACCTGTTTTAGACTAGTTTCAGGACTAGCCACACACCCTATTGTCCACGGAGTGTTTATCCAAAAATACAATGACCCACAAGTGGAATGTTTTACCACAGATACTTGGATATGTTTTCTAAATTTCATATCAATTTCACGGTCTGAATCATTATAGAAAAAAAGTTATTGCGAAAATGGTGAGATGACCTGTAAATAACAAACCTTAGAAAGCATCATCAGAAGAATTTATCCTCCCTTGAATTCCGACCCTCTTTTCTTCAACTTCCCTATGAAATTTGGATTAGATATCCTTTGGTTACCTCAGTCACCTATAGATCTTCGATATGCTCAAGTGTGATATAAAATGAGAGAGCCTTGTCTCTTATTTATACTCTCCATCTTCTAGGTCACTTAACCCATTTCTAGGTCACTTAACTCATGTTTAGGTCACTTAACCCATTTCTAGGTCACTTAACCTATTTCTAGGTCACTTAACCCATTTATAGGTCACTTAAACTATTTTCCTCATTTTTAGGGTTAACCACTTTCCATAATTAGAAAGTTCTCCATTACTTTATCATTTAAATATTCCTCCTTGACTTTGTCACCTCACTTTATGATTTAAATAATCTTCTTTGATTTTGTCACTTCACTTTATTATTTAAATAATACTTCTTGACTTTGTTACTTTACTTTATCATTTAAATAATAATTTCTTCTTTGCAAGCTCTTTGACTTCTTTGACCTTTTGGGGCTTCAAGCCAACATATGAGGGTCCTCCAACTTCGTAAGGCCATAACTCTCAAACTGTGAAGAGTTATGTGACGTTCCACATACCACCAGAAATGAAATGACATATATTATCCATATAGAATAGTCATACATAAAAATATATCAAAACACATCCCATTATCCATCAAACAATCTTGGGTCCATTACCCAAACCTGGGTTCTCCAACTTCTCATGGCCATAACTCTCTAGCCATGATGAGTTATGTGACATTCCACATACCACTAGAAATGGTGTGAAAAGCACTATCCATCTAGGATAGTTTCACTGACAAATTCACTGATCTTCATCTTATTATTCCACACTCAAGAATGGGTCCTCCAACCATTCTTCCAGGATAACTCAACAATAAAGCGTCTTCCCATTAGGGATTTCACCATAAGGGGACCACTTTGGAGTGCATCCATTTGTACACCTTATCAAACATGATAAGACTATAATGGTAAATCTAACTATACATCATATATCAAAGAAACCACATTGAACCATCTTCATCTTTGCATCATGTATCAATGACAACTCATTGATCCATATTCATTTATGCATGACATCATGTGCATCATATAATTGGAATATATCTAATCTCATCAAGGATAATACATATTACATTTGACATCAATCAACAATCAATCAATCCTTTGGCATCAATCAGTCACTTGACATCAATCAATCAAACCATTGGCATCAATGACAACATGATCCAACACTTCTTTCTATAGGAGAAATCAAGCTCTCACACTACTTGATGTATTAAGACTTCCTTCTCTCCCTTTTCCTATAGAAATAAATTATGTGGCTCTAATACCACTATGGCACAGCCCCCCATCCTCAACTCCTTGGGGATTGCACGACCTCCTAGTCAAGGATTGTCAAATATCTGAGTTAGATTGACTCTTCGGGACCCTTTCAGCTCCACAAATTATTTTACACAGGCCCCTTTTTCTTCACATGACCTTGGGATATGACCTCGGGCCAATCCTATTCATAGCTCTACACTTCAGAGCTTTTGGGAGTAGACGACTCCCTTCTTCCTGATTTCTGAATAAGTGAATTTAATAGGACCCTATATACGATCCACGTCTCTCCCACAACCAATGACTGTGATCTACTTCGAACTCCTCCCTTCGGGTTTATTCCCACACTTATCTCCTCTTTCTTTCGGAGTACCTTTCCTCCGAAACACGCGGATCTCCACCATGTGTCCACCTGGATCCAAAGGTCCAGATTCACTTCGCTCTTCATGACTTCGCGGATATTTCCTTTTTATCCACACAATTATTCTAGAACTCTATCTCTTGGAATCTCTAATATTTTACCACCTATCTCCTGACAATCAACATTCAGGATCCCCTCTAGACTTTGGAGCTTCGGTGATATTACACTTCGCTCAACTGAAAAATCTCGGAGAATGATTTCTCTACACTTCCAAATATCTTTCCACTTTTCTCTCTAGACGATGTATGGTCCTGCTTCACTTCCAGACTTCGAGACTTCTATGAGTCCTTACTCTTGTGCACACTTAGGACTTCTCCCACAGTCTAAGAATTGGATTGTTCTCAACCTTCTGCACTCTTTGCAAAGACTCTATGTGTGATGACACTAATCCTCCTGAGCTTTTGTTGGCTCGAATCTTTAAGGTTCTCATCCTCTGCAAAACCTTATAGGGTTCTGCATATGGGTGAAAATGACCACTCGTCAACTGGAAGAGTGAGTCCAGTCCGGGGTTGTCTAATTAATCCAAGTCGTTTGGATTGACTCACTCTGACAGGCTTAATGGCTCCGTTGGCCAATCTAAAATCCTAAAAGAAACAAACAAATAAATAAAAGGAACATAATAACTAACTAATTACTAAACACTAATATATATATGTACATGTATGTATATAACTATTTTTAATAATATTTACAGATAGAACTGTTTGTCTAATTTATATACATGTTATGCAATTTATGAGTTTTAATCTGAACTCAAAAAAATCAATGTAAAAATGGCTCTTTTGATGAAAGTAGATAAATAAAGAAAAATGAACTATTTCTTTTGGTTTTTTTTTTTTTATCTCTATGGATCTATAAGATTAACTATCAAAATACTATGGAAACAGAATATGTAGACAGTGAAAACTAGACCACATATAAGAGTTTTGAAAATAAACAATCCAATAAAAGGAGAAAACTAACCTATTCATGACTTGAAGAGCATGCATCCGATGTCTATATGATCATCAATCATCCATTCATACTATCCACGAGATAAATCTGTAGTGTACTTTCATGTTGTTTGGAATAAATACCAGACAGTATATTGACTGTTGGATTTTAATAATAGAACAACAGGATGCAAATAATAACTATGATATTTGTGATTGCAGGAAATTATACTTAATATAAATCTAATGTAACACCTACTTTTAATCGTTCAACACGATTAAGATAAACCTTAATATTTGAATTGAACAATCAATAACTATTTTCATATAACTGAAACATAAAATTGTGGATTGTATGAAATAAATTATATTGACGACATAATAATATGTGAAGACGAAAGCTATCAATAATTATCGAATTATCAAGATAACAAACCATAGACAACAACAATATTTACAGATAGCTAAAGCAAAAATGTAAACATGTGTTCTGTCCAAATTCGTGTATAAGCTATCCACAATTCGCCCCAAGCCAAAATGTCTCTTTACAAAAAAATAATGAGTTTTTAAATCCTTCAGAAAGGTAACTGTCTCATCCTCTGAGATCAGATATTGATTACAAAAATAAAAGGGGGATATAACCACCCAAATCATACTAAATCGTCTAAAGCTAAAAAAGTTTATTTCTATTTATAAAAAAATGTATCATAGATATGGATAACAAGACTAAAAAATGCCTCAGATCACTTGGTAACCAGGAACTCCTAGATATCCTGAAAAGAAAAGAAAAAATAGAAAAACTTAGATATATATTTAACCATTATTTTGCAAATTTCGAATTAGAATAACTGGCTACAAAATCTATTGATTCTGTAGCTAGCTATTTTAGTAATGAAATCCAACTTATTGAATGAATAAAACAATCTAATTTAATAAATAAATAGCCCTATTTTAAGATAAAAGAAATCATACCTCAAACTGTAAAATCAAATCATATCAGATGATCTGAGAATTTATTATTGTTGTTGTAGTCTGAACGTTTTTTTAATATCACATTCCCTGTAGTCTTCATAGGTTTCTCTTTTCTTTGAATGACAGACTCGAGCCTAAGGTTTTCATTTGTTAAGGTACCGACCTGATCAGTGAGATATTTAATCTGTGACTGTAGGATAGGTATATCGGTGTAGTAATTATCAATCTAGAATAGGCAGACTTCACACTTTGACTGTGTGATGGTCCCTTGGGAATAACCACGATTGTAAGCCGGAGCATCTCCAACATGGACTGTAGATTTATTACCCAACTTAATACCAGGAAACCCTTCACTATGTTTCAGACAAGGTGGTAGATTGTTCATGAAGTTGTAAGGATGATCAAGGTGTGGTTGGAATTAAAGAGGGTCTTCTTCAACGAGAAATCTATCAATTTCAAAATCTGAGCTCTCATGGATCTCGATCATATTGATCGAGCTCGCATGAGGGTTTGACTTGTTTCGAAGCTTCCTCAAAATTGACCTTCCAGCTCTATTGTTTTTAAAACTCAAATCAACATCACCTTTAGACCTCTTGCCTGTAGGTTTGTTTGAAATTTTGACAGAGTCATTAGGCTGTGTATCTTTCTCATGGGCCTTCTTAGCAAATTTCGGGTCGGGTAAAGGCTTACTGTGGGTGGCCATAACATAGGCCTGGTTAGGTGAAGGAGGCACTATAGGATAGACCAAGGTTTCCTCAATTACAAGTTTGTCAACCGCTTCATAATTGGGGTTAATGAAACCATTTCTGGTTAAAAATGAATCCCAATCATTGTTCTGCAACTTTAATTGATGTACAAGAATAATTCTTATTAAACCATGGTGGAAAAGACTTGAATCTAAATGTTTCTTTTTATACCTCTTAGCCATTTTGTAAAGGCTCCTCCATAGATAATAAGGCATGTTTAAAGGAAACCCTATGAAAATCATGAGTAGATGCAGATGATAAAGAAACACAAGTCAAAAACGGCCTTCACAAGTGACAAACTATTTCAACACTGCAAGAAGATCGTGCCATCGAGCATTTAGTAAGGAGACTGGAATAACTTTGTCACATCCTTTGATCTTCTGAGATGTAAAGAAAAGAGTCCATGGAACCTATTCTACCTTAGCATCCTTGAACCACTTCTGACTGCTCACAGGGAGTCATGTTGCCTGGATCAAAAATTCTTATGTGACTTCAAGTTGAATGTCCCCCACCTTAGCTCTACATCCATCGAATGAGAGAGCAAATTCCTGAGCAGTTTGTAGGTTGAAACCCTGGAACTTTTCAAGGAAAACGAGCCAACCATTACCCTCGAGATCCTCTCTGGCATCATCACATAGGAGCAAGGTCTGAGTTCCCTTAGGTTCAAATCGAACAATAGGAGCCATTTTAACATCATAGGGAATCACTCAAACAGTGCGTAAGGAGGGTTTGTAAGAGGAGACAAGAGGTATACTCTAGGCTCGAAAAACATCAACAATTTGTAGTGTATGAGAAGAAAATTCATAACAAAAAGATAGGCATTAATTGAAATGAATGTGAGGGATGTTTCAAAGCCCAATACCAAGATTCTAAATGATGGGTTGACTGTAATCGTATTTCCACCTCTCATGTAGTACAAACCACAACTAGAGAATTAAAATAAAAATGAGTGCGCAGCATAGTGGGTTTGATCATAAAATTTGGGAGAGTGAAACATGTAAATCAAAACCTAGTGATGAGGAAACATATGACCAAGAACCATACAAAATCCATATCAAATTTCAAATGACAAGGTCTTTTGTTGATATAATTAACAATCCCTAAGCATGCTTGGAATTCAAGGAATCGAAACCAAGAGAACAGTCTTCATAACAAAGAACAAGGCTTCATTAAAAAAATGTAGAGACATTTTTCCTCTCATAAATTTTTCAAATAGAATGGTAAGACAATCGTAAGTTTTAATGCTTCATTTTCATGCTTTTAGTCATGAACGAAGCATGAAAAAAACAATAGGAAAACCAAAAAATTACAATTGTCATTTCGAAAATTGCTTACGAAGAACAGAAAAATGTATGACCCCAGTTAGGCAGCTACGTAGATCATTTAATTGATATAAAAGTTAAAAATATGTTGGGCTGCCAACAATGGTGACATGCTGGGAGAAGTAGTTATCTCTGTAATACGGATGAGTTCAGGTTAGAGAAACATGAAAGATTTCAAATCAAAGAACAACTAAAAGGTTATTTTAACATCTTTAATAATCATGACATAGTCCAGTTTAAGATATCTTTAGTTTAAAAGAATAAAATCTGCTAACAAACTTCACAAATGAAAGACATTATGTTTAAGTTAATGGCTCCAATATTGTTGATAGGGCCATTGCTGCCAGTAGGCATCCATAGCCTCGACAGGGATGTCAATTAAACCACTCTGATGTCTGTATCCTGTCCAAGAAATTTCAAATCAGAATGAAGGATGCATATGACCAAAATCAAGATTTATACCTGAGAATTTTCTTTAACCTGACATTGCTTCGCTGCCAGCGGGCCTGTTCAGTACCCCAACGAAGTTGTCTTGGCATCATGCATGCATTTACCCACTGCTAGTAGACCTGTTCAGTGTCCCGACAGGTTTAAAAACACTTCCCACAACTCTTTGAGAAATTATCCACAATCTAACATAGTTTTAAAGACATTCAATAGAGTGGGGTGACGCTGAAAATTCCAGTTTTTACACAACTTAATATTTTCCAGGCCTTTAATTTTTTCTTGCTAACCTTCACCAAGATCTGAAAATAGTTTATTAATAAAACTAATTTTCGAGGACAGGGAGACATCGTTGAGTTTCTTTCTTAAAGAGCAGGGACAACATAAATATATTTTTAAAGATAATCATGAATACTTTCAAGTGCAAATTGAAACCGAGAAATCGGCTTTCAAACAAAATATCATCTTTAACTAGCCTACAATTTCAGAGAAAGACAACAATTGATGCTCTGATAGCATTATGTTCTCTTTTTCTGGGCTAGACTGTAATACAGACATGTTTGACTCAACAAGGCCAATAAACAAAAATGAAAATAAAAACAAATCAGCAAAGAAAAACGGAAAGAAAAGAAATCAAAACAGAAAAATATGTACAAAAGGTGTATCGGAGAATTTTAGGTAAAATACTTTTTGAGAGCTTGGCCATTCATCGAGAAGGTGTCTAGTTGTCCCTCTAAATTCTACAGGCTGAAATAACTGGTACCTAGTTTTTCAACAATTAAGAACGGTCCCAACCACAGGTTTTGGAACTTAGTATGTTCACCTTTCCACTCATGAGGTTTGTCCCACTTAAGGACAAGATCACCTACCTCAAAATTTATGTCCGAGGTAGTAATGGAATCAAACCAGATGTTGACAATAAGTTGGTGTTGATCCAGTTTTTGTTTTTCTTGATCCCTTACTTTCTCTAACTTAAGAAAAGAATTAATCCAACTTTCCAAAGGAGGAGTGTCTTCTTCTTGAACCTTATGCGATAATTGCAGAAATGGGAGAAGAACATGCAGTGAAATAATTTCTTCCCTACCGTAAACGAGAAAAAAGGGGGAATTACCAACAACAATTTTTGGAGTTACCCTATCAGCCCAGATTGCATTGTATAGTGCATTATGCCAGTTTTTGTGATTTTTGGAGACCGTTCTCTTGATGAACTTGATCAGGTTTTTATTGGTCAATTCTGCCAAACCATTTCTTTGGGGGTAATGGCTGGCATAATACTTTAGTTTTATTCCTTTTTCCAAAGAAAAAGCACTCATTTCGAGAGACGAAAAATAGGAAGCATTATCGAATACTAGGCATTCAGGAATACTGAAACAAGTGATAATATTTGAATTCAGGAAAGATATTACCTGACTGGTGTTTACCACTTTTAATGGTGCAGCCTTGGACCATCTAGTGAAATAGTTTGTCGTTGTTATGATGTATTTATGCTATTGCGAGGAGGTGGGGTTAATTGGGCCTATAATGTCAAGGCCCCATTGTTGAAAAGGGAAATCTAGCAAGACAAGTTGCAGCAGGAATGTTGACTTATGTACTCGTCCAGAAACGTTTTGACAGATTACACACTTGCGTCACAATGCATGGGCATATTTGAAAAGAGTAGGCTAGTAATACCCTGCCCTTAACACATTATGGGCATTGGTGTCTCCACCAAAATTCCCACCAGCTTCCTCTGCATGTAATTCTGATAAAACTTTATCTACTTCATCTTTTTCCAGACAACGCATAAGTATTCCATCAAAATTTTGGCGAAACAATATACCATTCACCAGTTGAAAAGAAGAAGATTTGAATCTCAATGCTCTCCTATTTTTTGGATCAAGGTGATGGGGAGCTGATCTGTGTATTAGATAAAACTTGATGTCATCATACCAAGGACTAGTAAGATTTTGTACACTGCAGATTTGATTTTGATTATGCTGATCTTGAATTAACATATCAGTTTTATTCTACTGTTCTAGGGCTGAATCAACAACTAATTTACATAAACCTTGGCCTCTAACAATTTGTGTTGGAGCAATCTTGAGGTCATATTATTGTAAGGATGTGACCCAATTAACCCTTTTTTCACCCAGTTCTTTCTATGCTAACAAATGTATGGTAGCAGGGTAAGGGACAATGACTTTCATCGTAGATTTCAGTAGATAAGATCGAAAGTGTTTTACTGCTTTAAAAATAGTATAAGCCTATTGATCTACTGCTGGGTAATTAATCTCTACTCCCTTAAAGGCTGAGCTCATAAAGGAAATAGGAACTTCGTTGTTTTCATCATTCTTTTGGGTTAGCACAATGACATAAGACCGATCAGAGGCAAATGTGTAGAGAGTGAAATCTCACGAAAAGTCAGGGCTCATAGGGATGGAGCCTCTACTATGGTATTTCTTATTGAGTCAAAATATTTACATTCTATAGGTCCCCAGTGGTATTGTACATCATTTTTTATTAAGCTCTGTAATGGCTTGACCATTTCTGAAAAGATGGGGACAAACCTTATAACAAAATTCATCTGACCTAAAAAAGATTGCGTAGACTTTTTGGAAGAGGCGGGGGGGGAGTTTTGAAATGACTTGAGTCCTTTTAGGGTCAATGATCATCCTTTCATTTGATACAATGAATTGAAGCATCTTTCCTTATTCTAATACAAAGACAGATTCTTTGGGATTTAAAGAGATGTTGTACTTACGAAATCATTGTAGAACAGATCTTAGATGAGTTAAATGATCTCCTTTATTCTTTAAGAAGACAATGAAATTATCTAGATAGACTACTATAGATTGATTGATAAAACCACGGAAAGAGATATCCATCGCTCTCTGAAAATTGGCACCAGCATTTATAAGACCGAAGGGCATATTTCTATAAGCATAGGTACTCCATGGAGTACGGAAAGTGGTTTTCAGCTGGTCTGGGGGAGACATGAGGACTTGGTTATACCCTGAAAAATCATCCAGCAAAGATAATCTTTCAGAACTGGATACCTATTGGAGAATCTGTTCCATGGGAGGAACATGGTAGTTGTCTTTATCAGATGCTCAGTTTAAATTTTGGAAATCGACACATAGTCGGATTTCACCACTTTTCTTCCTTATAGGGACAAGATTAGATACCCCCTATGTATGTATTACTGGGAATATTATCTTAGCATTTAAAAAAAAAATAGTTCTTTCTTGACCGTTGGTTCAAGTTTTGGGTGCATCTTTCTTAACTTCTGTTGAAAAGGTTGAGTCTATGGTTTCATGGGAATAACGTGTTGTATGATGTTAGGATCAAAGGTTTTTAGATCATCATGTGTCCAAGCAAAGACATCCTTAAATTCCTTAAACAACTTAACAAATGCTGAAGTTTCTTGCTCAGAACATCCCATTCCCAAATTTCTTTATTGTGGGTTATCTTTAGTTCCTAGGTTCAGCTTTTCATGGGTCATGGAAGAACTATTCATTTTACAATTGACTGATTTTCTGAATTTTTCATGCAAATCATAAAACTTTTCTAATCTTACCACAGATTTTGGGATAGAATTTACTAGATCTGATGTTGATTCCAGAGATCTTGGGTCCGATATTACTATAAAATTGCAGAGGTCTTCATCATGGGTACCTTCATCGATAACTGCACCTTGGAAAGTATCCTCCATGGGCAGAAAACTGATGATTTGTTGATCGTCATCAAAAAATATCCAATTAGTGATGTTGTCCGGGATGGATGGTCTGAACAACAATTCGATGGAAAATGTGTTCAGAGAAAGGCCTTCTGCAGGAAACAGTTTAGAAGCGACATTAGCCAACAAGTCATCCTCAGAATTATTCAATATTGGAATAGAATTAATGTTAAACGTAAAAAAATTGTTCATTAGATTCCATACCTCAGTTTGATAGCTTTTTAGGTGTGGAGATCAAAAATGAATGGAATTTCTTACCTGTATGACCACAATTTCTGAATCACCAAAGACTATTAAATTATGAACTCTCAAATCTAGTGCCTTTCTGAAACCTTGCGGGAGTGTCTCATATTTGGTTGTATTGTTTGTGCATTCAAATTCTAACCAGAAAGTGATCAAAGTTTTGTTACCTTCTGGATCAATGAGCACACATCCTACGTTGTCTCCTTCCTTAGATATAGATTCATCGAAGTAAAGAGACCATATATGATTTTCACTAGTTGTATATGACACCTTAGAGAGGGCTGTTGACTATGTGCATGTCATGAGTTCAGATTATTTTTCCGGGTCAGTAATGGTAGAAATTTCAGCCATGAAATTGCCGAAAAAAGTGTTCATCCCCTACAATTTGGGTGAATTGGAGGAAGCAGTGAATGGTTCATTAAGATCATTTAAATCAGTTACCGTAAACTTGATATAACACTCATGATTGATCTTGATTCTGTTAGGCTTTCCATTCTCTGGCAGCCATAAGTGAGACCAATCTGTCGCAAAGTAACCATGTAGTTGTTCGGACCAATCCCTACTTAAAAACAAGCCATATACTTTAGGGATATCAACGAAAAATAATATCAATAATCTGGTGGACTTTAGGATTAGATGATAATCTGATAAGTACATTTTTTAATTCACCTATTACCTTAACACTGGTCCAATCAAGCTGAATAATTTTCAGACTGGAAGGTTGAACTTCAGCATTGATTTTTTGGCAAACAGACCAAGGCATTACGTTTGAAAATGCACCAGAATCTACCATACAATTATGTACATTCCTATTGAAAATTTCAAAGGTCAACAAAAAGGGTGGGACATTTATGCAAGTATTAACAACAAAAGTTTTTTGGTTTTTAGTTGCAGCCCCTGGAACTATTTAATCTACATTTGTTATGATTTTTACAACAAGGTCTATTTTATTAGAGGATTCTAGTGTTGTTTTAATGGAGACCTTTTGAGGTGTTTTAGGGCTATTTTCTACAAATTTTTTGTTGTTCAGATTGTTGTTTTTGTTGTTTTCTACAATATTCTGAAGCATCTTTCCCAGAAGAAAAGGAAATTTCAATAATTCATAAATAGAAATATTAGCTCTAAGTTTTTTGAGATCCTCAATCAAATCATATTCTAAACTTGGAGTTGTTGAATTCTTCTTAGTTTCAATTAGTTTAGACTTTTTTTGAGGTGCATTAGTTCCAATTTCATAAGAGGATTTATTTGTTGTTTTTCTTTTGGTATTGTAAGGATTCACCGTTTCGAAATAAGTTTGAAAGATACTATCCGAAAAATGATCGAAGATGTTGGGAGAGGATTTGTCCTCTTCCATTATTTCTTGTTCAACCACATCTTCAAAAATCTTGAGGGGAACTAAGTTATCATGTGCTTCCAGAATTGTCTGGATAGCAAACTGTAGGCTTTCTAGATTTAGGCCTTCAGAATTTGAGTTAGGCCGGTTTGTGGGAAAAGGCTTTATAAAAGGGGGTTGTAAGACCCTTTGCTTGAAGAATATTTTTCTGTTGATCTCCTTAAATCTATAACCTGATTCGACAACTTCTGAATGACCTTGTGTAAACTTTCCAGATTTGAACTGTCTGATTGATTTTTGGTTTGGGGAGGTCTAAAAGGAATTTCTATGTTCTTCTTGGAAGATGAGGTAATCTATGCCTCGTTACTGATATTATCTTTTAGGCTTAGAATATCTTTCTCAATTTGGCTTGCCTCCTCGAAGGCTTCCAAAAATGTTTCTTTGTTAGACCTTTTTACCCAGATTGCTATGTTTTGGTGTAGGGATTTCGTGTAGTAGGCGATGATAATATTTTCAGTAGGCATTGAATCTATGGGGATTCAATTCTTTAATGTTAGAAACATTTGATTAAAGTATTTTATTTTTTCCTTTGGGTTCATCTTTAAACTAGAGTGTTACATGACTAAAACTTTGGGAGATTTGTCATCTCCAAATTTCTCAAGAAAACAAGATTCGAATCTATCCCAAGATACAATGGTGTGGGGTTGTTGGTCAAAATACCAGGTAGAGACGTTTCCTTCAAATGTGTACGGAAAAATTCTACATACTACATCTTCGTGTTCTATGCTTCGGAGTCTAATGACTAACATGAATTTTTTAATATGATCCTTAACAATCTGCTTAGAATCTAGGTCAAATTTAGAGAGCCATTTCTCCAGATGTTTATGCAAAGGATGTTGGGGTCCATGTATGGCCACTTCATCTTGATTGAGCCAAGGTCTGGTGGGATTATTCAAATTTTCCATAGGCATGGGTGGTGTCGAAGGCTGAGATGAAGAACTTCCTTCATCGGATGACTCTTCTCCTAAAGAACAAGGAGATGAAGGCGGTGGTGATGGTGGGATACTAGATCCTCTGGCTGTGGGAGTGAGGGTGTGATATGGATCCGTAAGGTTTAAGGTAAGACTAGTGCCTTCAAGTTGCTCCCTAATTTCAAAGAAATCTAGTGGTTGATTCAATGGACGACCTGGTTGTCTGATATAGGCCAAAGCACCGTGTGTCCTTACAATTGATTGACGAACAATTTCTTGTACGTCAGACCCTGGGGCATTTGGTGTTACTGGTTCAACGGTAATATTTGGATTTTCGTTTGATGTGGTTGTTGTTTGAGAGACAATGTTTTCGTCAGAACAACTTCTTGTTACTATAGGTGAGAGGGTGTTTGAGGGAGGAGTCTTGCGACCTCCATGTGCCATCAATAGTGTTCAGGCCCTCCTTCTAGCACCATTTTTTGACGGGAGAAAATGACCACTTGTCAACTAGAAGAGTGAGTCCGGTCCAGGGTTGTCTAATTAACTGAAGTCGTTTGGATTGACTCACTCTGACGGGTTTAATGGCTCCATTGGCCAATCTAAAATACTAAAGGAAACAAATAAATAAATAAAAGGAACGGAATAACTAACTAATTACTAAACACTAATATATATATGTACATGTATGTATATAACTATTTTTAATAATATTTACAGACATAACTGTTTGTCTAATTTATATACATGTTATACAATTTATGATTTTTAATCTGAACTCACAAAAATCAATGTAAAAATGGCTCTTTTGATGAAAGCAGATAAATAAAGCAAAATGAACTATTTCTTTTGTGTTTGTTTTTTATTTCAATGCATCTATAAGATTAACTATCAAAATACTATGGAAACAGAATATGTAGACAGTGAAAACCAGACCACATATAAGAGCTTCAAAAATAAACAAACCAATAAAAGGAGCAAACTAACCTATTAATAACTTGAAGAGCATGCATCCGACGTCTATATGATCATGAATCGTCCATTCAGACTGTCCACGAGATAAATCTATAGTGTACTTTCATGTTGTTTGGAATAAATAGCATATAGTATATTGATTGTTGGATTTAATAATAGAACGACAGGATGCAAATAATAACTATGATATTTTTGACTGCATGCAATTATACTTAAGATAAATCTAATGTAACACCTTCTTTTAATTGTTCAATAACATTAAGATAAACCTTAATATTTGAATTGAACAATCAATCACTATTTTCATATAACTGAAACATAAAATCGTGGAATGTATGAAAGAAATTATCTTGACAACATAAAAATCTGTGAAGATGAAAGCTATAAATAATTATCGAATTATCAAGATAACAAACCATAGACAACAACAATATTTATAGATAGCTAAAGCAGAAATGTAAACATGTGTTCTGTCCAAATTCATGTATAAGCTGTCCACAATTCGCCCCAGGCCAAGATGTCTCTTTACAAAAAAATAATGAGTTTTTAAATCCTTCAGAAAGGTAATTGTCTCATCCTCTGAGATCAGATATTGATTACAAAAATAAAAGGGGGATATAACCACCCAGATCATACTAAATATTCTAAAGCTAAAAAAGTTTATTTCTTTTTATACAAAAATGTACCATAGATATGGATAATAAGCCTGAAAAATGCCTCAGATCACTTGGTAACCATGAACTCCTAGATATCCTGAAAAGAAAAGAAAAGGAAAAAAACTTAGATATATATTTAACC
The DNA here is from genome assembly GCA_009831015.1 of Picea engelmannii. Taxonomy (NCBI): domain Eukaryota; kingdom Viridiplantae; phylum Streptophyta; class Pinopsida; order Pinales; family Pinaceae; genus Picea; species Picea engelmannii. The sequence goes on along the minus strand of ML777910.1, from coordinate 461,638 downwards.
ATTATTTTGCAAATTTTGAATTAGAATAACTGGCTACAGAATCTGTTGATTCTGTAGCTAGTTATTTTAGTAATGAAATAAAATTTATTGAATGAATAAAATAATCTAATTTAATAAATAAATAACCATGTTTTAAGATAAAAGAAATCATACCTCAAACTGTAAAATTAAATCATATCAAACGATCTCAGAATTTAGTATTGTTGTTGCAGTCTCAACGTTTTTTAATATCACATTCCCTGTAGTCTTCATAGGTTTCCCTTTTCTTTGAATTATAGACTCTAGCCTAAGGTTTTCATTTGTTAAGGCACCGACCTGATCAGTGAGAGCTTTAATCTATGACTGTAGGATAGGTATATCGGTGTAGTATTTATCAATGTAGAATAGGCAGACTTCACACTTTGACTATGCAAAGGTCCCTTGGGAATAACCATGATTGTGAACCGAAGCATCTCCAACATGAACTATAGATTTATTACCCAACTTAATACCAGGAAACCCTTCACTATGTTTCAGACAAGGAGGTAGATTGTTCACGAATTTGTAAGGATGATCAAGGTGTGGTTGGAATGAAAGAGGGTCTTCTTCAGCGAGAAATATATCAATTTTCGAATCCAAACTCTCATGGATATCGATCATATTGATTGAGCTCGCATGAGGGTTCAACTTGTTTTGGAGCTTCCTTGAAAATAACCTTCCAGCTCTCTTGTTTTTAAAACTCAAATCAACATCGCCTTTAGACCTCTTGTATATAGGTTTGTTTGAAATTTTGATAGAGTCATTAGGCTATGTAGCTTGCTCATGGGCCTGCTCAACAACTTTTGGGTCGAGTAAAGGCTTACTGTGGGTGGTTGTAACATAGGCCTAGGTAGGTGAAGGAGGCACTGTAGGATAGACCAGGGTTTCCTCAGTTACAAGTTTATCAACCGCTTTAGCATTGGGGTTAATGAAACCATTTCTGGTTAAAAATGAATCCCAATCATCGTTCTACAACTTTAATTGATGTACAAGCATAATTCTTATTAAACTGTGGTGGAAAATACTTGAATCTAAATGTTTCTTTTTATACCTCTTAGCCATTTTGTAAAGGATCCTCCATATATAATAAAGCATGTTTAAAGGAAACCCTATGAAAATCATGAGCAGACGTAGATGATAAAGAAACACAAGACCAAAATGGCCTTCACAAGTGACAAATTGTTTCAACACTGCAAGAAGACCATCCCATCGGGCTTTTAGTAAGGATATTGACATACCTTTGTCACATCCTTTGATCTTCCAAGATGTAAAGAAAAGAGAGCATGGAACCTCTTCTACCTTAGCATTCTTGAACCACCTCTGACCGCTCGTAGGGAGTCTTGTTTCTTGGCTCAAAAGTTCTTCTATGACTTCAAGTTGAATGTCCCCCACCTTAGCTCTACATCCATTGAATGAGAGAGAGAATTCCTGAGCAGTCTGTAGGTTGAAACCCTAGAACGTTTAGGTTGAAACCCTAGAACGTTTCAAGGAAAATGAGACAACTGTTACCCTTGAGATCCTCTTTGGCATCGTCGCATAGGAGAAAGTTCTGAGTGTTGGTAGGTTTGACTCTAAAAGCAGGAGCCATTTCAACATCACAAGGAATCACCCAAACAATGCATAAGGAGGGTTCGTAAGAGGAAACAAGAGGTATACTGCAGGCTCGAAAAAATCAACAGTCTGTAGCGTATGAGCAGAAAATTCACAACGAAAAGATAGGAGTTAATTGAAATGAATGAGAAGGGTGTTACAAAGCCCAATACCAAGCTTCTAAATTATGGGTTGACTGTAATCATATTTCCACCTCTCATGTAGTACAAACCACGACCAGAGCATTAAAACAAAAATGAGTGCACAACATAGTGGGTTCGATCATAAAGTTTGGGAGAGTGAAACTTGTAAATCAAAACCTAGTGATGAGGAAACATATGACCAAGAACCACACAAAATCCATATCAATGCTCAAATGATAAGGTCCTTTGTTGATATAATTAACAATCCCTAAGCATGCTTGGCATTCAAGGAATCGAAACCAAGAGAATAGTCTTCATATCAAAGAACAATGCTTCATTAAAAAACTGTAGAGACATTTTTCCTTTCATAAATTTTTCAAATAGAATGGTAACATAATTCTAAGTTTTAATGCTTCATTTTCATGCTTTTAGTCATGAACGAAGCATGAAAAAAAAAATAGGAAAACCGAAAATTTACAATTGTCATTTCAAAAATTGCTTACGAAGAACAAAAAAATGTATGACCCCAGTTAGGCAACTACATAGATCATTTAATTGATATAAAAAGTTAAAAATATGTTGGGCTGCCAACAGGTTCCTATGTGCACTCAAACTATTCCTCTTGAGTTGTATTCTTACTCAAGTCTTAAGGGTCTCGGCCCTTCTGCACCTTCAAAGGTATTTGTGGTGTCCACTTGGCATACTCTTCTCTCTTTTGAGATTCTGAACCTGAAACAAGTTCACCTCCTTGCACTCCTTGCACTTGAATGGCCTTTAGACAACTTCTTGCAACAGTTTCCTAAGTGTTGGCCTGGTACACTCCTTGCACAAGTATTCCTCTAAAGTGTTCAACAACTCTATTCACCTTGAGCTTCAACTTCTCAGACCTCAAAGGTCTATGTCCCCTTTTGTTTCTCGAAGGGATATATGTGCGTTCTTGACAACTTCTTCTCAATGCACACTTGTAGAGCTTTCCACAGTATTCATAAACTTTGTGAGTGTCCTCCTATGACACTCATCTTCTCATAATTCGCAAGATAATTTGCTTGTGAACACTTACACTTTCTCAATGCCCTCTTGGTAGAACTCTACAGAGATTTTAGTAACTCTGGCTATGCTTACTCCTACACAGGATTTCCTCCAAGGTATTCAGTAACCTTGAGGCTCCTCTCTAAGTATGTGACTTATCCTGGTGTGCCCTCCTGGCATTCTCTTCTCTTTCTCGTAAGATTTTATATGTGCACTCCTTGCGCTGGCTATAGAGTTTCCAATGCCCTGTTGTGCACTCCTTGCACGACCTAAAGAACCCAAAAATAATTCAACAAAACTCATAGATAGATAAATACTATCCTTACTCTACATATGAAAATTACCACATACACATACAACATATATTCATAAACACAAATGACATTCATAAGCAAATTCCCACCACACAAGAATTTGTAAACAGTGAAATATTTTCTTTTGTATTAATATCAGAATGTCAATTACAATGTGTGAGCTGGGACTGTAATTGAGTCTCGACTCTTCTCTCCTCTCTTTGGATTACAAATATTTACAATCAATCTTCAACAGCCTCTACTGGGCATATGTTACAAGTATTTATACAAGAGGGGCTTGACACGTTTCCCCTCCAAGCTACACTAGTGGTGTTTAATCACCATCAAAACTCCTATCTACTGAGTATATTACAATGAGTTGAAAATCTAGTCCGAATCGGATCTAGATCCCTCCTATTGTCATCCACTTAAGATGACCTTATATACAACCTATACGAAGGCATGAATTGGCTCTGCTCAAGACTTAGAACATTCATTTGCATTAATTACATTTAAAATTTAAAATTCGAGGGAAAAATGAGAGTGTTGGTGCCTCTACCCTCCTTGAATTCTCACCAATTTGTTGAATAGTTGATGCATGATGAGGTGGAGCGATGCTCCTACATCACACTTTCTGATGGAACATGGTATCAATAGTTAAAAATCCAGACACACTACAACCTCTCTCGATCCCACCTTCTATATGGGCATATATCTTTATGTCATTCATCGTATGATTACCTAAATTTAGTAATAAATATGTCATCTGTCATCATGTTTGTGGTTGATCAACTTTCCAAATATGCTCATTTATGTTCCCTCCAACACACATTTAAAGCTTCCACAGTGGCTCGAGTTTTCATGAGATTTATATTCAAACTACATGGAATGCCACAATCTATCATCTCATATCGTGATCTGACTTTCACAAATAACTTCGGGAAATACTTATCCATCCTCCATTGAACCCAATTTCATCCTCTCACTTCCTATCATCCCCATACTGATGGTCAAAACAAAGCTTTAAGTAAGTGATCGAAAGTGTATTTAAGGTGCTTCGAATATAAACAACAATGTTAATGGGTTTAGTGGTCACCCCTCGTTGAATGGTGGTACAATACAACTTACCATGGTGCCATGAATATGACTCTCTTTGAGGATTTTTATGGTCAAATTCCTCCCCCCACCTATATTATCTTATTTGTTAGGTGTCTCCAAGTTCCTGGAGGTTGACATAACCCTTACAGTTCATGCTAACATTCTATTCACTCTTAAAGATAATTTGTTCACATATCATAAGAAACTGAAGCAACAATCTTATGAGTTTCATTTCGAACACCATTTTTTTGAGGGGGTTCAAGTGTTTCTTCATCTACAACCATATAAGAAAAATCCCCTCAAAGTAGACGAATACTAGAAGCTTGCTCCAAATTTTTGTGTCTCCTATACAATCATCAAGTGCATTGGGCCCATGGATTACAAATTATCCCTTCCTAGTCACTCTAAAGTCCATCTAGTTTTTCATTTCTCATGCTTAAACAAAGTTATTAGATCCAATTGTTATATTCAAAATAGTCTCCTTGAATTCGATGATGAAGGTTCCATTTGGTTGCAACCACAACTTGTCCTATCCCAACATGAGTGTCGTCTCCATCAACACAAAATTCAATAATTTTTAATATGATGGAGGGATACACAACATGGAGATGTGGCATAGGATCCAACAACCATTGTCTAGATATTCCCACATCTCAAGCCTTGAGGAAAAGGATATTTTGTAAGGGAGAGGGAATGTTAGGTTCCTAATCTCCCTAACCCCTAAATTAGATATTATGTTATGAATTGTTATGTAATAGAGGCCATCACTAGTAAATAAGGCCTATGTAATAATGTGAACACAATTATTGTAGGAAGAATTGATAGAACGTTGAAGGTTCCACCTCTAGAAAGTTCCCCCTCTAAAATGTTCTTAAGAATATAGAAATAGTATATATAGAGGTAGAAAGCATTGTAAAAGTTTCCATGTGGAACAATTTGTTACTTGATATTTTCTCTATAAAAGGTTTCCCACTCGAAGAGGTGTGTGAATAGGTCTATCTAGACTAATAACGATATCATATTTTGTCCCATATTGTTATTGCACTCATTATTTTGTTTACGTCTGCTAAATATTTTGGTAATATTTTTTCTCTTTCTCTAAATATTATTATTTAATGCCTTATAGAGACTTATTCTTGTTGCACAAAACCCATTAATGGAATCCATATTCCTAATGGGAGTGTAGGTATTGGATATAGAGGTCTTGTGTAGTGGTTTGACTAATTCTTCACAATGCTCAAGGTAGAGAAGATTTATACAAGAAATGATAATATTATTTTCCTCCATTGACCATGGTTGAGGCCTCAAGACCCATTCATAGTGAATAAAACCTTATAATATTTTCCTCATTCCACTAAAACGAAAAATATAGGATTTGTGTAGTAGTTATCAGCCTCATTCATGGTGCTTGAGTCTAATAAATGTATTTTAGGGTATAAGGTCTTTTTCTTTCCTTCTCTAATAGTGGCATAGGTCATGACCATGCTTAACTTGAGACCCATTGTTGGTGCACAAAAAATATCATAATTTCATAAATATCCTACCCAAAGACCAAAAATCCCTTAGAGAGGATATGTGTGGTGGTTTAGGGCCTCATTCATGGTACTTGAGCCTGAGAATATTTGTTTATGGCCTAAGGCCCTTGCTTTTACCCCTCTAGCATGATAAATGCCCCATGAGCCATTCACAGTCTATAAATCATCTTATTCTTTCTAATATACCACCCTTAGGACAAATTTATATGGGTCAATTAATAATATGAAGGTGTTGAAATTACTAAGACAACTAAGGCGGGGGGGGTGAATTAGTTGTTACTATGCTTAAACAATTTTATGCCTATTAAAATATTGTTACTCTTATCCAAATGATAACCAAGATTATGCAAGACATAAACAACAAAAATGATAAACATCAATCACACATATAATATACACAGAGACATATATTCACGAGGAAGCCCATAAAGGGAGAAAATGTCTTCTTCTTAGAATGATAGAAAGTAGTTTATGTTCTGTACATCATCTTTCTTTGAGAACCAACTCAAAATGAGGCTACAAACTCTTCTTTAACAAGCTGCAACTTGTAGAGAGAACCAACCCTCAATTTTCTCTAGCACCCACTAGAAAGAAGCATATTTTCTCCTTATGATCTCCAACACCAACCAAATGGAAGCACCTACTTCCACTTAAAGAAGCACCAACTTGCACATATAAAACTCTATGTTTTCCCTAGCACCATCCTACCACCCTATTTTCTAGCCACAACTAGATGGAAGCTACAATTCCCAGTATTGAAGCACCAAATTGAATAATAGAGGACCACAGTCCTCCCTAGCACCACCCTACCACCCTAATTATAAATATTTTCTTGAATAATCAACAATACAAATATTTCAATTCTTACCACTTCTTCTTTGTTCTGCAATTCTTCTTTGCTTCTGTCTATTCATGCTTGACTCCTCTTTCTTTCTCTTTTCTGTTATGCAAATTTGCTCTTCTTTACACTTCTTATGTTCTTCTCATAATTGGCTCGACTTGTTGTCTCTTTCCATCTACTCTTTCTTTGTTCTTAGCATGCTCTTTGGTTCTTGTACATTCTTCTCTATTCACCCTTCTGTTCTGTCCAACTTCTATTTTTCATCTCTGAATTTATTCTCACACTTTGCATACTATAATTTTCATTTCTTACAGTTCAACTCATTTTTCAGAGAAAAAATGGAACATTACTATGTCACAACATTATATTTTTATGCATACTCTCATGATATGTTACACTACAAATATCCAAAGCCCAAGAACTATGATTCAGTTAGTATAATGGAATCATACATGATCAAGAACTCACAAAGTGAAACAATAGCCCTTCGATCATATTGTCAATTAATCACCATCGTTGGATTATACACACAGAGGCCTTTTGACTTTTCAAATGTGTTCCTCGTTAACTTCACCTATGAAAACTAGCACCGGATGTGTTCCTCCCCACATGATCACTAGTTGTGACCATACACCAAACAAAAAAAGTTCTTCGTGACTTCGCACATCGGATATGTTTCTGCGAGTCACTTCGATTCTCCCAACTTTCGAACTCTAAAGAAGAGCCTAGAAACACAAACTCCTTCCTTTATTCTCTGTTTATGTGACCTTGGTTGTGACTTGGGGCCAAGCACGTCGGGACTTCTTGTTTCGTGAACTCGTGATTTATCTCTCGTCCTTTCTCCAACTTCCAAAATTTCGAGCTTCCCCATGTCATATCAATGGTCCACAATCCTTTGTGATCCAATGACCTAGATCTCCTCTTCGGGAATTGAGACTTCGCGACTTCGCGTTTCGATCACTTCCTTTCTCCAATGTCCGAACTCCAAAAACCTAAGCTTCATTTTTCCAGATCAACGGTCCACAACCTTCAGTGATCTGATGGCCAAGGTCTCCTCTTCGTGAATAAAGACTTCACGACTTCGCGTTTCAGTCACATCCTTTCTCTGATTCCCAATTCTCTGCTCTCATATGGTCGATGGCCCATGACTTCTCATTTCATGATGTTGGAAATTGGTTTGCCTCCTTTCTTTTGTTTCCATATTTCCAGTTCTCCATTCTTGTCCATTCCTTTTCACTCATCCAATCCTTCTTGCTCTCATCCATTCTCAGTTGACATCAATGAAAACTCTAACATCACACCAAACAAAGAAATCGCCAACAATATCCCCCTTTGACATGGATGGAAACTTTCTGGATTTTGACAATTCTGCATTATGAAACAATATCTTTCCTTCTCCCCCTTTGACATTGATGACAAAGGAAACACACTCACCCTGTCAAATATGAATGGAAGAACCAAAGCTATATTCACAAAAAATAAAAGATATATATTTCAATAAGTACTCCCCCTGACAAGGTTAAAAGATTAGATGAAAGAAGATATGACCCCCAACATCTGACGAAGATATTCAAATGGTGTTCTTGCTAAAGGTTTAGTAAAGATATCAGCTATTTTTTTTTGTGGAAGGAATATAATTCAACTGAACAACTCTGTTTGTAACCTTCTCTCTGAGAAAATGGTATTTTATTGGTATATGCTTAGTCTTTGAATGAAGAAAAAGATTCTTGGAGACACTAACGGCACTGGTGTTATCAAAGTGAAGTGGAATTGGATCAGTATAAGTTACTTTCAAATATGCAAGAGTTTGTATCATCCATAATATCTGAGTGCAACAAGTAGCAACAATAATGTACTCTGCCTCTATATTTGATAAAGAAATAGATCCCTGCTTCTTACTAAGCCATGCTACTAATGAATCACATAAGAAGAATGCACCTCCACTGGTGCTCTTTCTCTCATCCAAACAATTTTCCCAGTCAGCATATGAATATCCAGTTAATTGAAATTTTTGACTTCTAGGATACCAAAGACCATAAGTCATTTTGCCCTTCAAATATTTGAATGTCCATTTGACAACTGCTAAATGACTTTGTTTAGGAGAAGAGTGATAATGACCTTCCATTACAACAACTTGCATTATATCAGGATTGGATGTTGTGATGTACAAAAGACTTCCTATCATTGATCGAATTGTTCTTTGATCAAAATTAGGTGAAATAACATATTTATTGAGCTTGTGACCAACCACCATAGGTGTAATAACAGGAGAGGAATATTCCATTTGAAACTTCTTCAAAATTTCTTTCAAATACTTTTCTTGAGAGATAACTAACCCTAAAGAATTCTGATTGATTTGTAAACCAAGAAAATATGACAGTTCTCCTATCATGGACATCTCAAACTTATTTTGCATAGAATTAGAAAACCACTGAACAAAAGGGTTATTAGTACATCCAAAAAAAATGGCATCTACATAAATAAAAAATAATAATAAATCATCATCTTCAAACTTAATGTATAGATTACTATCAACAATACCTTTATTGAACCCTTTGTCCTATAGAAATTTTTCCAGCCTATAATATCAGGATCATCGTGCCTGTTTTAGTCCATATAATGCATTTTTAAACTTACAAACATAGTCAAGATTATTTGTTAGTGAAAATCCTTTAGGTTGCTTCATATATAATTCTTCTTCTAGATTTCCATTAAGAAATGTTGACTTAAACTACATCTGATATAATTTAAAGTTCTTATGACATGCATAGGCAAGAAACATTCTGATGGCTTCCAATCTTTCCACTGGTGCAAAGGTTTCATCAAAACATTGTCCTTCAACTTGTGCATACCCCTTATAGACCAATCTGGATTTATTCCTAACAATTTGTCCTTGTTCATTCATTTTATTGTTAAACACCCATTTGGAGCCAATTACAATCTTATCTACAAGTCTAAGAACAAACTCTCAAGCATCGTTCTTCACAATCTGATCAAGCTCTTCATTCATAGCTCTAATCCAATCATAATGCTTGCTGGATTCATAAAAAAAATTAGGTTCAATCATAGATAGGAAAACAGTATGAGATTGTTCTGAGTCTTTAATCAATTTCCTTGTCTGGACCCCTTTATTCATATCACCAATTATCTGATTTTTAGGATGATTCTTTCTAACAATTCTAAGAGGTGATTTTGTTTCTATCTGCTTATTTGAGTCTACCTGAGTATTTGTATCTTCCTCTCACTCAGAGTCTTCTCTTTCTAATTCTTGGACCTGTTCATATTCAACTTCAACTATATCTTTTGTGGTTGATTCAACATTGCTTACATCTCCTACCTATATTTGTTCATCAACTTTTATGTCAATAGAATCAACCAGTTTATTTAGCCTCTTATTATAGCATCTGTATCATTTACTATTTGTAGCATACCCTAAGAAGATAGCTTCATCATCCCTATCATCATATTTGCCAATATTTTCATCATTATTCTTGATATAACACTTACTCCCAAAGACTTTAAAATGCTTGATTGAAGAAGGTCTTCCAAACCATAGGTCACAAGGAGTCTTGTCACTGTGTGGCCTGAGATGAGATTTGTTAAGAAAATGTATAGTTGTATGAATTTATTCTACCCAATATGTCTGAGCAATATTCCTTTCATTCATCATTGATCTTTCCATCTGCTAAATTGATCTATTTTTCCTCTCAACTACTCCATTTTGTTGTGGAGTCCTTGGAATAGTATACTCTCTTTTGATCCGATGTTTATCACAAAGCTCTTTGAAGTTCCATGAACTAAACTCTCCTCCTGTTAAGCCCTAATATTGGCTCATTACCCCTTAAATGGGGCATATTACATTAGTAATGTTATTTTATTTATGTCGGATTTATTCCATTAGTTGTAATTATACCTCCTAGTCTCCTATATATACCAAGGAGACATTTTCATTTGGAATCATCTTGTACTTGAACATTTAAGTGGGGTAAAAGGAGGTTTCCCCCTTGAAGAAGCTTATTATATGAAATTATCTATTTTTCAAGGTATTGAGTACATTTTATCAGGTTTTTCTATGTTATATTGATATTTGGTTCTTAGCATATGGTATCAGAGCTCAAGGTCCTGGGGTTTCACTGCTACATCTAAGACACCTTGGAATTTTTGCTATAACTTGTTTTCTACAATGTTTCAGAAGGAAAGGATAGGATTTTATTTAGTATACGAATCAAGGTACGTTGGGTTAAAATGTCAGCTCATGATGCCTTATACTTTCGGAGATACATCCTATACAAGATAGGGTTCTAGAATCATCCTGAACTGAGTCATTGCGGAATTTTCGCTATAATTTTTTTTATGTAACATTTCAGACCCTAAAATTTGGAGGCTATTCACAGAAAATAGTAAGGTATCCATTGTAAAATGTTCAACTTTTGGGTCATCTTAAATTTATAGATGCACCGTGTGGAAGATAGGGTATCTGACTAGTCTGACTAGTCTCAAGAAGGTGTTCCAGGTAAAACAATCATAACTCTTTCCTAGAGTATCCAAATTGAGTGGGACTAGTTTCATTGGATAGTGGACAGTCTGTAGTATTTCTGGTATGAGTTTCAAAATTTTATATCAATTATTTTGTGTGGGGAACTCTATACAAGTGAAATCTCCTGGAAGGACCAAAAATCAGCAAGTTGTGGGGAATTTACTGTAAATTCCACTTGGAACATCCAATTTTGATCAGACCTATGGCATTGCAGATAAGAAATATCATAGAACTACATAAAAGAAATTTTCATACCCATAAGGGCCGAAACGTGGGAGATACAATAGAAGAAATATTTTCTAGCAGAACCACCTCAAAATCAAAGTTCAAAAGTGATACTTGGCGAACATTCCACCTAAAAAGGGAACTTCTACACCAAATAAGCCTCTAGACAATCCTACTTCGACTCTTGATGAAGGTGAAGAAATGTGTAGGGACATAAATGATTTACAAAATAAGATAGTAACAAAATATGAACTACAAGAGATGGAAGCTAAGTTGGAGGCAAAGATGGATGGTTTAAAAGAGGAGATCATGGAAGTATTGAAAACTTTCCTAACATAGAAGACACCTGAAAGTGAAAATGCATCCCATGAAATTCATAATGAGGACACAAGGAAGGTAAATCAAGAATGGAGAAACTCCAACTTTGGGTTGAAGACCAACCACATTCCTAAGATCGATATGAGGAAGTTTGATCGCCAGTACACAATCACATGGATACTTCAGATGGCGCAATTCTTTGATCTACATAATGTGTCACATACACAAAAGGTACGAATTGCTTCTTTATATTTAGAACCTAATCAATTTGTATGGTATCGATGACTTTGTTCTCGCAAATCACTCATCACTTGGACAATGAAGAAATGATAGAACACTATGAGGATACAAGGAGCAATACCTTCTTTAGCCAATTGATAAATCTCAAGCAAAAGGGTTCAGTTACCAAGAACATTAAGAACTTCCAAATATTGAATATAAAGGTAACCGATATTCCAGATGGGAACTTGATTGATGTATTCATAGGAAATTTAAAGGATAACATTCAAAATAAGGTTCACCTTTGGGAACCCAAATCATTGGAGAATGAATTTAAGGTGGAAATAAATGTTGAAAGTAAAAATATGGCTATGGCTACTAGAAGGACCAATCTTAACATATATAGAGAGAACAATGTTCCTTCTTCTAAAACACCTCAAACTACAAGGTTGACACATCAATAATTGGAGGAAAGAAAAGAAAAGGTTTATGCTTTAATTGTGACAACAAGTACAATAAGGGACATAAGTGTCGTGAGAAGAAATTATTCTACATAGATTGTGAAGAGGAGGATGAACAAGAACAAGAACCATCTCAAGATGAAAATGTAGAAGCAATTCCATATGAAGAGTTGAATCCCATGATATCATGTAATGCATTGTCTAGAATTAGCACTCCTCAAACCCTCAAGATCGAAGGATACATCAAAAAGAAAAATCTAATAGTCCTAATTGATTCTAGCATTACTCATAATTTCATTCACTATAAATTAGTCGAAGCTCTCAATTTCTTTGTATATCCAGCGCCAGAGTTTCAAGTAATGATTGCAGATGGATGAACTATCAATTGCTCAGGAAAATACAATAAGATCAATATTACTATGGGGGAATATGTAATGAATAGTCCAATCATTGCTATACCCATGGGTGGTGCATATGTTGTACTAGGAATCCAATGGTTACAATCATTAGGAATAGTGGCTTTTAATTTTCAATAACTTTTCATGAAATTTTCATTGGAAGGAAAAGAAATTGATTTAAGAGGTATCACAGGGAAACCCGGTAAGGTGATAAGCTCTAATGGAATGACAAAATTATTTAAAAGGGGGCATCAAGGCGTTATTGCACAACTATGCTCACTAGATGTTCAAACATCTAAGCCATCTATTCCTCAAGATATCCAAGGGATCATTGATAAGCATTCCAAAGTATTTGAAGATATTCCCAAAGGTCTTCCACCCACTCGAAATCATGATCATGAAATTCACCTAATTCATGGGAGTGTTCCTCCTAACATCAGGACATACAGATACCCTTACACCCAGAAGAGTGAAATTGAGCGCATGGTTGAAGAAATGTTAGAGGCTGACATTATTAGACCTAGCCAAAATTATTACTCTGCACCAGTGGTAATGGTATTCAAGAAAGATAGCTCATGCCATATGTGTCCAGATTATAGAGAGCTCAACAAGATCACTATTAAAGATATGTTTCCCATTCCCGTCATTGATGAATTGTTAGATGAACTACATGGAGAAATCTATTTCACAAAATTGTATCTCCATTCAAGGTATTACCATATCACAATGAAGGAAGAAGATATCCCAAAAACAACATTCTGAACTCATGAAGGCCATTATGAATTTTTGGTCATGCCTTTTGGCCTTACAAATGCACCTTCCACATTATAAGGGTTGATGAATTCCATTTTCAAGCCCTTCCTTTGGAAATTTGTGTTAGTCTTTTTTGATGATATACTAATCTATAGAAAGTCTTGGGAGGATCATGTGAAACATGTTGACATTGTACTACAACTACTAAAGGAGAAACAACTATATGCCAAACGATCCAAATGTTTCTTTGGAGTGAAGGAGGTAGAGTATTTGGGTCATATTGTATCTCATGAAGGTGTAAAGGTAGACCCTAACAATATTAAGGCCATGGTGGACTGGCTGATTCCCAAAACATTGCATAATATTAGAGGACTTTTGGGTTTGACAGGTTACTACCGCAAGTTTGTTCGGTGCTACGAAAGAATAACAACACCTTTAATGACACTAACTAATAAGGATGCATTTTCATGGACTCCAGAGGCAACTAAATCTTTTGAACAAATTGAAGAGGTGATGTGCAAAGCTTCTATCCTGACCACTCCAGACTTCACAAAAACCTTTATTGTGGAATGTGATGCCTTGGGAAATGGAATTGGTGTTGTCCTAATGCAAGAAGGAAGGCCCCTAGATTTTGAAAGTCGACCACTCAAGAGAAAGGACTTACACAAACCCATTTATGAGAAGGAAATGATGGAAATACTACATGCATTGAAGAAATGGTGTCCTTACCTAATAGGTAGGCACTTCAACATCAAAACAGATCATGATAGTCTTAAATACTTCTTGGAACAAAGACTATCTTTAGAAGAACAACAAAAATGGGTAGCCAAGATATTGGGTTATGATTTTGAAATCATCTATAAAAAGGGGAAGCAAAATGTTGTGGCAGATGCACTCTCAAGAAAGGATGAATATGTTGAGGCCTTTCTTTGTGCTATCTCAGTCATCCAACCCAATTGGATAATAGAAGAATGGGATGAATGGAAGAATGACGAAAAAGTGTGGACTCTCATTCAAAGGTTGCAGTAGGATTCCAGTGCATCAGATACATTTACATGGAAAAATGATTCACTGTGGTACAAAGATCGCTTATATTTATGTAAGAACTCCCAACTCAAATAAAAGTTACTATTGGAATTGCACACCTCTCCAGTAGGAGGGAACTAGAGATTTTTGAAAACCTACCATAGAGTCAAGAAGGATTTTTTTTGGGATGACCTTAAAACTGATGTTCAAATGTTTGTGGAAGAATGTTTGGTTTTCCAACAAAATAAAGTGGAAACAATTAACACCCCAGGTCTTTTACAACCATTAGCCATCCCAAGTTAGTGTTGGGAGAAGGTTTCCATGGATTTCATCACAAGGTTACCAAAGTCTGAAGGAAAGAGTGTCATCATGGTGATTGTTGATATATTGACCATGTACTCACACTTTTGTGCACCCTCTCATCCCTTCAAACCTAGTACAGTTGTCACCACATTCATGGATATAGTTCAAAAGCTACATGGCAGCCCAAAGATGATTGTAAGTGACAGAGATCCCATCTTCACTAGACATTTTTGGACAAAATTGTTTTCTTGTTTAGGTACTCAATTGGCTCATAGCTCATCCTATCATCCTCAATCTGATGGACAAACTAAGATAGTGAACAAATGTCTGGAAGGATACCTTTGTTGCTTTGTCTCTGATAAACAAACACAATGGTTCAAATGGTTACCCTTGGAAAAATGTTGGTATAACACTTCATTTCATATTGCAACAAAAATAACACCATTTATGGAACTTTATGGATACCACCCTCCTTCCATCACTTCTTCTCTAAAAGAAAAATCTAAGGTTCAAGCAGTGGAAGATCACATCGAGATTCAACAACAAGTTCTCCAAATCCTAAAGGACAACATGACCATGGCACATAATCACATGAAACAACAAGAAGATCAACATCGTAGTGAAAAAAGTTTTGAAGTAGGGGATTGGGTGTTTTTAAGACTACAACCATACAAAAAAATGTCCCTGAAGCAAGCCAATAAGGATAATAAATTATCACCAAAGTATTATGGCCCTTATAAGGTGTTTCAAAAGATTGTTACTATGGCATACAAATTGGAGTTGCTTGCATCTTCATGAGTACACCCAGTTTTCCATGTTTCATGCTTAAATAAGGTTATAGGCAACAAGATCCCAGTTCAAACTATATTGCCAGAACTTGATGAGGAAGGAAAAATCATATTGGAGCCTGAAGCCATCACTAACACAAGAATTTTTTAGCTGAGGAATAGATCCATTTCAGAGTATCTCATTAAATGGAGGAATATATCAGCTGAAGATTCCACTTGGGAAGATGATTATTTTATACAGCAACATCCAGAGTTACTCAAGCATTGCGGACAACACTTGTCTCAAGGGGAGGGGCATGTTAATCCCTAATATTGGCTCATTACCCCTTAATTGGGGCATATTACATTAGTAATGTTATTTTATTTATGCTGGATTTATTCCATTAGTTGTAATTATACCTCCTAGTCTCCTATATATTCCAAGGAGACATTTTTATTTGGAATCATCTTGTACTTGAACATTTAAATGGGGTAAAAGGAGTTTGCCCCCTCAAAGAGGCTTATTATCTTAAATTATCTCTTTTTCAAGGCGTTGAGGTTTTTCTATGCTATATTGGTATTTGGTTCTTAACACCTCCTCTATCAGACCTTACTCTCTTCAATATTTTTCCTGTTTGATTCTCAATCAGAGCCTTAAACACTTTGAATTCTTCGAATGCTTCAAATTTTTCCTTCAAAAAGGCAACCCATGTTAGTCTAGAATAATCATCAATAATCAACATGAAATAGTTTTATTTTCCTGTACCTTGCTTCCTTGATGGTCCACATATCCATATGTACTAATTGAAGAGGTTTTTCTATTGAAGGAAAGTTCTTAGATTTAAATTGTGCCCGAGTAAGCTTTCCTATTTGGCAAGATTTAAAAAAAGAATAATATGGCTTTGATATCTTTGGAACATATTTTATTGCCCCGTTGTTTCTAAGATTAATTATATGATCAAAATTTAGGTGTCCAAGTCTCCTATGCCATAGCCAACTTTCATCATACTTTCTTAAGTGACATTCTTCTTTTTCTTCTTTTAAAACATAGACATTTTTTTCTGTTCTTATGCCTTTTGCAACATTGTCCTGAATTCACATATTTTATTCTATAATCTTTAGAAGTAAAAACCACTTCACGTCCTCTGTCACAAAATTGATTGAAACTAAGAATATTATGTTTCAGACCATCCGCAAACAACACATCTTGAGTTTTCCCTTTGCCATTACTCAGACTTACCATTCCTTTACCTTTTATTTTTCCTAGTGCATCATTTCCAAATGTTACATTCTTTGATTTGATTTCACTTAGAGTTAGAAACTTGATTTTGTCCCCAGTCATATGTTTGGAACATCCACTATCAATATACCAGGGGTTATTTTGTCTTTGGTATGACAACACTAATCCACACTTGTCATATTATTTCTTCTTCCAAACCTTGAAATTTTCAGCAAAGGGATTTAAACCTGGCTGATAGTTTTTTAAGGGAAAGTCTGCAGTTTTATGTCCATAATTATGGCAAGTGTAACATTCTGGTTCATTGAATAAAGGATCATAATGATTGTTATGCTTAACCTGCATCTTTTTCCCAACCATCACATTATTTGCAATATGTGGTTGTTTGTTACTTGGTTGTCTCGATCCTTACTGTGGCAGATATTTATACCTTGAATATCTTGATTGATCATATCTTAATCTTAAAGAACAATTTACAGCTTTGTGACCAAAATTAGAGAAGAAAAATCAATATCCATAGAAGAATTATTTGTACCTGGAAAATGGTTGTCTCCTTTGAGCAAGTTGATTTCCTCCATGTTGATGATTTCCTTGAGTAGAGGGTGTACTATTTATTTGTTCTACAGATTCAGTTATGGTACTTTTTCCTTCACTCCTCCTTTGGAGTTGATTATCTTCCTTTGTTTCTGCAGATTTGTTGTTGTCAATGATTGTAGACTTGACAAACTTGATGGATCATTTGTTACTTGGATAACCACTAATTGATCCTTCTTCATAACCCAAACCATTTTTCAGCTTTGGATTTCTTTGTTGATTCATAATGTTGGCTAATCCTTCGGAAGCTTTAATACTTATCAGATTCTGATGATATAAGGCCTGAAATTTCTCTAGATATTTTCTGACAACCACTACTTCAGCTTCCAGAGCTTCACACCTCGCCTTATTATCTACTAATTGTTGTCTTAGAATATCTTCTATTTTCCTTGATTCTTCTAATTCTACTTTTAACAAAACAAGATCTTCACTCGGTTCTCTACCATTCTTTTTAAATTGCACCAATAATTGTTTTTGTTTTATCTTCTTAAGTATGATATGTCAATATCTTCAAAATCACTGATTAGGTCACCTTTCATACCACCCACAACATATTCTTCATTCATGTCACTACCTGTGTATTCATCATCAAGGTCTCCCATGGCCATAATCATAAAATCATTAACCTTATCTTTACAAGAGGAGTTACTATATGTGTCTTTTGAAAAGTCATAATTGTTTACACATAGACTTTTCTTTCTACCAAATCTCTTGGATTTTTACTTCTCTTCAACTTCAGAGTTCTGGTCCTTCTTCTTGTGTGGACACTTAGATGCAAAGTGACCTATCTTTCCAAAGTTAAAATATTTGAAGGGAATCTTGCCTTGGTATTTTCCTGATCCTTTCTTTAACCTTCTCACAAATTTTTCCTCAATATCATCTAATTCTAAATCAGTATTCTTGTCTTCTTTAAAAGATTGTTCCCTAGTGGTGGATTTATCTTTTCTAATCCTCATTTCATAAGTAGTTAGAGTTCCTAGGATTTTATCAATAGATAGAGTTTTAAGATCATTCAGTTCTTCTATTGCAGAAACTTTTGGATTAAATCTATCAGGCAGGGATCTCAAAATCTTCTGAACTAAAAATGTGTCATCAATCTTATCACCAAGACCCTTCATGGAATTCACAAGCTCCTCAACTCTTAAAAATTATTTACTAACTGTTTCATCCCCATTCATATTTAGTTATTCAAATTTCAATCTATGTGTATGAAGTTTGGCATATTTTACTTTCTCATTTCTTTCATAACTGCTAATAAGTTTATCGCACATTGCTTTGGAAGATTCAAGATGCATCGCCTTTACAAACTCAGCTTCAACAATTCCACTCAAGATAGCATCCATTTCCTTTTCATTGAAGCTAAATTCTAACTTATCATATTTGGAAGCTAGCACAACATGATTTATATACCCAATCTCTACTACATCCCAAACATCAACACCTAAGGCCATAATTGTAAGTTTTAAACCTATGAAGTAAAGCAATGCATATAGATTCTTAAGCAAGACAAAAATTAATCAATGGCTCATACACAGAGTACACAGAGATTTTATACTAGAAACCCTCAACCGAGAAAATATTTCTTATATTCATTATATAGAATTTCACAATTCACCATACAATATATACAATTCTTTTATGTATTCCATAGATACCAAAACCCTAATCCCTTAATCTGGGATTAATTTTCAAATCTGCTAAAAATAGAAAAATCTACTAAAATAGGGATCGTCAGACGTAGTTGTCATATCTGACGCGCCCACACACACACATGCAAAGAATATAACACATAATCAACATTCTCCCACTTTTTTTTTTATTTTCATCTAGGGGTCCAAGGGATTATATAGTCAACAATCTAGGGCAACAATGCCCATTGTTTATCTACACCAGGAGAACTTTTCTATGCTCACAGAATTTGTCAATGAATCTGCAACATTCTTCAAAGTGTCAACCTTTTCCAGCAACACCTTCTTTTCCTCAACCATGTCTCTCACAAAGTGATACTGAACATCAATATGCTTTGTCTTCGAATGATAAGCTGGGTTCTTTGCCAGGAATATTTCACTCTGACTGTCATAGTCTAATATCACTACTTGTTGTACCAACCCAATACCTGAACACAATCTTTGTAACCATACTTCTTCCTTGCTTGCATGAGTGGTTGTCATGTATTCAACTTCTGTAGTTGAGAGTGCCATGATAGCCTATCTTTTGCTCATCCAACTGATTGCTCCTCCAAATAGGTTAAACACATACCCACTTGTATATCTTCTACGATCTAGATCTCCAGCCCAGTTTGTATCAACAAAGCCATGTATGTCCACCGCTCTGTCTAATCCCGATCTTCCTTGGTAGCACAATCCATAACTGGTGGTGCCACGAAGATACCTGAAGACCCTCTTTACTGATGTCCAATGCTCCTTCCTTGGTTTTGACATATACCTGCTCAAAACTCCCATTGCATGTACAATGTTTGGTCTAGTACAAACCATTGCATACATCAAACTACCAACTGCACTGGCATATGGAACATGGGACATGTCCTCTTCTTCTTCCCATGTCTTGGGACACTGATCTATAGATAACTTTACACCTATAGGAATAGGAACCTTGACCGGTTTACTTCCATGCATATTAAACCTCTGCAATATCGTCTCAACATGTTTTCTTTGATTCAACTAGAGTTTCATGTTTGCACGATCTTGTTTAATCTCCATTCCCAGAATGAAGTTAGAATCACTGAGATCCTTCATATCAAATTTGGAGGATAGTTGCGATCTCACCTCCTTGATAACATCCATGTTATTTCCTACCAACAACATGTCATCAAAATACAACACTACATAAATGAAGTGATTACCAACCTACTTGAAATATACACAGTGATCAACCCTGCTTCTTACAAATCTCAATCCAAGGATGTATGTGTCAAACTTTTGGTACCACATCCTAGGTGATTGCTTCATACCATATAGTGACTTCTTTAGCTTAAAGACCAGCTCTTTCTTTCCCTTAACTACAAAGCCTTCTGGATGCTTCATGTAGATTTCTTCTTCCAGATCCCCATGTAGGAATGTTCTCTTCACATCCATCTGTTCCACTTCAAGATCAAAAGCATTAACAATAGATAAAATAAATCTAATAGAAGTTAACTTACCAACAGTAGAAAAAATCTCACCAAATTCAATTCCCTCTACTTGGGAATAACCTTTTGCTACTAACCAAGCTTTGTATTTCTCCACTTTACCTTGTGCATTAAACTTGTTCTTGAACAACCATTTTCTACCAACTGATTTTCTTCCAGCTGGAAGCTCAACTATATCCCATGCCTCATTCTTATCCAAGGCATCCATTTCTTTAACCATGGCCTTCTTCCAGAGTTTAATATCCTCTGAATTCATTGCTTCCCTGATAGTTCTGGGATCATCATCAGTAATAGATAAAGCAAAATTGGAACAAAAATCAGGTGGACTATACCTTTCTGGTTTCCTTCTATCTCTCATTGATCTCCTCAATACTGGGGTATGAGGTTCTTCTTATTCTTCTTATTCTTCCTCTGCTTCCTCTTCTTCCGATGATTAAGATTTTGCATCATCCAACTCAAGCTCTATTTTCTCAGGTTTGTCTTACGTTGGTAGGAATTCCTGTTTGGACACATCTTATACCTCTTTGAAAACAACATCTCAACTGTAAATAGTTTTCTTGGTTTATGGGTTCCAAAGATTATAACCTTTCACACCATATTTATAACCAATAAAGATACACTTTTAAGCTTTATTATCTAGCTTACTCCTATTTTCCTTTGGAACATGTACATAAGCATCACAGCCAAACACTCTAAGATGTTGAAGAGAGGGTTTCTTTCCATACCATACCTCATGTGGAGTTTTATCATCCAATTTTGATGAAGGTGATCGATTGACCAGGTAACATGTTGTACCCACTACCTCTACCCAAAATTATTGTCCTAACCCGACACTGTTGAGCATGCTCCTCGCTTTTTCCATCAGTGTCCTATTCATCCTTTCTGCAACTCCATTATGTTGAGGAGTGTATGGAGTAGTCTTTTGCCTTTCTATACCACACTTCTTACAGAATTCTTCGAATTCATTTCCACATAATTCTCCACCATTATCTGTTCTCAATACCTTTATTTTCTTCTCTGTCTGATTTTCTACTAGAGCCTTAAACTCTTTAAATTTATCAAATACCTCAGAATTATTTCTAAGAAAATAAATCCATGTGTTCCTTTAAAAATCATCTATGAATGAAACATAATATATAGATTTACCTAGGGATGGAACAAGAACATGTCCAAACACATCATTGTGTATCAACTCTAAGATCCCCTTTTCTCTTGTAGCACCAGATGGGAATCTTACTCGATTTTGTTTACCATATATGCAATGCTCACAGAAATCAAAATCTAGAGTGAAATTATACATACCTTCAAACATACCTTTATCGTGTAGTGTTCGAAGGCCCTTTTCTCCAATATGCCCCAGTCTTTGATGCCAGAGCATGGTCTTCTTTTCTGGGACAGAATTGTTCTTGTCTCCTTCATTAATCTGCTCAGGGACAACAGAACTATTACACCCATTAGTATAAGTTCTTCCCACCAACTTGTACAGAGTTCCACAATGAACTCCCCTCATCAACACCATTTCTCCTCGTACCATCTTGCAAGTGTTATTTTCAAATACAGTTTTCACTCCTGCATCGCCCAACTTGCTTACAGATATCCTAGCTAGTTTTGGAATGTGTAGAACCCCAGAGAGAGTTCTAATGATTCCAGTATTGAGTAGCAACTTAACCCTTCCACGTCCCAAGATTTTTGTTGTCGAGTCAACTCCTAGGAATACATCACCACCATCATATTTTTCAAATTCAGAGAACCACTCCTTGTGAGGAGTCATATGGTATGATGCACCTAATTTGATCAACCATACATCATGGTTTGCATGTGTACTTGTAGATGCTAGGTAAACATCACCTCCTTCTTCAATGGAGGTTTTTTCCTCTGTCGGAGAGGTACTATCAGATCCCTTTGGTTTTTCAACCTTCTTAGACTTGCAATCTTTCTTATAATGCCCTTTTTTACCACACTTCCAACATTTCCTCAAAGATTTTTCTGGAGACGTAGATCTACCTATAGATTTAGATCTCCATCTCGAAGGCTTACCAGGGTTCTTCTCTTGGGTACACCCTCTTACAAATAAAGCATCTGTGTTGTGACCATCCATGCTTTTTTGCCTCATCTCTTTAGATAACAAGGATGCAACTACATCCTCATACTTCAACGTGGATTGAGTGGTACAACCTATTGCTACAACCAGATTATCCCAAGAGTCTAGCAAAGAACATAACAAAGTAATACACTTATCTTCTTCTGCAATCGTAATATTAGCATATCCAAGTTGAATTACCAGAGTATTAAAGGCATTTAGATGTTCTTTCACAGAATCTCCATCATCCATCCTAAGATGATACAACTTATTTCGAAGAAACAACTTGTTTACCAGGGACTTTGATTGATAGAAATTCCCTAACTTATCCCATAGTTCCTTGGTTGTAGATTCTCCTGAGACATTCAACAACACCAAATCTACCAGGTAGAGTCGAATAGTACTGCTTTCTCTTCTGTCCAACTTGTCCCAATCTCCCTTCGACATACCAATAGTTGGTGTACTAGTAGTTTGTGTACTAGTAGGTTGTGTACCAGTAGTCTGTGTGCTAGTAGATGGTGTACCAGTAGGTTGTGTACTAGGATCCAAAAATATCCATTATTATTTGTCTACAATAAGGTCCTCCATATTGAGCTTCCATAGCTCAAATTTTTTACCGTTGAACTTCTCTATCTTGATTCTAGATGAGCTCGCCATTCCTCTTCCTTTACATGAATCTCCACTGCAAAAGCTCCCATTAAACCCAGTTTTATCACAGACCCAAGATAAACTTGATCTATCAAGATCGATCCAAACCCTCAACAACAAAGGCATCCCTCTGAAGCCAAAAATGAGCTCTGATACTACATGTAAGTTTTAAACCTGTGAAGTAAAGCAATGCATATAGATTCTTAAGAAAGACATAAATTAATCAATGGCTCATACACAGAGTACACAGAGATTTTATACTGGAAACCCTCAATCGGGAAAACCTTTCTTATATTCATTATATCGAATTTCACCATTCACCATACAATATATACAATGTTTTTAGGTATTCCATAGATACAAAAACCCTAATCCCTTAATCCAGGATTAATTTACAAATCCGCTAAAAATAGCAAAAACTGCCCAAAAACAAATTTCGAGGTGCTGCCCCAAACACTGCGCGTAACCAGTGGGGAGAATACCTTCCCCCCTCCCTGGGACCCCCCTAGGAAAGAGCCTGATGCACATGATAGATCACTAGTCAGAGGGATCATCAGACACAGTTGTCGTATCTAATGCTCCCACACACACACATGCAAATAATATAGCACATACCGAACAATAATGTATTCTCTCATTCTAAATTTCCAGAAAGAAAAATTTGTTCCATCAAATAGAGGAGGCTTATTGGTTGAAGTCCCTTCATGGATTGTCATGTTTAAGCTTACTGATCTACCTTTAAATAAAAGGAACCCGCTCTGATACAAATTGTTGAAATTACTAAGACAACTGAGAGGGGGAGGCTGAAACAATTGTTATTGTGCTTAAACATTTTTATGCCTGTTAAAATATTGTTACTCTTCTCCAAATGATAACCAAGATTATGCATTACATGAAAAAAAGAAATAATAAACATCAATCACACATATGGTACACACAAATATATATTCATGAGGAAACCCATAAAGGGAGAAAACCTCTTCTTCTTATAATGATAGGCAGTCTTTTATGTTCTGTACATCATCTATCTTTGAGAACCAACTCAAAATTAGGCTACATTGAACGTTTCTTTATCAAGCTGCATCTTGTAGAGAGCACGAACCCTCAAGTTTCTCTAGCACCCACTAGAAAGAAGCATATTTTTTCCTTATTATCTCCAGCACCAATTGGATGGAAGCACCTACTTCCACTTATGCAAGCACCAACTTGCACACAGAAAACTCTGTGTTTTCCCTAGTACCACCCTGCCACCCTATTTTCTAGCCACAGCTAGATGGAAGCTACAACTCCCAGTATTCAAGGACCAAATTGAATAACAGAGGACCACAGTCCTCTCTAGCACCACCCTACCACCCTGATTATAAATATTTTCTTGAATAATCAACAATACAAATATTTCAATTCTTACCACTTCTTCTATGTTCTGCAATTCTTCTCTGCTTCTGTCTGCTCATGCTTGACTCCTCTTTCTTTCTCTTTTTTGTTCTGAAAATTTTCTCTGCTTTAAACTGCTTCTGTTCTACTCATACTTGGCTCGACTTTTTGTCTCTTTCCATATTCTCTTTCTTTGTTCTTCTCATGCTCTTCGGTTCTTGTACATTCTACTCTCTTCACCCTTTCTATTCTGTGCAACTTCTGTTTTTCATCTCTGAATTTGTTCTCACACTGTGCATATTTTAATTTTCATTTCTTACAGCTCAACTCATTTTTCAAAGAAAAACTGGAACATTACTCTGTCATAGCATTATACTTTTATGCATACTCTCATGATCCATTACACTGTGAATCTCCAATGCCTAAGAACTATGATTCAATTAGTATAATTGAATCGTACCTAATAAATAACTCACAAAGTGAAACAATAACCCTTTGATCAAATTGTCGATTAACCATCATCGTTAGATTATACACGTAGAGGCCTTATGACTTTTCAAATGTGTTCCTCATGAAATTTACCTGCGCGATCTAGCATCGGGTGTGTTCCTCCCCAAATGAAAATTGGTTGTGACCATATGCCAAACAAAAATAGGGCTTCACAACTTCGCACATCGGATATGTTGATGCGAGTCACCTCGATTCTCCCAACTCCCAAACTCCAAAGAAGAGCCTAGCAATGAAAAATCCTTCCCTTATTCTCTGCTAATGTGACCTTGGTTGTGACTTGGGGATAAGAACGTCGGGACTTCATGTTTCACGAACTCCGGAGTAAGCTCTCTTCCTTTCTTTGAATTTTGAACTTTCAAGCTTCGACGTCTCAGATCAATGGTCCACAATCCTCTATGATCTAACGACCCAGATCTCCTCTTCGTGAATTGGGACTTCACGACTTCGCATTTCGGTTACTTCCTTTCTCCGATGTCCGAACTCCTGAACTCCGAGCTTCGTCATGTCAGATCAATGGTCCACAAAATTTAGTGATCCGATGACTTAGATCTCCTCTTCACAAATCGGGACTTCGCGACTTCGCATTTCAGTCACTTCCTTTCTTTGATTCCTGATTCTCTTCTCTCATATGATCGACAACCCAAGACTTTCCTCAATCTAATGGTCCATATTTCATCGGGAGTTCGCGACTTTGCGTATCATGATGTTGGAAATTGGTTTGCCTCCTTTCTTCTATTTCAATATTTTCGATTCTCCATTCTACTCCATTCCTTTTCGATCGTCCAGTCCTTCCCACTCTTATCCATTCTCATTTCACATCAATGACAACTCTGCCAGCACACCAAACAAACAACTCACCAATAGAAGGAGTATTGACACAAAATCCTCAATGATATGGATTTCACTTAGTAGGAAATAGTTGAAAGGGGGGATACAAATATTTTCTTTAATAGAAGAGAGATATGGGGGAAGGAATCGATGTGTGATTCCCTAACTAAATTCTCTACATACTTTTTTGGAAAAAAAAATCTAATGGATGTGGAGCCAATAATTATTACCCTTTTACTTAGAGAAATAATACAGTAGAGGATGAAGCCATATCCAAAAAAATTAACAATTTTTGTTATCCTAGATGAAATCCTTGCAAAATTCTAATAGGTATAGATTATGGGTGGGTTTATAAGGAACCTCATATCATTTTCCAATCATGTTTTAATTTGACCCATATCCAAATAAACTTGTTTCCCCATTCAAACTCAACCCTTTCTTACTAAAGGATGAGGAATTCAGGGACCTGATAAAAATAGAATGGAGCCCATTCACCCAATATTTATAGGAATATACCATTAAGTATTTTAAAGGAAACATAAACATAACAAATTCTATACAAACAGAGTGGTTAAGGAAGAAAAATGAGAAATTCAAAGAAAGATAGCTAAAAATCAACCCTAAACTAGAAAATTGTATATGAAGGCCTAAGAGCCATCAATGTCTCAATTAAAATTCATAATAAATTAATTTTTTTTTAGACCATTGTCGGCATTAGATGAAGAATTTTAGAGACATAGAAGAAAGATAGTTTGGCTAAGGGAAGGTGATTAAAACACTATTGTTTCCACAAAATTTACTAAGCTAAGAAATCATACAACACCAAATGAGGGATTCAAGGTGTCGAAGGGATAATTCACAAATTGTTTAAGGTGGCCATGAATCACTATAGTTCCATGTATAGGGAGCCCAATAATTAAAACATAGAATACATTGTGGAAGTCCTTCCATAAAAAAATAGTTAATGAAGATCAAAATGAAGAAGTTTTAGAACCTATCATTAATGAAGAACTAAAAAAGGTTTTTTATTGCTTTGAAAAAGATTAGGCCCATAAACTAGATGAGTGTCCAATATAATTTTTTTAAAGTTTCTATGACATCCTTTGGAGATATTTTCTATTTTTTTTTTAGTCTAAGACAACATGGAAGTTGTGCCCCCGCTTCAATAGTACTGTTGTGTGCAATTTATGACAAGTGTCTGCAAATTACACTAACTTAATAGTTGTGTTTTATGTAGAGACAAAGTGGTTTATAGAGATAAAAAACCTAAATCACAATTTAAATTTACCATTTCTCAAACCCTAAATTACTCAGAAAAGAAAGAACATAAGAAAGAAAGAATTGCATTAAACATGAACAAGAAGTTTAAAAATGTAAAGAATACTCAATTACCAATTAATAGGCCAAGAAAACACCTTCGTGATGAAGTTGATGGGTTCCACAACCCCTCCTTGGGATGGGACATGGGTTTCCTTGGCATATTTATAATTCCCTCGGTGGATAAGGTACCTAGACAAGAGATATGTTATCAAGAGGAAGAGGTCCTGAAGATTCCTAGTGATATTTTAGAATCATAACCTTACTTGTGATAATAGATGAATGGATAGACCTAAAATTATTTATTTATAGGGAAAATAGTGGTTAAGACCGATTGAAATATTCTTACAACTAGTGTTTAAACATGACTAAATAAAGGATAAAAATAATAATTAGGGTTTAAGATGGTCCACACAAAACTAACTTCCCATTTTGGAAAAATAGGCCTAGAGACCATGAAAATTTGATTTTTTGTGGAGCAGTGTAGATTTTGAGGGTATTATCCTCTCTATATGAGGGATATTATTGGGGATAATATCTTCACTGGAACGTTTTTGTCTATTTGAAGGTTTAACTCTACTATTTTCAGTGAGTTTGAGGTTAAATGGTGGTGGAAAGGCATTGAGAATGGTGATTATGTATGGAAATAGTGACATGTTTTTGTAAGACTAATTGAAATGTCACAAGTAAACAAGAGGTGATAACAAAAACCTTCATACACAAATCTAGATAGTCCCCCATCCTTTGATTTTTTTAGAGATATTATACGTTGTAACCAAATTTATAAAATACTATCTAAGATCGTTGCAAGGAGGATTCATCTCATATTATTAGGTTGTATTTCATATAAGTAGTTTGTATTTAAGAGTGATAATATGATCTTTATGATGTGGGAGTGGCCTAGGAATCCCTCCACAACATAAATACAAAGTGAACTCATATGATGTGGGAGTGGCCTAGGAATCCCTCACTAAAATAGACATTTCTAAAGCATATGACAAAGTGAACTCAACATGTCTTAGGATGATAATTATTCACATATGGTTAAACATCATAGTGGTCCACTTGATAGAAGGTTTTTTCAAAATATCTAACTATGGAGTATTGATAAATTGGGCACCCATAAAATTATTTAAACCTTATAGAAGGATGTAATAGGTTGTAGTTTATAACCTTTACTTATCATTGGTGGCCCTCAACCAAGTTTTGGGAGGACCTTGGTCATGTTTGACCATTTTTGGGACTTCGACAGGCTGGTCGAAGACGGAGCGACCAAGCGAAGCGGAGATCATAGGATATCCCCCTTTTTGTGGGATTTTTGGGTTTTAGGGTTTATGTAACGGGTATGGGATGTCGGCCCATGGATCTTACCCATGTTTAGGCCCTTCTTGTAATGTATAGATAAGTAGCTAGGAGATGTAAGAAGTATACCTAATAGGATGATGGCTTAGTGCTAGTGTTAGCTATGTGCAAGAAGATGTGTTAAAGCTTGCAGAGCTAAGTGCAAGCATTTTGTAGGGATTTGTGTGCAGAATGTGTAAGGTTTTGTTCTTTGACCTAACTCAGGGAAGGAGGATATGGCAAGGTGCACAGATCTCCTTTCCTATGTGGAATTCAATTTGTGGCTCTGTACCTGTAAGGATATTAAAGAAGACTAATAAGAAGAGAATAAAAGTTGGTGGACGTAGCCCCACCCTGGGGTGAACCACGTATATCCTGTGTCGATGTGATTTGTGCTATTTTTTTCATGTTTTTTATGTATTTATTTTCTTAGTGCATTGTTCTTGATGTAAGATAGATAGATCTATGAATTCTTAGTGGTTATGATGTGGATGAATGTTAGATATGAGATTATGCTAAGTGCTTAGAAGTGGTTGATCTGTTTATTACATCATTGTTCTATATTTAGGGTTTAATCTGCAATGTGAATGAATGTTAAAGACTAATGCATATTATTGGCTAAGTGCTCTATTAAAGTGTTGTAATCACAGATCTGTGTCCCAGCTAGGTTGTAGACACTTGAGTCCTGCAACCCCCCCTGCCTCTACCTAATGTGAGACTTCATCTACTTTGCAGGTGTTGTCGAAAGGGATGATAGTTAGGGTTTTGTTGGTGCAGTCTTGAATCGTTGAACCCTAGGTATGCCCCTGTCTCAACAAATGGTTCACTTGTCGGGAATTGAAACTGTGATTGATGGGAACTGAGGAAAAGAGAAAGCTCTATGCATAGATTTGTTTTTGTAGTGCATAGTATTCTTCTTGACTTGAGAAGCTCTGTGATAAGAAGAGAAGTCTAATCTAAAGAAAAGAGGTTAGATCTTAAATATTTGTTCTCTAATAAAGGTAAGACAAGTGGTAGTTTTTGCTTCGAAA
Organism: Picea engelmannii; assembly: GCA_009831015.1. NCBI lineage: Eukaryota > Viridiplantae > Streptophyta > Pinopsida > Pinales > Pinaceae > Picea > Picea engelmannii. The sequence goes on along the minus strand of ML777910.1, from coordinate 431,976 downwards.
GTATGAATCTAGGTATGTTTGATAGATTTGGTCCTAGTCTGAAAACTAGGGCACAACTAGAAGAAAGAATATTTGATCTAAATAAAATTGATAGAAATAGTGAAAGATATGTTATCCCTATGCATAGAAAGAATTTTTGGACTAACAAGTGGATGCAGGATCCTAGAAAGAATTTTTGCAGATTACAGGTCCATCACTGTGATCCCAGTGCGTAGCGCATAAAAGGTTGGGGATTGTTCAAAAGAAAGAGAGGATTGACTCTATGTTATAAATGCAGAAGATCATGACATCTTGCTAAGGAATTCCCTAGTAGAAGTCCTATTTGTCTCTGTTGTAAATTTTTTGATCATGAAGTTTTGGATTTCCCTAGAATGATTGTTAAAGTTGAAAAGATGAACATGAGATAAGAAAACCCTGAAGAAGGTCAATAAACTAAGGATATGTTAGAAAACCATAATGGATCAGAGACTATGTTATTACAGCTGAAAGGAACACTAAATGATCACAAAGACATTAGTGTGCCAGAGATCTTAAAACAAAAGCGATGCATCGAAAAAAGAATAGGAGACTTTGACATAGACTATGTTTTGGATGAGGAAACACATGTGAATCTTATGCTAGAAAGTACTTGGGAAACTTTGGGAAATCCTGCTATGATTCCCTCATTAGGAAATATAGGATTGTTTAAAGGAAAGATGATAACCCTATGTGGAAGAGTTACTAATGTACCTACGATTGATCCTAGAACATCGATAGAGGAAGAATTTGAAGTCATTAAGTTTGTTGAGAACAATGCTCCTTTTTCTCTTTTGTTAGGAAAACCCTGGATTGAAAAGGATCAAATCTGAAGGAAAGCAGAGGAAGAAGCTACAGAACAGAAAAAGAAATAATTAAGGGATTTCATGGCTAGGAGAATAGCATGTTAATAGAAGAATAAGAGGAGAAGTCAAAGAAACTAAGGGCCATGGACTTAGCTGTTGAAGTCGCAAGAATGAAGGAAGGATTGAAAACCCAACCCATATAGGAGAGAAGAGAACCTACCCCAGAAGTCGCAAGCGAAAAGGTATTACCTTTGAACCCTTTGAAATATCCTCAGCAGTGTGAAGTTACTATGATAAGAGAAAATAATAATAAGAATGGAAACAATAATCTAGAGAATCAGATCACAGGAAAGAAGGCTAGAAATCTTAGTAAGAAGAAGGAAAAGTTAGAAAGACTGCAGGAAGTCCCAGAGAAGACTTCGTAGAAGGAAGGCTTGTAGAAGTTGAACCTCGTTGGAATAGCATAACAACACAGAATGGAACTTCACCATGGAAAATATATCTGACCGTTGGAGGTGTCTCGACCATTAGAACGATGCTCCGGAATGGTTATAAACACAGTTATTACAGAAAAGATCACTATTGGACCATTGGGACCGCACCACAATGGATGGAATTGTATTGATTGAGGCATTCCTTCCCATTGGAGAAGTCTGTTACACCATTATCCCATAGGATGTTGCACCAGGACCACTTTTTGCAAACTATGATTACCCAAGAAAGCAAAGAAATGATTGCTATCACGTTGTTCTTTTGAGACCTAGCCACCCATTTTTCTTACCTTGAGTGTTTGTTTGCTTAAACCGAGATATCTTATTACGGGTGTATATGTTGGGTGAATGTAGCATAGTAGAGAAGTCTATGGAGGAGATCCTAATAGACCTTATGGATGAGAAGGTTAGGTCTGCAGAATTACAGGCCTGATCGACAGGAGGATTGGAAGCATCCCCCTCGACTGGATGTTGATATGGGCCATCTTGAACCGTGATGGAGAAAATAAGCAAGTACCACAATGACCTAGCGAACGCGAAGCTGACCCTATCGGTCTTGCCCGAATACATCCTACCTCTGACTAGCACGGTTAGTTGTGAAAGCGTCCTGTGTGAATTTGAGTACATGCTCATTACTGCATAATTACTGAAGGGGATACACGTAGTAGGACCACAACTATGACTGGTACTAACTCTCAAGATCAGTGATTACAACCTGGGAGACAATAAGAATTATTTGATGCTCGTATGGCATAGATACCTGAAAAAAATGACTGGGAAGAAGCCGAAGATAGTTCCCCAGCCATGGATTAAAGAGATCGTGAGGTCCACGATCTTAAACATGATGAATATCCCCCACTTCGAAAGACATCAGGAGGTTAACGCGTGCGTTAAAATTATTCTGTCATGGTACCATGGAGGATATATGTGTTTGGATAGGCACATCATTATGGACCCGATGTTGATCCACCTCATTACTAGACTAAGCATGCAGGGACTAGACCCTCAAAAATTCTACCCAAGAAATAGGTCCCTAACACAGCGAATCAAGGACACATATGGTGATGTAGAGGAGGGGAAGTGAGGCTACAAGGTATTCTCCATCCAAGATGGCGCAATGTGCCTATCTTGTCATTTGATCGTGGGAAATCTCATTAGGAAGAATCATCCAACACAATTCATGGGGTTCATAGTCGACCTCGCAGGGAAGTGTGTTGAAGGGATGTTGATGAATTGGGTGAGCTACCTCATAAATGAATTGGAAAAATATTGTCGCGAAGCGTAGGACCAAGGCTATGAGTTCCACTTTAGCTGGTTATTGATCCTCATTTCCTTTGTTTCTTGGGAGATTCCAAAGGGAGCGACATTCCCTGAAGTTGAGCCATTAGAACCATTATTTGCAAGGTTCACCACCTTTTGGTATTCAAGTGACATGGTGAAGCAATGGAAGTCAAATGCAGTGTTCCACACCTACTACTTGAAGCTAAATAGGGTCATTGAGTCATTCCCCTGAATGAATCTGGACACCTTGCATACTTATAGGATGCTAGCCAAGTTCTGAGTAGACCGCCACTTCATCTACATCACTACATGTCGGGATGAAAGAAAGGAGGAGCTCTAGTCCTATTATAAATTGACTAATGAAGACATGGAGGAGATAACCAAGGAATGGTCGGTTGAATTCCTTGTACTAGTAGAAAACAAATATCTCTCTGACCCTGACATCATCGAAATCCATTTGGTCACTTGGATGAAGTATGATGGACAAGGAAACAGAAAGAAGAAGAAGAAAAAGGAGAAAGTGCAGGACATTGACAATGAGGAGAAGGACAACACATCGGATGAAATTGCATCTGACTCACCTGCAAGAGGAGGAGGTGATGAATTAAACCAAGAGGAGGAAGGGGAAGAAGACAATATTTACAAGGGAAAAGTAACACTGCCAAAGGATCCCCTTACAGAATCTGAGAAATCAAAGAAAAGGAAGGTTTCTCCAAAGAAAGCCTCAGTGCGGAAGAAGTCTCGAGCCAGTAAGACTTCATCACAAAATGTACTCACAGTGGATGATATTGACCTCATCATTACAACAATAGCATATTCTTTGGAGGACATATTGTAGTGAAACGAAGCAAAGAAGGAGACAATGTATGATAGAATCGAGGTGGAGCTAAGAGAGGTACAACAAGCTCTCTATTCGAGCTACGTAGTATCTACTACACCATCATCATCAAAAGGTGTAGAATTGGAGGATGAGCCCACCCAGTTGTGAAGGATTGCATATGTTATAGAGGATCGCCTTCGTCGAGTCCAAGAAGAAAAAGAATAGGCTACAAAAGCCTTGAAGCAAGCAAATGAGGAAGCCCTAGAGAAACTTCGAGTTGTGCAACAAGAAAAAGATGATATTAGACCAAAGTTCAAGGAGGATAGAGAGAAGATACAAAGAAAAAAATACCACTTGCTCGTGGAGTAGACTGCACTCAAGGAGGCAGTAACTAGAGCACTTCGCTCTGTGCCAAGATTGGCTCAGATAGAAGAAGAGATAATCGAGAGCCAAGTGGGGAAGCTCTTTGAAGCCATTCAATAGCTTCAAGAAAGGGTAGCAAAGCTATAACTTCAAGAAGTGCCTAGCACTCCATAGGAAGTAAGAGATCAGAGAGAAGAAACTTCTAGGAGTGCAGTAGAAATAATCAAGGCATTGGTCGCAGAATACAAGAAACTCCGTGATCGAAGTGCACAGACCTATGAATGCCTTGCAGAAGACCCAAAAATGAGAACATTGGAGACACAACTCTAGGAAGTAAATCAATAAGCATCGATAGTGCAAGAACAACTAAAGAAACTTATGGTTGTTGAGAAGATGAAGAGATAGCAGGAGCAGTGCGTAGTGAAACATCAGGTCACTGCCATCCAGAGCACAATGATGGAGGTGACACATTGACTCCAACTGGTGCAGGATGAATCATGTACCCTCTTTGAAGATATCGAGGGACAAGAATCACAGTTGGAACATAGTGGAACAATGCCTGGAAGGGCCTGTCACTGAGAAAGTCATCTAGGAGCTCACCGAGCAGGACGCTCTGGTGAAGCAGAAATTTGAGGTAGCTTGAGCTAAGCTCAAGGCCCTCGAAGCAGTGTTTCCCAGATCAGAGTGACTCGGGACGAGCCACAAGTGAGTATTAGGGGCCTATTATCCCTCGACCATGTTTTGGGAGGACCTTGGTTATGTTTTACAATTTTTCAGACTTCGACAGGCTGGTCAAAGAGGGAGCACCCAGGCGAAGCGAAGATCGCGCGATCTCCTCCTTTTTGCAGGATTTTTGGGTTTTAGGGTTTTTGTAGGTATGGGATTTCGGCCCATGGATATTACCCATGTTTAGGCCCTTCTTGTAATTTATAAATAAGTATATAGGTGATGTAAGAAGTAGACCTAATAGGCCAATGGCTTAGTGCTATTGTTAGATATGTGGAAGAAGACGTGTTAAAGATTGTAGAGCTAAGTGCAAGCATTTTATAGGTCTTTGTGCGCAGACTGTGTAAGGCATTGTGCTTTCACCTAAATCAGGGAAGGAGGATCTGGCGAGGTGTCCAGATCTCTTGTCCTATGCAGAATTGGATTTGTAGCTTTGTACCTATAAGGAGATTGAAGAAGACTAATAATAAGAGAAGAAGAGTTGGTGGATGTAGCCCCACACTGGGGTGAACCACGTATATTCTGTGTTGATGTGATTTGTGCTACATTGTTCATGTTGTTTATGTATTTATTTTCTTAGTGCATTGTTCTTTATGTAAGATAAATAAAGCTATGAATGCTTAGTGCTTAGGATGTGAATGAATGTTAGATTTTAGATTATGCTAAGTTCTTAGAAATGGTTGATCTGTTTATTACAACATTGGTTTGTATTTAGGGTTTAATCTGTGATGTGAATGAAATTTAAAGACTAATGCATATTATTGGATAAGTTCTTTGTTAAAGTGTTGAAATCATAGATTTTTTTCATAGCTAATTTGTAGACACTTGAGTTTTACAACCCCCCCTACATCTACCTCGAGTGAGACTTCATCTGCTTCGCAAGTGTTGCTGAAAGGGTCGGTAGTTAGGGTTTTGTTGGTGTGTTGTTGAAGTGTTCAACCTCGGGTCTGCCCCTACCCCAACAATCAAATTAGCGATATAAGTACCCTATGGTCCTCGCAACCCAAAATAATGAAGGGAAACATAAAGGGATCAAGTTAATGAGAGACAGACTCCCACCTTCTATTTGTTTATGATGTCTTAATTTTTGGACATGGCTCTCCTATATAAGGAAGGTATTTGTACAAATAGCTCAAGTTCTTCCATTCAACCTTTGGGATGATGATAAACTCATGAAATTCCACTCTTACATGCTTTAGAATGTTGGAAAAGATGGCTCAAAACATACAAGACTTGCTTCAATTTCAGGATAAGGAGATGAATGAAAGTAAGTACCACATGGGATTTTATCTTAAACACAATGATTACAAATTCAAAAATTGGATGCATGTCATGCCCCATATTATTATAAATAGTAAATACTAATAGATAATTAAAATAATTATCATAAGGTATCATAATAAATACTTAATAATAAATAATTGAATGATAAAATAATATGGTGAAATAAGTAACGATAATTTATGGAGAAAACCTAATGTATAATAAAGAATTAAATAATGGATCCTAGGGATTGGTTTATTTACCATGGGTAGAATCTATATAAGGACAAAGAATAAGGAGAAAGGGGCATCTCACATTTCTTGGAAAAGTTTAGGACAAGGCTAAGAAGAGTTGGCATAGTAGTGGATTGAGGGCTTGGGGGATCTTAGTTGTGAAGAATGATGGGTTGGTTGGGAGGAGAGTCATCCTCAACACTCTATTGAATTATGTGGGATCAAGGATTGGAGTGCCATAGATAAGTGGATTCCTTCAAATTCATATACATTACTCACCACTTCTTATAAATATTTGTAGTAATGAGTAATGAGTCTTGACTTGTATTGGATAATGGTTCCAATTTGTGAGGTTATCTATGTATTTAGTTTTATTAATATTATGGGTTCTGAAATATGGTATCAAAAATGAAGGTTCCAACCCTTAAGGCCTATGGTATTTTCCAAATTAGGTTTTAGAAAATATAATAAGAAAAAAAATAGAATTGTAGATCTATTGTGAAACTGAAATATAAATGGGGAATGATCGATCCTCAGTCCATATATCAGATAATTAATTACTTCATATCTTTCATTAAACTTGGACTTCGGTTACTGGTCTAACTCTTTGCATATATATATTGAATCAATTTTATTTATTTTTAGGTTAAATATTATGATCTCTCGTTTCATTTTTCTATAGATTTAAATCCTAAACCCAAAAGGATATTAAATATAAACTTACGGTTTAAAAATATTGAAATTTTAATAAGTTATAGTTTGGTGAATCGAATTTTTTATTTCCCTTCCTATTCACACCAAATGGAATGCTTTCACATGTTTATTGAGCCAAGGTTTCCTTATTTCATATACTAAATAATTTTTTCATTGCAGGTTGTTCACTTAAAATGTTTAAACATAATTCCACTTGTAGTGCTGGTTTAGATCTAAATAATTTAATAATATCTTAGCATAGATATAACACCATACCTTTTAAGAAAACCAGTCAAACATTTTATTCACCCTCATAGATCCTAGGTATTCTTGTTTAAATATGAAACTATTTGATACACTTTCCAATCTGAATTTTTCCATTGAAGATGATTTAATATTTTATTTTAAGTCATTGTAAGGGAGGATCATCACTTTTGAAGTGAAAATTATGGATTATGTTATCACTACAAGAAATTGCTCCCTAACTGTAAGGGGTGTAAGCTTGGTAACTTAAACATATTAATAATGTAGAGTAAAAAGGATCAAATTGGATGACTTAATAAACTCACATACATTCAGAAACACATAAATCCACTCAAAAGACCAAGGCTTTCAACTATGTTACTCAGAAGGTTTTAATCAATCTGTGGAAACATGAAGAAGACTCATTATCCTAACAAAAATACTCATACAATAACATATGTGAATGGCCAATAATGATGGGTAAAATACTCATCATACATGTAGAAACATATATAAGATTTCATATAATAGATGGCCAGTCATAATAGGTAAATACTTGCAACTCTAGCTTATGAATGCAAAGATAGGATGACAACTATCAAGCATTAAGACAAACATGAGAAGAAATGTATATAAGTGTAATATATCAACGAAGAGATGATATGAAAGTCATATTTCATTGAAGATATATAAAAATAGAAATAAAAGAGATGAAAAGTAAACAAACATAGTGAAAGAAGCTTGATGTCAAGATGTATTCATGAATATCTCCAAAGGATGAAATGTAGTTACAAGTCTTCAAGGATCGAACCAAAGTCCTCAGACTATCCTTCTCCCCCTTGAAATGTGTCTCTGTGGGATTTAAATAATATTTACAAATAAGTTTCAAGATCCTCGAAAGATGGATCTGATAACCGCTTTTCCTATCTCAAATTCGAATTTGTGAGGTGGCTAGAAAATGTAGAAATTAATGGAAATATGCTGCTCAAAGATTGACCTATATCTCTTAAATAAAAAAATATTTTGGAAAAATGAGAGAGGTTATTGCATATCAGCCCGTTTTTTTGAAATGCCTCTCTCTTTTTCCAAAAATATCCTTCCAGATCATCATACTCTCTTTCCCAAGTTGATGACTATAACAGGAAATTGCAGAATTTTTTGTCTTCTAGCTGAAAAATAGGACAAAGTGATGACTTGTCTCCTTGATATCCTCCATCAATAATTCGACCATATTCTTTTAAAAACATCATAAAACAATTTCAATATGTTTCTAGGAGTTCATTTAATAAAAATAATCATTTTGATCTTCTAAAACTGAAAAATGACCCATGTCCCTACAAACTAGGGATTGTTTCCCACTTTTACCAAACCACAGATATTGAGTGCCACCTGCACTAGCTGATGAGGAAAGAAGTGATATTCAATGATATGCATCCAGATGATCCCCAAATATATTCCATCAAGGTCGAATTTGAAAGGAAGTCAAATCTGGCTTTCCTCCTTGTACAAAATTTTGGGTCTATGTGATATATCACTTCATATAACTTTGGACAAGCATACAATGTATCTTAGATTTTTTCTTGGAATCCTGCTATCTGCACTTTGAAGTAAATTCTGTACCATGCTATCACTATTGAGCATATGTACCTTTGACCACCTCAACAAATTAAAACTGTAGTTGATATGAAAACAAAGTATTGTAGATTTTCGTGTATTAATGCTTTACTAGGTTTTTCCTCATAACAGCCCATAATAACACCTTCAAGTTATTATATCTATTAAATTAGGTTAATGAAGTAGTCTCTCTCCATTTGAAAGTCAATCACATGCTGAAAATACCTCTACACATAGAAAAACCTTTAAAACAAATAGCTTTTACTTCAAGCAAAACCTTGAAATCTTTCTCTTGATGGTGAAATGAAACCTTTGATGATGATATAGATGTTGCATAATATCTTTAGTAGTCTTTGACAACTCCAACAATATTCATAGTCTTCAATATCCTGTAGTGTGATGACAAATCACTTCAATATCCTTCTATGATAACTGAGGAATACTTGACCAAAAAGAGAAAGGCCACTTGGTCTTCTACTTTATCATCTCCCTCAAAAAACGAAATAGGATGATGATTTGTATCCTTTTAATTCTTATCTTTCATTAGAGACCATCCCCACGTGATCTAGAAACAAAAATTAGTGATCTAGGCAAAAAGATAACCATTCTGTCAATTTATGCACTTTTGGCGGCTTAAGCATCTCGTGTCCATCCTTTTAGCCACCAGAAAGGAGATCTTTTGGTGGCTTACTACACTTTGGAATTGACCAGTTAGCCGTCGAAAACTAAAAGTTAGCTTTTGGTATATTTTGAGATACAAGTTTATTTATTCATTTGAATAATATGTTTTAATGCTTATCCATAAGACTTTATAACTTAAGATTTATAAATAAATCTTTAGCCTCATAATCATCTTATCATGTGATGTCAAAATAAATTGACAATTATTTTTTATCACTAACATATGTCTCCTATTGGGGATGAAATCTTCCCTATGAGGTTTCAAGGACCACAGATCTGATGTCTTTCCTAAAAAATAAAAATCTGAACTTAATTTCTAGTGTTCTATTGGGCATGGAGTCAGTGTTCCATTGGGCATGGAATCATTTGGCCAGTGAAACCAGTCTCTAAAATCTCTCAAGACTTGTACAACTTATCTATGTATACCTTTAAAACATGCCATTCTCAAGACCTGTCTTTATTCACACAAGCTAACTACTATTTCTGCTACAAACTAGAAGAAGGAAATGCTTGGGAAATGAGCTTATTTCCTACCTTAATCTACTCTAACCATATCTGCAATTTGGCTAGGTAAATACTGACTTCCATAACAACCATCCAAGAAACTTTAATACTGAAGAAATCTCATATGTGTCACTGATCAATAGATTAATTTTGAAATGCAACAACAATGATAAAAACTCTTTCCGAAAATCATACTCACCTAAAAACATGGGCGAGCTAAAGAAATCTGAAACTTTCAAGATTAACTCCATCAATGTTGCCACCGAATCCTTGAAAAAAATATTAGAAACATATTAGTCTTCGGGAAACATCTACACATTTGTGGCAACCTCTTGCTCATCCGTGACTGTTCCTCTACTATAAGAGTGATCACCTTTTGTTTCTCCTGAGATCAAGTTGTGATGATAAAAAAATACAACTTCTTCTTTAGAATAATGATCACAAGAGGATAACAAAACAGGGTTTACATAATATGGATTAGGATCAGCTAAGAACATATAATTTCCTATGCAATTATTGGTTACTGTAGGCTTAATTTGGTTTGCAAACTGATCATAAAATTCACATGCATACATGTCTCTGGAATACTCTGCAAATGTTGAAAAATTCTAACCTGAATCTAAAATAAATTCACCTGCTTGTTGTTGTTCCAAATCTGCTTTATAATCTTTTCCTTCCTGCTCAAAATATGAGATGTACTCATAGTTTATTTGTCTATGTGATTTCATATTTTTAGAGTCAAGCTTCTCTCTAATCCTCCTGGAAGCATGGATGTTCTCCTCTACCTCTTGATCATCTTCAAACAAGATCCTTAAGCATGAAGACTTCCTTTCAAGCAGAAGAAGGTAAAGTTATGAATGAAGACTCATAACATAATATATCATGGCAGTTGTCTCTGAAGGCCTTATATCTAAAGGCATGTCATGATAGTTGTTGTAAAACTTTCGATTGAAGACAGTAAAAGCTTTACCCTGCTCTCTCTTCAAATCATAAAAATTAGCAAGTTATGATTCTAGTGATTTGTACTCACCCCAATACTTCACTAAAGCATTAGATAATTCAATCCAAGAGCCAATAGAATCATCTCTCAGACCTTTAAACCATACAACAACATCTCTGATTAAATATTTAGAGAACAATGTCATGATGACATCCTCATGAAAAATTTGAAAACAATCAACAAAAACCTCAAAGGATCCCAAGTTCTTCTTAGTTGAAACTTGATTTTCTCCAAAAAACCGAGGAATATATTTATAACATTCAAGAGGATAAGGATGAAGGAGATAAGGAAGCCTTAAAGGCTTGAACATATTCATCCTGATCTTAATTTGAAAAGTAGAGGGTTGGTTATGAGAATTAACAGGTTCATGACAAGGCTCAACAGTAATGCAAAAAGGTGTTGAGCTCTGGACAGGATTTCAATATCTACGAAATCATAAGAGTGATCAAATGTAAGAGGAATTAGAATGCATGACTCGTCATTAAGAACAGATTGTGATGAGGATATTGAATCAACAACTACAATATAGGGCTGCAGGATTTCCTCTTCTGGGGTTGGATATATACAAGAAGGATAGTGATTTTATGAATATACAAAAAAAAAAATATTCTCTTTACATGCGAAGGGAAAAACATTAAGGAGTTGATAAAGAACAACAATAGTTCATGAAGTAAACTAATGAACTGATACCTGGATCTAGAACTCTTCATCTTGTTTCAACCGGATTCTCCCCGATGGAATCTTTAATTGTGGAGTCACCAGGCAGATAACTGCAGTTGAATTTATGTTTGTCTCTTGTTTTCCATCAAGAATCAAATCTATGTTGTTCTCCCAAAAAAGCTCTACTTTCACTTTTGTTCCTCGGCAACGATGCTAATTTGTTATCACTCCAAGAAATTACTCCCTGACTGTAAGGGGTGTAATCTTGGTAACTTAAATAGATCAATAATGTAGAGGAAAAAGGATCAAATCAGATGACTTAATAAACTCACATACATTTAGAAACACATAAATCCACTTGAAAAACCAAGGCTTTCAACTTTGTTGCTCACAAGGTTTTAATCAATGTGTGGAAACATGGAGAAGACTCATTATGATAGAAGAAATACTCATACAATAGCATATGTGAATGTCCAAGTATGATGGGTAAAATACTCATTGTACCTATAGAAACACATATAATATTTCATATAATAGATGACCAGTCATAACAGGTAAATACTTGCAGCTCTAGGTTATGAATGCAAAGATAGGATGACAACTATTAGGCATTAAGACAAACATGAGAAGCAATGTATATAAGTCTAATATATCAACGAAGACATGAGATGACAGTCATATGTCATTGAATATATATAAACATAGAAATAAAAGATATGAAAACTAAACAAACATAGTGAAAGAAGCTTGATGTCAAGATGTATTCATGAATATCTCCAAAGGATGAAATGTAGTTACAAGTCTTCAAGCATCGAACCAAATTCCTCAGACTTCCCTTCTCCCCATTGAATTGTGTCTCTGTGGGATTTAAATAAGATTTACAAATCAGTTTCAAGATCCTCAAAAGATGGATCTGATAACCTCTTTTCCTATCTCAAATTCGAATTTGTGATGTGGCTGGAAAATGCAGAAATTTCTGAAAATATGCTGCTCAAATATTGACCTATATCTCTTAAATAAAAATAGATTTTGGAAAACAGAGAGATGTTATTGAATATCAACATGTGCTTGTGAAATGCCTCTCTTTTTTTCCAAAAATATCCTTCCATCTCATCATACTTTCTTTCCCAAGTTGATGACTATAACAAGAAATTGCATAATTTTATGTGTCTTCTTGCTGAAAAATAGGTCAAAGTGATGACTTGTCTCCTTGATATCCTCCATCAATAATTAAACCCTCTTCTTTTAAAAATATCATAAAACAATTTCAATATGTTTCTAGGATTTCATTTAGTAAAAATAGTCATTTTGATCTTCTAAAACTGAAAAAATGACCCATGTCCCTACAAACTAGGGATTGTTTCCCACTTTGACCAAACCACCCAGATTGAGTGCCACCTACACTAGCTAATGAGGAAAGAAGTGATATTCAATGATATGCATCCATATGATCCCCAAAAATATTCCATCAAGGTAGAATTTGAAAGGAAGTCAAATGTGACTTTCCTCCTTGTACAAATTTTTGGGTCTATGTGATATATCACTTCATATAACTTTGGACAAGTATACAATGTATCCTAGAATTCTGATTGGAATCTTGCTATCTTCACTTTGAAGTAAATTTTGTACCATACTATCACTATTGAGAATAAGTACCTCTGACCACCTCAACCAATTAAAACTCTAGCTGATATGAAAACAAAGTATTGCAGATTTCTGTGTATTAATGATTTACTAGGTTTTTCCTCATAACAACCCATAATAACACCTTCAAATTATTATCTCTATTAAATGAGGTTAATGAAGTAGTTTGTCTCCATTTGAAATTCAATCACCTGCTGCTAATACCTCTGCACATAGAAAAATCCTTTAAAACAAATAACTTTTTCTTCAAGCAAACCTTGCAATCTTTCTCTTGATGGTGAAATGAAACCTTTGATGATGATATAAATGTTGAATAATATCTTTAGTAGTCTTTGAAAGCTCCAACAATCTTCATAGTCTTCAATATCCTATAGTGTGATGACAAACCACTTCAATATCCTTCTATGACAGCTGAGGAATTCTTGACCAAAAAGAGAAAGGCCACTTGGTCTTCTACTTTATCATCTGCCTCAAAAACTGGAAAAGGATGACGATTTGTATCCTTTTAATTCTTATCTTTCATTAGAGACCATCCCCATGTGATATGGAAACAAAAATTAGTGATCTAGGAAAAAAGATAACCATTCTGTCAATTTCTGCACTTTCAGTGGTTTAAGCATCTCGTGTCCATTCTTTTAGCCTCTGAAAAGGAGAGCTTTCGGTGGCTTACTACACTTTGGAATTGACCAGTTAGTTGCGGAAAACTAAAAGTTAGCTTTTGGTATATTTTGAGATACAAGTTTATTTATTCATTTGAATAATATGTTTTAATGAATGTCCATAAGACTTTATAACTTAATATTTATAAATAAATCTTTAACCTCATAATGATCTTATCATGTGATGTCAAAATAATTTGAATTTTTTTTTTGATTGCTAACATCTGGCTCCTATTGGGGATGATATATTCTCTGTGAGGTTTCAAGGACCACATATCTGATGCCTTTCCTGAAAAATAGAAATCTGAACTTAATTTCTAGTGTTCTATTGGGCATAGAGTCAGTGTGCCATTGGGCATGGAGTCATCTGGCCTGTGAAACCAGTCTCTGAAAAATCTCAAGACTTGTACAATTGATCTCTGTATAACTTCAAAACATGCCATTCTCAAGACCTATCTTTATTCACACAAGCTAATTGTTATTTCTGTTGCAAACTGGAAGAAAGAAATGCTCAGACAACAAGCTTATTTCCTACCTTACTCTACTCTAACTAAATCTGCAGTTTGGCTAGGTAAATGATGACTTCCATAACAACCATCCAAGTAAATTTAGTACTGAATAAATCTCATCTTTTTCACTGATCAACAGATGAAGTTTGAAATGAAACAACAGTGATAGAAACTCTTTCTGGAAATCATACTCACTTGAATTATGGGCGAGCTAAAGAAATCTGAAACTTTCAAGCTTTCTGAAAAGTATAACTCCATGAATGCTTCCACCGGATCCTTGAAATGAAGATTAGAAATGTATTGGTCTTAGGGAAATAGCTGCACATCCATGGAAAAATCTTGCTCATCATTGATTGTTCCTCTTCTAGAAGACTGGTCACCTTCTGGTTCTCTTGATATCAATTTGTGATCATAAAAAACTACAACTTCTTCTTCAGAATAATGATCACAAGAGGATAACAAAACAAGGTTTACATCATATGGATTAGGATCAGCTATGAACATATAATTTCCTATGCAATCATTAGTTACCATAGGCTTAATTTTTTTTTCAAACTGATCATAAACTTCGCATGCATACCTATCTCTGGGATACTCTGCAAATGTTGAAAAATTCTGACCTGAACTTGAAATAAATTCACCTACTTGTTGTTGTTCCAAAAATGCTTTATACTTTTTTCCCTCCTGCTCAAAATATGAGATGTACTCATAGTTTATTTGTCTATGTGCTTGCATATTTTTAGAGTCAACCCATTCTCTAATCCTCCTGGAAGCATGGATGTTCTCCTCTACCTCTTGAGCATATTCAAACAAGCTCCTTAAGGATGAAGACTTCCTTTCAAGCAGAAGAAGGGAAATTTATGAATGAAGAATCATAACATAATATATCATGGAAGTTGTCTATGAAGGCATGATCTCCAAAGGCATGTCATGCTAGTTGTTTTAAAACCTTCGATTGAAGACAGGCAAAGCTTCACCATGCTCTCTCTTCAAATCATTAAAATCAGGAAGGTATGAATCTAGTGATTTGTACTCACCCCAATACTTCACAAACGCATTAGAGAATTCAATCCAAGAGCCAATAGAATTGACTCTCAGACCATTAAACCATACAAAAACATCTTTGATTAAATATTTAGAGAACAATCTCATGATGACATCCTCATGAACAATCCGAAAACGATCAACAAAATCCTCACAGGATCCCAAGTGCCTCTCAACTGAAACTTGATTTTCTCCAGAAAACCGGGGAAGATATTCATAACACTCAAGAGGATAAGGATGAAGGATATAGGGTATCATTAAAGGCGTGAACATATTCATGTTGATCTTAATTTGAAAAGCAGAGGGCTGATTATGAGAATTAATAGGTTCATGACAAGGCTCAGCAGTAATGAAAAAATGTGATGAGCTCTCAATAGGTTTGGAATCAATTTCAATCTCTAAGAAATCATAAGAGTGATCAAATGTAAGAGGAATTGGAATGCAGGATGCATATTTAAGAATAGATTGTGATGAGGATATTGAATCAACATCTACAATATAGGGCTGCATGATTTCCTCTTCTGAGGTTGGATATATACAAGAAGGATAGTGATTTTTTGAATATACAAAATAGAAAATGATTCACTTTACATGCGAAGGGAAAAGCATGAAGGAGATGATAAAGAACAACAATAGTTCATGAAGTAAACTAATGAACTGATACATGGATCTAGAACTCTTCATCTTCTATCAATCAGATTCTCCCCAATGCAGTCTTTAATCGTGGAGTTGCTAGGGAGATAATTATAGTCGAATTTTATGTTTGTCTCTTGTCTGCCATCAAGAATCAGATCTATGTCGTTCTACCATGGAAACTCTACTTTCACTTTTGTTCCCTGGCAATGGTGCCAATTTGTTACCACTCCAAGAAATTAATCCCTGACTGTAAGGGGTGTAATCTTGGTAACTTAAATAGATCAATAATTTAGAGGAAAAATGATCAAATTGGATGACTTAATAAATTCACATACATTTAGAAACACATAAATCCACTCGAAAAACCAAGGCTTTCAACTATGTTTCTCATAAGGTTTTAATCAATGTGTGGAAACATGGAGAAGGATCATTATGATAAAATAAATACTCATACAATAGCACATGTGAATGGCCAATAATTATGGGTAAAAAACTCATCATACCTACAGATATATATATAAGATTGCATATAATAGATGGCCAGTCATAATAGGTAAATACTTGCAACTCTAGCTTATGAATGCAAAGATAGGATGACAGCTATCATACATTAAGACAAACATGAGAAGAAATGTATATAAGTCTAATATATCAACAAAGTGATGATATGACAATCATCTATCATTGAATATATATAAACATATAAATAAAGGAGATGAAAAATAAACAAACACAGTGAAAGAAGCTTGATGTCAAGATGTATTCATGGATATCTCCAAAGGATGAAATGTAGTTACAAGTCTTCAAGGATCAAACCACAGTACTTAGAATGCCCCTCTCCCCGTTGAACTGTGTCTCTATGGGATTTAAATAATATTTACAAATCAGTTTCAAGATCCTCAAAAGATGGATATGATAACCTCCTTTCCTATCTCAAATTCGAATTTGTGAGGTGGCTAGAAAATGCATAAATTTTCAGAAATATGTTGCTCAAAGATTGACCTATATATCTCAAATAAAAACAGATTTTAGAAAATTGAGACAGGTTATTGAATATCATCCTGTTCTTGTGAAATGCCTCTCTCTTTTTCCAAAAATATCCTTCCCTCCCATCATACTCTATTTCCCAAGTTGATGACTATAACAGGAAATTGAAAAACAAATTGTGTCTTCTTGCTGATAAATAGGTCAAAGTGATGACTTGTCTCCTTGATATCCTACATCAATAATTCGACCATATTCATTTAAAAAAATCAAAAAACAATTTCAAGATGTTTCTAGGAGTTCATTTAATAAAAACAGTGATTTTGATCTTCTAAATCTGAAAAATGACCCATGTCCCTACAAACTAGACATTGTTTCCCACTTTGACCAAACCACCTAGATTGAGTGCCACCTACACTAGCTGATGAGGAAATAAGTGATCTTCAATGATAGGAATCCGTATAATCCCCAAAAAATTCCATAAAGGTTGAATTTGAAAGGAAGTCAAATCTGACTTTCCTCCTTGTACAAAATTTTGGGTCTATGTGATATATCACTTCATATAACTTTGGACAAGTATACAATGTATCTTATATTTCTTCTTGGAATCCTACTATCTGTACTTTGAAGTAAATTTTGTACCATACTATCATTGTTCATCATATGTACCTTTGACCACCTCAACCAATTAAAACTCTAACTGATATGAAAACAGAGTATTGCAGATTTCTGTGTATTAATGCTTCACTAGGTTTTTCCTCATAACAACCCATAAAAACACCTTTAAGTTATTATCTCTATTAAATGAGGTTAATGAAGTAGTCTCTCTCCATTTGAAATTCAATCACCTGTTGCGAATACCTCTGCACATAGAAAAAACCTTTAAAACAAATAACTTTATCTTTAAGAAAAACCTTGAAATCTTTCTCTTGATGGTGAAATGAAACCTTTGATGATGATATAGATGTTGAATAATATATTTAGTAGTCTTTGAAAGCTCCAACAATCTTCATAGTCTTCAATATCATGTAGTGTGATTAAAAAGCACTTCAATATCCTTCTATGACAACTGATGAATTCTTGACCAAAAAGAGAAAGGCCACTTGGTATTCTACTTTATCATCTGCCTCAAAAATCGGAAAAGAATGATGATTTGTATCATTTTAATTTTTATCTTTCATTAGAGACCATCCCCATGTGATATGGAAACAAAAATCAGTTATCTGGGAAAAAAGATAACCATTCTACCAATTTCTGCGCTTTCGGTGGCTTAAGCACCTCGTGTCCATCCTTTTAGCCACCAAAAAGGAGAGCTTTTGGCGGCTTACTACACTTTGAAATTGACCAGTTAGCCATTGAAAAATAAAAGATAGTTTTTGGTATATTCTAAGGTACAAGTTTATTTATTCATTTGAATAATGTGTTTTAATGCATTTCCATAAGACTTTATAAGTTAATATTTATAAATAAATCTTTAACCTCATAATCATCTTATCATGTGATGTCAAAATAATTTGAAAATTATTTTTGATCGCTAACAGATTCCATTATGGATAACAAGTGAAATATTTAGATCAAGGAAGGTACCCCCTCAAATGAGAAAATGATTCCTTTTATTGGTAATAAGTTAGATGATGATTGTTTTCTATGTGAATATAATATTAGAAACATATAAACCATGCACTTTGTTCTTTGCATGCATTGCGGTGCCAATAACAAAGGGTTGAGGTCCTCCACTAGTCGTACAAATCCAATCATTGTTGAGTACTCCCAAATACAATCATTAAGCTCATGTGAGAGGGTGGGTGTGAGAGTCACGTCCCATAGTTATTGGGGAGCATGGGGATGAAGTAAAAACATCTTTTGAAATAATGTGAGTCAAGAAAGCAAGGGAGAATAAGGGAAATTCATATGCAGAACGGGGACAATTTTTACATGACTATTTTGGGAAGCAAGTGTTAGTTGTGGAGCATGATTATATTCCTAATTTAGAGGTCTTGTTTCAACCGTGTTTGGATCCTATTTCCCGACAAGGGTTGTGGGGGGGCTTGGCCCCCCACATCTAGATCTAGGGGGTCAAGGGGGGGAAACAACACCTTATGGATATCTGACCTGTAAATATTGTAATTTCATAGTCAATATGAACGGTTCATGTTTAGGTTGTAGATATAATGGTAGCAGTTATGTTAGGGTTTTATTCCCTAGAATGAAATATTTTTTTTATGTATGAGGGAATTGTATTTCAGTGAGGATGAGTGTGAATATTTCATTATGAGAGAGGACATTTGAGATATATAATAGGAATTTACATAGTGTGTGTTTTAGGTTGTATCCATTCATTTTCTCGATAATAATATACGAAGGACTTGGAAATTTCTCTGGTGGACGTAGCCCATATTGGATGAACCACATATATATGTGTCTTTATTGTATTATGCATATTCAGTGTTTTATTTCGCATATGTTTTATATTATTTCTCTACAATCCTCCTTTTCTAGCAATTAGTATCAAAGTGAAAGGTAACTCATAGGAAAAGGGGGTTCTTGGTTCGAGAGGGAGCAATGGAGGAACACAGAAAGTTTAGGGTCAAGAAATTTAATTACCAAAACTATTAGTTATGGAAGATGAAAATGGAATACTGTCTATATCAGAAGGATATTTTCCTACTATTGGTAAAAAAAGAAAAGCAGATGACGAGTATGAAGGACAAAGAATGGGAGGTTATTGATAGGAAGGCACTACAAATAATACAGTTGTGTCTGGAATTATCAATGGCCTTCAACATTTCAAAATAAAATACAATGAAGGATTTGATTAAGGCATTGGATAATCTATATGAAAAAACCTCAACCTCCAACAAGGTATTTCTTATAAAGAAATTATTTAATATGAAGGTGTCAGAAGGTGGGTCCACTTCTGATCATTTACATGAATTTAATACAATTACTAATCAAGTAAGTTATGTAGGAGTGAACTTTGATGAAGAGGTTAGGTCTCTTGTAATATTGTGCTCATTTCCAGAAAGCTAGAACACATTGGTCATGGATGCAAGTAACTCTTTCTTTGATTCAAACACTCTGAAATTTGATGATGTTGTTGGTGTTATCCTTAGTGAGAATATGTTATGAAAAGGCATAGGTGAGACATTAGGTAATGTGTTGACCATGGAGAAGAGAGGAAGACAAAGGGAAAAAAAAAAGAGCCCAGGGAACCATGGGATGTGTAGGAAGGGTAGATCCAAATCCAAAATAGAAAAGATCGAGTGTTGGAATCATGAGAAGATAGGACATTTCAAAAAGGATTGTAGATCTCCAAAGAAACAACGAGATGAAGAACAAGAAAAGAATCAGGCAACAAATGTAGCAGGTGATGTGTTACAAGATGCTTTGATTATTTATTTAGAGACTATTACTGAGTTTTGGGTATTATATTCAAGGGATTAATTTCATGCCACACCAAAAATGACATTTTCAATGTTAAGAACCAAATATCAATATAGCATAGAAAAACCTCAGAAAAAGTACTCCATGCCTTGAAAAAGAGATAATTTCGGATAATAAACCTCTTCGAGGGGGAAACCTTCTTTTACCCCACTTAAATGTTCAAGTACAAGGTGATTCAAAATGAAAATGTCTCCTTGGCATATATAGGAGACTAGGAGGTATACTTACAACTAATGGCCTAAAGCCAACATAAATAAAATAACATTACTAATATAATATGCCCCAATGAAGGGGTAATGAGCCAATATCAGGGCTTAACATGCCCCTCCCCTTGAGACAAGTGTTTTCCGCAACGCTTGAGTAACTCTAGATGCTTCTGTATAAAAGACTCATCTTCCCAAGTGGAATCTTCAACCGGTAGTTTCCTCCATATAATGAGATACTCTGAAATGGATCTATTCCTCAGCTAGCAAATTCTTGTGTTAGTGATGGCTTTAGGCTCCAATATGATTTTTCCTTCCTTGTCAAGTTCTGCCAATATAGTTTGAACTGGGATCTTGTCGCCTATAACCTTCTTTAAGCATGAAACATGGAAAACTGGGTGTACTCGTGAATATGCAGGCAACTCCAATTTGTATGCCATAGTACCAATCTTTTGCAACACCTTATAAGGACCATAGTACTTTGGTGATCATTTATTATCCTTCTTGGCTTGCTTGAGGGACATCTGTTTGTATGGTTGTAGTCTTAAAAATACCCAATCCCCTACTTCAAAACGTCTTTCACTACGATGTTGATCTGCTTGTTGTTTCATGCAATTATGTGCCATGGTCAGGTTGTCCTTTAAGATTTGGAGAACTTGCTGTTGATTATCGATGTGATCTTCCACTACTTGAACCTTAGATTTTTATTTTAGAGAAGAAGTGATGGAAGGAGGGTGGTATCCATAAAGTGCCATAAATGGTGTCATTTTTGTTGCAGTATGAAAGGAAGTGTTATACCACCA